>BSBK01008218.1:90000-370000 GCA_027943335.1 Chamaecyparis obtusa | reverse complement strand
TGACGGGACATATTGTCGACGAGTATTCGGAGATCCGTCTATTGGTGATGATTGTATCTTATGGCCTCAGTTTGCCTCATTTCCTATTTTACCAGCATTATTAGGTGCTATCATTGGTGGTGTTTTATTACCTGATCGGCGAGGTCGCAGATTTTCAGTGGGATGGGGCAGGATTATCGAGGATTTGCTACATCATCCCCGACGCTTTGACTGGGGATCTTGTGTGCTAGCACAGCTTTATCACGATCTTCATGAGGTGGTTTACAGGAGATCAGCCTCATTATCTGCTGGGATTCATATTTTACAGTTGTGGATATGGGAGCACTTACCAGTCAGTCATCCTATATCAGATCGAGATCATCCTCCAGGATATCCTTTTGCATGGCAGTATACTGGTATGGTGACACAGCATCACTTGGGTCACTTGGAGTATTGGCGACGACAGATTGATGACATGGATGAGGTCTATTGGAGACCATATGTTGAGGTCGAGGATTGGAGAGAGGATAGCTTGGAGTTACCATATATGTTTGCTCCTCGATGGATGATCGGTAGGATCGACTCTGTTCTTGAGAGATTCTTGGCAGGGAGAGTACTACGACAGTTTGGGCGGATTCAGCCTATGCCTCAGGGATCTGCAGTATATGCTCATTCTAGTGCAGAGCGTGCTACTTGGGGTCACATGCCTTCATATGATGACGCTATAGAGCAGATATCATTACTGGGTTATATGGATTGGGACATGAGGTTACACATCAGAGATGCCGGAGTCACACAGGAGTATCTAGCTTGGTTGATGGAGCATCCGATGCCTCAATTTACAGACCCTGCAGAGCCAGTGCCTGGGCGAGATGATGATGGTGATGATGTTGGTGGTGGGAGGAGACGCAGAGGTAGACCCCGAGGTAGGGCAGTGATTAGGCTCAGAGGACAAGCGAGAGATGCACGGGTACAGGCACCACCTCCTCCTCCTCGTCCTGCAGTAGCACAGAGATAGAGGATAGATCGTCAGGATCATGTGAGGGCTGCTAGATAGGATCCAGGTACAGGACAGGATACGAGAGCAGGATTACAGCAGGCTACTATGGATGGTCAGGATACAGGTGCACAGCAGATGCCAGCAGCTTTTTCCCGTGATCGGGGAAAAGCTCCTATAGGTACAGGTGATCCTTAGAGTACCTATGAGGTTGGAGAGAGTTCTAGTACTACCTAGCTACGAGTAGATGTGGGAGCATTACGGACAGAGGTGTCACAGATGTCATCTATGATTCAGCAATTGGTATCAGGTTTGGCTCCCTTGGTTCCTCTCCTTGTTGCTATGGTTGGTCAGACACCTCCTCAACAGCCTCCATCACAGCCTCCTCCACAGCCTCCTCCAGGACCTCCTCCCAGTGGTGACGAGAGATGAGCTATGAGTGCTCTTATTGATCATTTATATACTGATGCTGAGATACTTGATATTATACCATAGTCTTGTGACCTTGGTGTCACCTTTCCAGTTGTATTTTGACACTTATTTGACATTGATGCCCCTGTTGATGGGCGATTATAGAGTTGAGTTTTATGACATCATTGTTATACTTGATATATTGAGTTATGAGTAGACGTGTGATATGAGAACATTTATGATCTTTCCTGCTTTTATTTGATGATATATGAGATTTCCTTTAGATGGTGCTATATGTGTTTATCTAATGCATTTGTTTTTGGATGGATATTGGCTATGGATGCAACGTATCTTATGTATGATATAGATAAATGGATGCATTTCTTCTTCATGTATGGATGCAGTTTTGATATGTTATTTCTCATGTATGCAATCTGTATGTATGCACATGTAAATGATTATTTCCTTCTTTTCTTTGATAATATCTATGTAATGATTAATGATATGGAATGAATGCAAAAAGTATAATCTCATATATTTTTATTTTTGTAGAAAAGATGATGTTGAAATGATGTTGTCCTTGTTGATTTAACCCTGTTAATAATGTCATGTACCCCCTTTTTTATGCGAAAAATAAAACCCTTGGGAAAAAAATGCACATGCAATTAATCTAACATGAGAATGCATTTAACCTTTTTTATGAATGCAGCTAAGTGTCACTAGCTTTTAGCAAATAAATGCCTTGAGGATATATTTTCATCATTGAGCACTTGGGACCGGAAAGTCGATACAATCACCACTGCCCACTGACATGATGATATGAATATCACTTTTTATTTACTGCTCATATGGTAACCTCCGTTTTGCTTTCCCATCGGTCTCATCGATACGACTATCACTGATTTCAAAAAAATCATGAGAGTATGAATACCGATTTTGTCAGATTCTATGTTGCAAGTGGATTTTGTCATTTAGATATGAAGAATCTAAATATCCAAGGTATCCGGTTGCGTAAACAAACAAAGGTTAACTCATTGTTTTATAAGATAATCCTCGATGGTTCTTTGATGACCATGTCTTTAGATGAATTCTCATAAGGCAATGAATTTTCCTCCAAACAGTCACTTCATAGTCAAGAAAAATATCATGTCTCCATCATTGCCAATCTAGTCGAAACATCATTGATGAGCTAAAAAGACTTGATACAAATTGAATGAATGTAAGTAAACAAATTTTTAACCAACTTTTCAAAAGAATCTATCTAAGTGTTTTGCATTGTTTTCTGATTTTCAACAAAATACATTTCCAAGTGTTTGATCATGACATGATTTTTGATTTTTAATCCTGAATAATAAGTCAATTTAGGCTTCAAGGATTTTGTTGTGGTAGTCAACTTTTTCGTTATCAATCAAAGGTTTACAAAAATCTGATCTCTCTTCTGAAAATGTTGATCCCTTTCTGCTTGTGATTGAATGTTGTTCATATGAATCCTTTTGAGGTACCCACTTTCCAATCCGTTTATGCTGCCCCCAGGTATTTGATGTATCAATTTTGACAACTTTAGGCAATGCAAAGGATGGTGCTACAAACTGTTATTATGACTATGTACAAATGACGGATGTAATGAAGGTTTAGACAAATGGGATGATGAGATGCATTATATACACATGTGGCTAGGAAGGAAATGACTTAAGGGAACCAAAAGCGCTTGTTACCAAGTTTTCACTTTTGGGTATTCTCTTTTTTTTGCTACCGAGGCGCCTATTTGCTAGGTTTTCACCAAGGCACTTTTTCTCTTTTTTCATTTTTTTTTTTTTTTTGTATTTTTCTTTTTTTTTGTGTATTTTTCATTATCACCTTGGCGCCTATTTGCTAGGTTTTCACCAAGAGATAGTTTTTCAAATGTTTTTGCTTTCTTCAGGCTCAATTTTCCACTGTTTTTGATCTTTCTTCTTTTCCAATGTTTTTGGATTTTCCATTTTCAAATGTTTTTGGTATTTTCCATTTTCAAATGTTTTTGGTATTTTCCATTTTCAATTATGTACAATAATTATGATGCTCTCTCATCTGATACTCTTTATACTCTTTCATCTGTTTTAGGTGTAGAATCTCTTCAAATGAATGCTATTTATGGGTTCTTGTAATTCTTGACCATTACAATCTGATAACTTATATGTTCCAGTTCCAAAGGATGACGCTATCACAAATGGGCCTATCCAATTAGCTTCCCACTTTCCTTTCTTTTCCCTTTCAACTTGATTTTTGGGATTTTCTCTTAGTACCAAGTCTCCTACTTGAAAAGTTCTTGGTTTGATGTGTTTGTTGTAATTGTGTGCAATCCTGTTTTGATAACCTTTTAAATGCTCATAAGCTTGAGTCTGATGTTCCTCTAACAATTCCAATTGTTGTAGTCTGGCAATCCTATAATCCTCATCAGTGATCAATCCTCTTAATGAAACCCGTAGAGATGGAATTTCAACTTCTAATGGTAGAATTGCTTCGGTTCCATAGACTAAAGAGAATGGGGTGGCTCCTGTAGGTGTTCTGATGCTAATTCTGTAAGCCCATAGTGTGGGATTTATTTGCACGTGCCAATCTCTACCTGATTTGTTAACTGATCTTTTTAATATTTTGAGGATATTTTTGTTTGTTGCCTCAGCTTGTCCATTGCCTTGTGGATAATAAATGGATGATGAATGATGTGTAATGTGAAATGTCATGCAAAGTTCATCAATATCCTGATTTTTGAATTGTTTCCCATTATCCGTGATAATGGCATGTGGAATACCATAGCGGCAAATTATGTGGTTCAAAATGAACATTGAAATTTGTTTGCCGGTTGCTGTTGTTAATGGAACTGCTTCCACCCATTTGGTGAAGTATTCTATTACTGTGATGATATACTTGTGTCCGTTTGAAGATGGAGGATATATGATTCCAATCAAGTCAAAACCCCATTGATAAAAAGGCCATGGTGTAATGAATGGGTGTAATTCTTGAGCCGGTGCATGTATCATATTACCATGATATTGACATTTGCTTCATGTCTTCACAAATTGACAAGCATCCTTTTCTAATGTTGTCCAAAAGTACCCTAGACGAAGGATTTTCTTAGCTAGATTAAAACCGCTTGAGTGTGACCCGCAAATGCCTTCGTGGACCTCGCGTAAGGCTAACTTAGACTCTTCTTCCTCTAGACATCTAAGTAACGTCCCATCAAGACCCTTACGATACAATGTGTCTGAAAGGATTAGGTAACGGGCGGCTTGGCGTATGAAGTTACGTTTTTGGGCACGAGTTTGGTCTATGGGGAGTACTTGGTCTTTAAGGTAAGTATAGATGGGTCCATACCAAGGAGAGTCATGTCCATGTAAAAGAGAAACAATTTGGGTGTCAGGAAGGTTAAATGCCGGTTTTACCAACTCTTCCACCAAGAACTCATACTTCTCATTTTGATCTGGTTTTTGTAACAATGAAGCCAAGGTAGCCATGGCATCTGCTGCTCTATTCTTTTCTCTTGGAATCTGTTCAAATGTGATCAAAGCAAAGTATTTCTTCCATCCATCAATCAAGGTTTTATATTTCATCAATGTTATGTCCTTGGTATTGTATTCATTATTAACCTGATTGATTATGAGTTGGGAATCTCCATACACTTGTAATTCTGCAATACTCCATTCTAAAGCCATTTTGATGCCAATGACTAATGCCTCATATTCCGCTATGTTATTGGTGCATGGAAATAATAGTTTATAAGACTTTGGAATGGTGTATCCTTGAGGAGTAACCAATAATATACCTGCTCCAGAACCTCCTTGTGTGTAAGATCCATCAAAATATAACTTCCATGTCTTTACTTCTATGTTGACAATTTTTGCATCTGGAAATTCAATTTGCATGGTTTGTGTAGACTCCATTGGGTTATCTGCTATCACTTGTCCTTTAATTGCTCTTCTATCAACATATTCAATGTCAAATTCACTTAGGATCATGACCCATTTTGCTATTCTACCTATTAAGGCAGTTTTACTTAGTAAGTATTTGAGAGGATCAATCTTGGCAATTAATTTGATCTTATGCATCAACATATAATGTCTTAGTTTTTGAGATGCAAAAACCACTGCTAGACATGCTCTTTCCATGAATGAATAATTGAGTTCATATTTTATTAAGGTTCTACTAAGATAGTAGATTGCCCTTTCTTTTCCTTGCTCATCTTCTTGTGCCAACAATATGCCTAGAGACCTTTCTGTGGCTGATATGTATAACAACAGTTCTTTACCTTTGATAGGTGACATAAGAATAGGTGGGTTTATCAAATAAGTTTTCAAAGTAGCAAAGGCCTTATCACATTCTTCATCCCACATAAATGTAGTGTCCTTGTGTAACAATCTGGTGAAGGAGTGACACTTTTCTGCTAATTGAGAGATAAATCTCCTTATTGATTGAATCTTTCCTTGTAGTGACCTCATTTGGCTAATATTTCTTGGAATCTCCATTTCTAGAATTGCTTGTACTTTTTCAGGATCAACTTCAATGCCTTTTGCTGACACTATATAACCCAATAACTTGCCGGATTGGACACCAAAGGCACACTTCTTTGGGTTTAGTCTAACTTTGAATTGTTCTAACCGAATGAATATTTTTCTTAGGATTTGTAAATGTTCTTCTCTATTGTGGGATTTTGCTAGAATGTCATCCACATAATCTTCTAAAAAAGTATGCATCATGTCATGGAAAATAGTTGTCATGGCCCTTTGATATGTAGCTCCAGCATTTTTTAAACCGAAGGGCATAACATTCCAACAAAAAGTACCCCAAGGGCAAGTAAATGCTGTCTTTTCTTGGTCTTTGGGAGAAATCTTGATTTGGTTGTAGCCACTAAATCCATCCATTAATGAGTACATTGCGTGATCTGCTGTCAAATCCACTATGGTATCAATGCTTGGCAATGGGAAGTCATCTTTGGGACATGCAAGCTTTAAATCTCTGAAATCCGTACACACACGGATAGATTTATCATGCTTGGTAACTGGCACAATGTTAGAGATCCAATCAGCATATGCTATTGTTCTTATGAATCCCACCTTTAATAATTTTTCCAATTCTGCCTTGACTAGAAGAGCTACATGTGGGTGCATTTTCCTTAGTTTTTGCTTCACAGGTTTAACTCCGGGTCTAACATTCAGATGATGCATTATGAAATCAGGATCCAATCCAGGCATATCGGCATATGACCATGCAAAATTTACTTGTTGTTCTTGGAAGAATTTGATAAAGTCCTCTCTTTCAATAGATGTAAGTGATGCAGCCAAGTGTACAACCTTTGGCTCTAGTTCCGTGCCAATGTTAACTTTTTCTGTTGGTTCTATAAGAATAGATGACTGTTCTTCTTCATGTTCAGGAAAAGTATCCAATCTCTCTTCTAATGGTGCCACAGTTGGGTTTTCACCAAAAGAAACGTCTTTTATTTTCATTGTTTTTAGTTCTAATGGTGCCACAGTTGGGTTTTCACCAATAGAACTTTTCATTTTTTTATTTTTTTTTATTTTTTCTTTTTTTTGACTAAGAGATTGGACCCTTGCTGTTGTCATCATGTCTGTATTGAGTTCGTTGGTGAAAGAGGGTTCAACCGCATTGAGGTATTGGTTTGTGGCTTGGTCATTTGGGAAGTAAAGTAAGTCATGTGGTTCAGTTTGATCCCAATCAATGAGGTCTGGATGTATCAAAATTAAGGAATTATTGGGTAAGGTATCATCAATAGGATTTATGGACATGACTTCGTTTGAGGGTTCATACATTGTATCGTTTAGATCTATGATGTGCGCTTCCTCAAGATGATCCATGGAAGCAGGGTCAAAGTCCCCTTCGCTTGAATCCTCGTCGACCTCTACGGGAAACAATGTGGGAAAAGCCACAAGCGGGTTAAAACTAACGTTTGAATTTCCCTCCTCTGAAGGTGTCCAAAATGTTTCTATCCATGCTCCACTACTAGATGCTTGTTCTATATTAGGCCTTTGAATAGAAGATTCTTCATTAATTGGAGCATCTTGTTTTGGGATTTTTGCATAAGTATGTATAGCAATGACTTCTTTATCTTGACATGACTCATCTGATAAAGTATCCCATTCATAATCTCTAGAATCATCACTATCTCCTTCGGATTCTAATGCATTTATTTGAGGATGAAAATCATGCATTGGACTTGAACTTTCTCCCTTATATTGAAAACCTACTCCGGATTTTTCATGACTTGCCCTCCAAATAGGTTCAATAGGTTCTAATAATCCTCTATTTCTTTGGCCTAGGGGTCTTCTTCCTTTGTATCCCATCTTTTGCATAATATCAAATCCTTTCCCATATTGTTCTGTTTGTATATTGACATGCTGAATTCTTTCCATGGGAGTGTCTAGGGTACCATCCTCATCATGATAAAACCATTGGAGGACATCATCCTCTTCCTTATCCCATGTTGCTTTGCTATCTTCCCTCACAAAATAAGAATTATACTTATGTGGAAGATGTTCTTTTGAGGGTTTTCCATGTGATTTAGGAGACATGGGCATGTCAAATAGAGAAACTGAATATTCTCCTACCCCTTTTGAACTAATCTTGCATTGTTTGTCAAATTTGTTCATCATCTCACTCATGTATTGGTAATGATCTGCTTTAGCTTGTTCTTTTTCCTCTTTAGTAGGTTTGTAGATCACTGTTTCCAATTTAGGTGCCACATATGGACTTTCCATCACATTTGGACCCTCGTAGCTCACTTTTTCCTTGCCCTTAGTTGATGTAGTTGAGCTAGCTTGAAGAGGATTTTGTGCATCTTCATTGGTGATTCTTGGAACAACTCCTTCACGATTATGTGGAATGTATAATTCATGCAAGGGTTTGAGTGCATTACAATATTGAAATGGATTTGAGTCTCCTCCAACTGTGATTTCTTCACCCATGTATGGGAACTTGATGCATTGGTGGTATGTGGAGGGGACAGCTTGCATCTCATGAATCCAGGGTCTTCCCAATAAGATGTTATAGGTTAATTTCATGTCCAACACTTGACATTTGGTTTCCTTCTTAACTGGTCCCACTTGGATGGGCAACACAATCATGCCTTTAGAAGCTCTTTCAGCCTCATCATAAGCTTTTATGGTGATTTTCTTTGTAGGGTCAATGCAAGACTCGGATAGACCTAAGGATTTTACAAGACTCAATGTGCATATGTTAAGGCCAGCCCCTCCATCAATAAGGGCTCTTTTGACTCTATGCCTTTCGATCAAAACCTCTATATGTAATGGCAAATTTTGAGGATGAGTTATAGACATGTCATCTTGATCTGAAAATGAAAGACAATGAGGAGCCACAAGATGTCCTACCATATTTTGAAACTTTTCTTCCCCTAAGGTAGTAGAAACATGTGTCTCTTCCAAAGCTTTTTCCAAAATCTCTTTATGATTTGGTGACAACTTCAATAACTCTAAGATTGAGATTTGCGCTGGAGTACGTTGCAATTGGTCTACCAAACTATAAGGTCTTGCTGCTGTAGGAGATTGTTTGACCACAATGTTGGATGGTGGGATATTGGTGTTTTGAGGGACTATCCCTTGTAAAGTCATTCTAGAATTCTGCCCTCTTGTAATGACATTTGTTGCTTCCTTTTGAGGCTGTTCATTAATGATGATAGCATTAACAATATGATCATATGATGGCGCAAAGTTGAGATTATTGGCACTTTGTTTCTTGCCATTTGATGACTCACCTTTATCATGTTTGTAAAAAGGTTGTTTGAAGGCCGTATGATCTTCATTATTTTGGGGTCCATCAACAGTGATTATGTTATTATCTATCAAGTCTTGCACCACATTCTTTAATTGTAAACATTCATTTGTAGGGTGCCCCCGAATCCTATGATATTCACAATGATGCTTAGCATCCCACCAACCCGGCTTGTGGTCTGGTTCATAAGGTTTAATAGCGGGTAATGCAATAACATTGTTAGCTATGAGAGCCTTTAATGCAGTTTCAAGTGATTCTCCCAAGGGTGTAAAGTGTCTTGCAGGAGTGGGTTTCAAATACTTATCATACTTGCTGTTTTGATCCTTGTTTCCTTGATTATTCTTATTGGCATTGTTGTTGTTGTTGGAAGGTGCATTATATGCTTGATTAGCATTATTCACTTGATTTGGTGTCTTTGTAAGGGAAAATGGAATCACCTTCAAGTTGCTGGATTCCACTACACCATCATTAACAATACCTTTGTTGTTATTCTTTGCAGCATAACGGCTATTGTTGTTGTACCAACTTTTATTTGGATTGTTGTTATTGTTGGTATTGTTGTTGTTGGAGTTAGAGTTATTCTTATTTTCCTTGTGCAATTTCAACTCTCCACTCTTAATCAACACTTCTTCCGTTGTAATTCCATTATCAATTAGATCCTGAAAGGTTTTGGGACATTGCATCCTTAGTCTATAATTCAGCTCGCTTCTTAAACCGTTAATAAAGATATCCATTTTTTCTTTCTCCGGTACACTTCTTGGATATCTAGCAAATGCAGTCCTCCATCTTTGCAAGAATGTGAGAAAGGCTTCTCCATCTTGTTGCTTCGTGTTACATAACATTATCATGGTGACCTCATGTTTGATGTTATAAGAGTAATGAGTCACGAATTTAGATGCTAACTCTTCAAAGGATTTTATGCCGGATGGTAGTTTTGAAAACCAATCCATGGCTGTTCCTCCCAAGCTTCTTGGGAATAGTCTCATTAAATAGGTTGATTCATGCATGAATTCAAGACTCAATGCACAAAACCCCCGAAGATGATCATGTGGGTCAGATGTTCCTTCATATCTCTCATATTTAGGAAATGTTACATTAATGGGAAAAGGCACCATGACCAAACTCTTATCGAATGGAAAAGGACATAATGTTTCAATAGAGAAAGGCTTAGGAGCCCCATTTTGTTTCAAATTGTCAATTTCCATTTGTAATGCCTTGAATTGTTTCCTCATTGCTTCCATAGGGTCTTCTATTTCCTTGGGCTTTGATTGTTCTATGTCAAAATCTTTAGGTAGCTCTACCCCCGTTTGTATTAAGTCCATGAAGTGTTTTTCTTTATCCATAAGCATGGTCTTTTTCATTAGTTCTATGAAATAAGGACATTGTCTTGCCTCTAATGCTCTTTCAATCATGGCTTCTTCTGCAGTTGGGGGTAAGTTTGTATTATGAGGAGGAAATAAGTTGTTGCCTTGTGAATTTGCCTCTTGAGAATTAGGATCTCTTCCTCCATTATTAGAATTTCCTTGATTGTTGTTAGGATCCATACCTCCATTCATGTTGTTCCCTTGGTTGTTATTAAGAGCTATGCCCCCATTCATGTTGTTCCCTTGGTTAGTGGAATCGATATTTCCTAGGGTACCACTAAACATGTTGTTAATGTCCTTTGCCTTAGTGGGATTTTCAGTCACTCGTGAAGTAATGAAAGTGTTCTTTAGAAATGGGAGCTCTTCTCCGTTGTAGGTCCCGTCTGTTTGTAATGCTTTCCTTATAGAGAGTGACCTTGTAATAACAGGCATGAACAAAATTTAAGGGTATGTTGACTTTCTTCTCTTGATAAGCTATTTTTGGAATAAGGTAAAAGTTTTTGATCAATTTTAAATGGTTTAAAATTTTAATGGTGTTTTGATCAATAACTTTGGAATATCTTGTTTGAAAATAAAAACAATTTCAACACACACATCAATTGGGTACCATATCCCTAGAATGCTCTAATGTGTATATTTTTGAACGTTTTCACAGGTTTAACACAAGAATAGCTTCCACACAATCTACCTAGCACATAATTGGTTCGTAAACATGGCTCTAATAGGTAGTTTTGCTATTTTACCGTTATGTAGTAAGTTTTACGTTCAAAAGAGATCTTAGCTTTTCATCCCCCAACTATGTTAAGGGGCTTCCCACATGCACAAAAGCACGATTTTGCGCAATCTGTTAGGACTACTAGAGGAAGTTTGAAAGAGCTAAAATCCTTTTGTCGTGTACCCCATTAAGGATACCCGCGTTTCATTTTATAGTGGGTCAGATTCTCGCGGCAAAAGCAAGTGTATCCCACTTTGGGCTGTCCCTCTCACCGGCCCTTCTAAGGCAATCTCGGGAGGTGAGCCCACTAAATTTTAAACATATTCGTTGAAAAGCATGAAAAATGGATTTGGTAGAGCAAGTTTGGGAATTTGATTCACTCAAAGAGTGAAGAGCATATCCCTATTGCTTTTCCCTTATCCCAAACACTCACAATCAAATTTGGTTCTTTTTCAACCCCGTGACAAAGGGGTTCTTAGAATTGAAGTGTTTATTTTTTTTTTTTATGATTAAACTATGTTTTGAACTTTGAAAATGCCACAATTTAAGGGAAGTGCAAGCTTGATGAGAAAAATACCTCAAACGATGCTAGCAAAGGCTAGGCGCATTTTTAAGTAGTAGATTTTTCGTTTTCTCTCCAAATCCTCCTCTTACCTTGGCAAAACGTTCCCTCCACCAACAAGTTAATCAGCACAATACAAACAAAGTGAGGGGAAACCAAAATCAAAGCTAAAAATGATATAATTGATTATGCTTTTGATTCTTTGTTTACCAAAATACTTGCAAAATTCTTACAAATTTAAGGACTAAATTCCCAATTCAATGAGACATATTTTCGTTTGTAAGCATCTACAACAGCAATGTATTTGGCATGTAATTCTACTTCTTTCTCTAAATTATTGTTGAGAACAAAGGTAGAATGTACCCGATTTTCTTTCCTTATCCTTTTAGAGATCAATTTCTCCTCTAAGTTGTGTCTTCTCTCTGGTTTTTGCACTTTCTTATGACAGACCATGCTCCTGAGACAAAAAAAATGACAGTGAAGTTAGCATACAGTCCTTATTTTGACAAAATAGTGAAAATACTGTCAGGCGACATTATCCAGACTATAGGCGAGATCAAATTTAATGAAGACGTGACTACTTTAACCGTGAGCGTCACCAAAAGGGGCTCAAGCGAGATCAAAATAGTCAAGTGCGATATTAAATTTAGCAAACGCGTGAAATCTTTACTACAGGTGACAACAGCAATTACTCTAATAGAAAATAGATGCTATACCAGGCGACATTTCTTCTATTAAAGGCGATATCTAATTTAACAAAGACGTAATTACTTTAACCGCGAGCGTCACCAAAAGGGGCTCAAGTGAGATTAAAGTAATTAAGTGCGATATCAAATTAAACAAACGCGTAATTTCTTTACTTCAAGCGATAAATTAACTCAGATAAGCGACATCTTATTAACTGAAAGCGACATTTAAAATAATAACAGCGACAAATTAAAAGCAAAATGCAGTGAACTCCCTTTACACCAGGCGTGAACTCATTCCTAGGTCGCGGCTTTTAATTCTATGTAGGCGAGATCTGTTTAACCAAAGGCATCAGCTGCTTGTGCGTGAGGCGAGAATTTAATGTCCGCAGGCGTGATTTCTTTATCCAGAAGCGTGATTCTGCTGGTAAGAAGCGTGAGTGTTCAGACTCCAGGCGACATCTAAATTACCGCGAGCGACATCTCTTTACTGTAGGCGTGATTTCTTTACTGGCAGGCATGATTTCTTTCATGTAACCTGCAAACAGTGAGCAAAATCATGCAATTCTAGCCTAAATTTTGCAAATAACGTAGAAATTTTGATAAATTTGAGGCCTAGGGCCCCACGGCGGGCGCCATTTGTGTGTGAGTGATTTACACCTTCATGAAATTACAAGATTAACTAAGAACAACAAGAATTAGAGCAAAATAATCTAACAAATGCACAATTAATCTATCAACATCTCATGGATCTCTAAAATAAAGTGGTAAATGAGGCTCTCAGCTATGATCCTCACTAGTGACACTCTAAAGATGAGAATTAAGCTATATGATATGCAAATTTAGATCTATTCTATCAAATTCTAGCTCTATTTGATAAACAATCTACTATGATCAATGCAATTTAAGCTAATTAACAATGACAAATGATAAGTGAGTGATATGGATGCAAATTGACAGAGCTTTGCTGCAATTCAAAGATATGGAGTGGATGAATAATGCCTCAAAATGCCTTCTATTTATAAGATTTTCCCAAGGGTAGGGGGTAGATTGAGATAACCATGGTTATGCTTGGGTAAGGTCAATTGGCTTTGCTTTGTCCCTAAATTGAGGGACAAACATTTAAATGGTTTCAAAAGGCTGGACCATTTCAACAAAAGTGAGTGATTTGTGTCCATTTTGTCTCCTTTTTCCTTTGTTGAGAGAATTTCATATTTATTAATTAATTAAAGTAATTAAATTTAGCCATGAAGGGTAAGAGGTTCATTTTGGTTTTTCATTTCAACAACTATGTCATTAATTGAATTCAATTTCTTAGTGTTTTTCCCCTTTTCAAGCTTTATTTAATCATTTAATCATTTAATTGAATTTTCCTTTGATTTGAATTGCCTTTGTTCCATTTCTCAATTTTTCATGCTATTTTGATGACTTGATTGCACCTTTTGATTGAATTAAGCCTTTGCCAATTTTCCATGTCTACAATATGTATATGTATATATATATATGTATATGTATATATATGTATGTATATATATATATGTATATGTATATATATATGTATATATATATGTATATGTATATATATATATATACATATATATACATATATATATATATATACATATATATATATGTATATATATATATACATATATATATATATATATATATGTATATATATATATATATATGTATATATATAATAGGCTCCTGAGGCTGCCTCTGCAAGGTACATACTGGTCTCAAAATTGAGATATGCTCCCACGCCTAGATCTCTAAAACTAAGGCTCCAGTTGCAAAAGACCTGCTATCATGATACACAATCTCGTGCATCTCTAAAAACATGTGGGCCAATAGTGATGCAAGAGCATCCTGGGTGTAAGAGCAATCTTGCATCACCCAAAAAAAATATTTTTTGTGTTTATTTTCAATAAGGGCTATTTTGTGCAGAGCTACTATTTATGGAAAGTTACTATTTTTGGTAATTTTCGTATGTGCTCAGAATGATCTGATTTCTTTCTTGGAGGTTCATTTTGGTCATATAAGTCTGCCAGTAAAGTTTCATTGCCAGATCAAGTGTATATTGGAAGATATTGAAGATTTTCGGTATTGGCAGCAGGGTACAGAAACTTTAAACTCAGTTTTGAAGGCTTTAGAGGCCCCAGATGAGGTCAAAAATTTGAGTGACGGGCGCTTGCATGGGTCAGGCCTGTAGAGCACTTCGTGGCATTTCCGAAATGGGGTTATAATAGCCGAGCGGGTCAACGGGTGATGACTTATGGTCTTCGAAAGTTGGGCCACCTGAAATGGCGAAAAATAATTTTCTTCAAAATTTCTGTTCGGGTTTCAAAGGTTATCTTGAGCCGACTATGATGTAATAAAATGTAAAATAAAATAATTCTAAGTTTGGTCGGCCTTATTGGCTAAAAATTCTGGAACCTTCCCAGGCGGTGGAAAATTGCCTATATAAGGAAGGCTGTATTATTGTCTTAGGCAGTTCAGAATAGTTCTGGGTAGTAGATCTGGGTAATAGTTCGAGGCTTTGTCCTACAGAATATTGTAAGGGAATGCCCATGTGGCTTTGCATATTGTAATTCTAAAAGTTCGTAATTCCACATTTGTGGAGATAATAAGAAGCCAATTTTCTGTTCTTGCATATTGTTGTTGTTCTTCTATTTCTGTTATGTGTTTGTGGTATTAAGGGGAGCACCCTTCATCAAGTGGTATCAGAGCATGAGTTCTTGAGTGTGTAAACAGATCACCGACTGTGAGGCAGTTTGCACCAGGACCGTGGCTAGGGTTTCAGCGCGCATCGCGAAAATGCCTCCATGACGAGAACGTGGCGGAAGAGTTGGTGCTGTGACACCTGAGGTTAGAGAGCTGCAGAGACAAGTGTGAGCATTGCAAGAAGAGATTCGCAGAGGAATGAATCTTAATGTCAGAGATGAAAGCGAGGATGAAGCCGAAGAAGAATATCAAGAAGGAGAAGTTGAAATTGTGAACCAGGAGGAAGAAAGACTTTTTCGGGCGATTTCTAAGATTGAGAAAAGACCTAAGATTGAGGTTCCTACATTTTCTGGAAATCTTAACCCAGAGGAATTGATCGACTGGATCAATGAATGTGAGGAGTATTTTGAGTATGAAGATGTTGAGGATCCTGATAGGGTCAAATTTGCGAAGGCCAGACTGAAAGGTCATGCGAAGATCTGGTGGCAAGAAATTCAATTGGAGCGAAATAGAAGAGGGAAAGATAAAATCACAAGATGGGATCGGATGGTGGATAAATTGAAGCGATAGTTCATTCCTGTTGATTATGAGCTTGATCTACTAAAGAAAATGCAAAGTTTGAAGCAAGCGGGAAGATCTGTTCAAGAGTATACAGAGGAGTTCTATCGACTCCTCATCAGAACAGGCCATGCAGAAGCTGATAAGGAGAAAGTTGCCCGATACCTTAATGGGTTAAGGCCAAGCATTTAGGAGGAGTTGAATCTGGTTCGAATGAACAGTATTGAGGAGGCATACCAATTTGCCCTAAAAGTAGAGGAAAAGCTGAACAAGAAGTTCGAGAGCAGACAAAATGGAAGAGGTCGCGGTGGACGATCTGGTAGATGGTCATATGGTGGCCGAAATGAAGATCCGAAAAAGAAGGATGAGGCCAGTAGCAGTCAGAATCAGCGAGGAAATAATTCCAATCGCTTCCAGGATCAGAATAATATAGATTAGAGAGGAAGAGGAAGAGGACAAGGATCTGGAAGAGGTGGCTTCCGTGGAACATGTTTTCACTGTGGAGAAAAAGGTCATAGGGAATTTGAATGTCCTCAGCGCCAAGGCAGAACAGACAGGAGAAATGAAGGCCAGGCCAAAGTTGCACATGTAGATGAAGATGCCAGATCATCAAATTCTGAAGATGCTGAAAGAGGAGAAACGTTGATTAACAGAAGAGTCCTGTTGAGTGGTGAGAATGAACCTGAGCAAAGAAGGAGCCTGTTTCGCACCAGGTGCAAGTGCGAAGGTAAATGTTGTGATGTGATTATTGATAGTGGAAGCACTGACAATTTGGTGTCAGAAGAGATGGTGACAAAGTTGAAGCTCAAGAGATAGAAACACCCACATCCATATCGGATTGCCTGGATACAGGATGACCACAAGGTCATGGTCAATGAACAATGCATAGTAAAGTTTAAGGTTGGCGGATACCAAGATGAGGTATTGTGTGATATCATATCTATGGATGCATGTCATATGTTGTTGGGTAGACCATGGCAATTTGACAGATGTGCTGTACATGATGGTCATGCGAATACCTATTCCCTGACAAAGGATGGAGTGTGACATAAGCTAAAACCATTGAAGGAGACTGAAGAAAAGGTATGTGGTAATGCAAGGATAACTTTTGTTGATGGAAGAAATTTTCTAGATGGTATGAGGCATGAGCATGTATGTTTTGCTTTAATTTCAAAAGCTGGTAAAGAGGAAGTAGAAGATGTTCCTGTAGAAGTTTCAGATTTTTTAAAAGAGTTTCAAGATATTGTATCCGATAACGTGCCTGATGGATTACCACCAGTCAGGAAGATCAGTCATCAGATGGACTTGATCCCAGGAGCGAGTTTGCCGAATAAGGCAGCACACAGAATGACACCTGTAGAAAGTGAGGAGTTGAACAGACAAGTACATGAACTACTATAGAAAGGATTGATCTATGAGAGTCTGAGTCCCTGTGCTGTACCAGTGGTATTAGCACCAAAGAAGAATGGAGAGTGGAGGATGTGTACAGATTCTAGGGTAATAAATAAGATTACAATCAAGTACAGGTTTCCATTGCCACGAATGGATGATATTATGGACTGTTTGAGTGGAGCTGTGTATTTCTCAAAGATAGATCTGAAAAGTGGATATCATTAGATTCGGATCAGAGAAGGAGATGAATGGAAGACTGCCTTCAAGACAAAGGAAGGACTGTATGAGTGGTTAGTCATGCCTTTTGGGCTAACCAATGCACCGAGCACTTTCATGCGGCTCATGAATGAGGTTCTGAAAGAATTTCTGGGTAAGTTTGTTATTGTTTACCTAGATGATATTTTGATCTTTAGTAAGACATTGGATGAGCATATGATACATATTCGTATGGTATTTGAGAAGTTGAGAGAAGAGAAATTGTTGATTAATTTGAAGAAGTGCAGTTTTGTGAAGAAAGAGTTAGTGTATTTGGGATTTGTAGTTTCAGCAGAAGGTCTAAAAATGGACCCAGAGAAGGTACAGGCTATCCTTGAATGGCCTACTCCAAGGAATGCTACTGAGGTAAGATCTTTTCATGGTCTAGCTAGCTTTTATAGAAAGTTTATCAAAAAATTTTAGCAGTATTTGTGGACCCTTGACTGAAACAATGAGAGGGGATAGAAAAGAGTTTAAGTGGACTAATGGGGCAGAAAAGAGTTTTCAATTGTTGAAACAAAAAGTTACAGAACAACCTATTTTAGCACTTCCAAATTTTAATAAGGTGTTTCAAGTAGATTGTGATGCTAGTGGTACGGCAATAGGAGCTGTTATGAGCCAAGAAGGTAAACCTGTTGCTTATTTCAGTGAGAAATTAAATGATGCCAAGAGAAAATATTCTGTTTATGATCAAGAATTTTATGCTATAGTTCAGGTATTAAAGAAGTGGAGACATTATCTACTTCCTAAGGAGTTTGTTTTGTACACTGATCATCAAGCTTTGCAATATTTGAATAGTCAAGGAAAGTTGAATCAGAGGCATTTAAAATGGGTTGAGTTTTTGCAGAGTTATACATTTGTTTTGAAACACAGGAGTGGAAAGTCCAATAGGGTTGCAGATGCTCTTAGCAGAAGGCAACTATTGCTGACAAAGATGTAGATTGAGGTGGTTGGGTTCAAGGAACTCAAGAATTTATATCCAGAGGATCCTGATTTTGGTGAAGCTTGGAAGGCTTGTACAGAACCTGTTACTCTAGATAGGACGAAATGGTTGGATTTTATCATCCAGGATGATATGCTATTTAGAGGGAGTCAGTTGTGCATTCCACGAAGTTCTATGAGGGAGAATCTCATCAAAGAGAAGCATAGTGGAGGATTGGCTGGACATTTTGGTCGTGATAAAACCCTTGCTTTGGTTGGTGAAAATTATTATTGGCCATAATTGCAGCACGATGTGAAGAAGTTTGTATAGAGTTGTAGAGTATGTCAGATGGCGAAAGGAGTGAAGCAGAATACAGGGTTGTATCAGCCATTACCTATACCAGAGAAGCCTTGGGAGGATATCAGTATGGACTTTGTTCTTGGTTTACCGAGGACACAGCGGGGACATGATTCAATTTTTGTAGTAGTTGACCAATTTTCAAAGATGGCACATTTCATTCCCTGCAGGAAGACTAATGATGCTGTTCATGTAGCAGAATTGTTTTTCAGAGAAGTAGTGAGACTTCATGGTTTGCCAAAGACCATAGTTTCAGATCGGGACACTAAGTTTGTTGGATATTTCTGGCGTACATTGTGGAAGAAGTTGAAGATAGATTTGAAGTTTAGTTCATCACATCATCCACAGACTAATGGACAGATAGAGGTGGTGAATAGGAGTTTGGGAAATTTGCTGAGATGTTTGGTTGGAGATAAGCTGATAGGATGGGATTTGATTTTACCACAGGCAGAATTTGCATACAATAATTCTATCAATAGGAGCACTGGTAAATCACCATTCCAGATTGTATATGGAAGTAGTCCAAGAAATGCATCTGAATTGAAGAAGATAGATAAAGGAGAAATAAGTAGTGCTGAAGCTGAAGATTTTGTAGAACACTTGAAGAACATCCATGAAGAGGTGAGGGAGCATATTACCAAGATGAACGCATAGTATAAGGCTAAGGCAGATGAGAAAAGGAGGTATAAGGAATTTCAGGTTGGTGATGAAGTCATGGTTCATTTGCGGAAGGAGCGGTTTCCAGTTGGTACATATAACAAGCTGAAAATGAAGAAGTTTGGACCGTGTAGGATACTGAAAAAATATGATTCAGGAAATGCATATGAGGTAGAATTGCCTACTGAGCTAAATATTTCACCAGTGTTTAACATTTCAGATTTGATAGAGTATCACGAAGGAGGTGTTGAAGATGAGGTTGCAGCAGCACAGTGGATTATTCCAGCAACTAGTTCAGACACTAAGGAGATCAAAGATATACTAGACAGTCGTGTTGGCAGAAGCACAAGGAACAGGACATATGAAGAATATCTGGTCAAGTGGAAAGGATGACCTGTTTAAGATTCATCATGGCTGACAAAAGAGGAGGTTAGCCGTCTTGGCTTTCCTCTGCACACCTGAGTCGTGACAGGGTCACTTCTCAAATTACCCTGGGTGTCTGATGCAGGAGCATCCTGGGTGTAAGAGCAATCTTGCATCACCCAAAAAAAATATTTTTTGTTTTTATTTTCAATAAGGGCTATTTTGTGCAGAGCTGCTATTTATGGAAAGTTACTATTTTTGGTAATTTTCATATGTGCTCAGAATGATCTGATTTCTTTCTTGGAGGTTCATTTTGGTCATATAAGTCTGCCAGTAAAGTTTCATTGCCAGATCAAGTGTATATTGGAAGATATTGAAGATTTTCGGTATTGGAAGCAGGGTACAGAAACTTTGAACTTAATTTTGAAGGCTTTAGAGGCCCCGGATGAGGTCGAAAATTTGAGTGACGGGCGCTTGTGTGGGTCAAGCCTGTAGAGCGCTTCGTGGCATTTCCAAAATGGGGTTATAATAGCCGAGCGGGTCAACGGGTGATGACTTATGGTCTTCGAAAGTTGGGCCACCTGAAATGGCGAAAAATAATTTTCTTCAAAATTTCTGTTCGGGTTTCAAAGGTTATCTTGAGCCGACTATGATGTAATAAAATGTAAAATAAAATAATTCTAAGTTTGGTCGGCCTTATTGGCTAAAAATTCTGGAACCTTCCCAGGCGGTGGAAAATTGCCTATATAAGGAAGGCTGTATTATTGTCTTAGGCAGTTCAGAATAGTTCTGGGTAGTAGATCTGGGTAATAGTTCGAGGCTTTATCCTACGGAATATTGTAAGGGAATGCCCATGTGGCTTTGCATATTGTAATTCTGAAAGTTCGTAATTCCACATTTGTGGAGATAATAAGAAGCCAATTTTCTGTTCTTGCATATTGTTGTTGTTCTTCTATTTCTGTTATGTGTTTGTGGTATTAAGGGGAGAACCCTTCATCAAATAGACACTAACCCCAAGCTAACTCAGAGGGAGTCACCATCAAATGTGCCACCATCGGGGCCCAGCCCATCAAAAGACCATTCTATTGATGGTTAGACACCATCCTATCATCTTGACAATAATGCACTATAGCTGGTGTGTCTGTCCATATCACTGCACTAAGGTCTCCCAGGAAATAGAGGCAGTCATCTAGGTGTCATCTCCAAATACACGTCAGAAAGCTAATAGGCCTGAGTTCCTCGAACTCACATCCTCTAGTCATTGGCCTGCATGGAAAGGAATGCACAGTATGCGATACACATTCTCAGGGGTCACAGTGATCTCCCTAGTCGACAGGTGGAATGCCTGGGTCTCCAAATGAAATCTCTCAATTAGAGCTATCAATAGTCTGTGATTTACCCTAATCTCGAGTAAATGAATGAGGTACTCAAATCCATAGGAAGCAAGGTGTACCCTCATCGGGTCTGGCAGTGACACACATAGTCTCTGCATAGTTGGATGATAAATCCGTACATGAACATCTAGATATATGACCTACACAGCACAGAAATAGGGAATCTTATCAGTACTTTGGTTACAAAATAGGTCACAAGGACATGCATTGAGTAGGTCGCTATTTTAGAAGGTAGGTTAAAAGGTCAGACATCAGGCTACAGAATCAAAAAATTAAAAAAAAATTGACCTAGCAATGAGTTTTTTTGCTTTTTATTTTTCATACAACACTTCAGACTGGCATGGAAAGTCGTACGAGTTTCTACATCATCCCATATGACAAAGAATAGTGATACGACACTGGAAACCTCATCGTATGAGTTATGAGGGACCAGATAAAATGTCGTATGACTCAAGTCCCTCTGATAGGAATCTTGGGGGTTCATGAGATGACAATCTACCTATAGTTGAAAAGTCATACGAGTCCCACTAGGGAGTCGTACGAGTTTCCATGCAATCAAAATTCAAAAATTGAAAAACATATGAAACATTGCTAAAATCCTATAAAACATGGAAAAATTGACATTTTAGCAAAGCACAGAGGTCCACCTATCGGATGTCCATATTGACGGGGTCTCTAGTGTCTTCGACTGTGCTCAAATTGGTGCGAACTGACAGGTACCTTCATCTCTACCATTTTCTTGCTTAGAGGGCTCCATAAGGTTTCTAAAGTCAAAAGGTTGAAATGAATTGAAAATGACCCTTCTGGCCTTTATATAGCTTTTGACCTACTTTTCAAAATTGCTCCATTTTTTAGAAAAATTGCACCTCTGGCTAATTTTGATGTTTTGAACCCATTTTTGGGATCAAAATCAAAATCTAAGATCATTTACTATGTTAAAATCATGATTTAAAATTTTCGGACCTAGGACGGTCTATTGCTTGCATAATCAACCTTCAATCATCAAAGAAATCCAATATTCAACTTAACTGATTATCTTGCATCAAACAATTGAAATTTCAACTTGGTCAACTATGGTCAACTCATGGTCAAACCTAGTCAAACTTGGTCTCCAGGACCTCCAAACAATGCAGAACGCATTCTCAGACGTGTATAACCAATTCTCAAATCAATTAACATGCTTCTAAACCATTCAAAGCTGACTTTTCTTGTCAAATTTCAATTTTAATCCTGAAGGGGGCATGGTATTGCACATCATTCAGAGTTTGTAATCTAATTTGAAATCATATCTTTATTGAAATCATATCTTTCCTCAGTAATCAAGACAACAACCACGTCTAGTTGCTGATTCATCAAAAAGACCTCATCTCTCTGGGAAAATCAATCATCGCTTGGGGCATATCAGATTCATCGAGATCCATATCAATCTCATATTCTCTTAATCTTGTAAATTGTATCAGTTTTTGTACAACCATCGGTTCATTAGTGTTATTTCCTTGGTTCTTCGTAACTGAAGGGTTTAGATGTGATATCAATGTGATTCTTATCAACAATTAGGTCTGGAATCAGTCACTCACTTCTTCGCAATCATAAGGTTTAGAATCAGGCATTTTGACACTTTTTCGCAATCATCAGTTCATTGCTGTTATAGTTAACATTATCTTTGGCCATTCAGGACCTAAATATCTTTGAATCTCTCAATCAATCTCTGTCTCATATCACAATTTCTGTTTCATATCAATTTCAAATTCAAACATCAGTTTCAACATCAAACATAGACTATTCATTGAACCACTACGCTTTGCACAGTGATTCAAAGAGGGGCAAAATGTAATACCCCAAAAATGGGCTATAAGTTCATTAACCTTCTACATCGACAATTCAAATGAAATTGACACAAAGTCCTAACCAAAGGCACATCTGAACATCATCAAATCGTAATTGATTATCTTAAATTCTACATCGGGGAATATTCCTTATTCCTAATTATCTTAATTATCTTTAATTTAATGATTATTTGGCGATAAATCTTATTTATCCTAAAGTTTGATTAATTGAATATTCTAAATATTTAATTAATTAGATTTAACACTGCCACTTAATTATTTAATTGAATTTAATTATATTTATTCTAAATGGTATTATTTAATTTTGACAATAAATCATTTATCCTATGACTAATTAATTAAATTTTTATTTAATTAATTAAAGTCAATTGTCAAATTTAATAATATAGTTTTTGAAAAAAAGTTTGATTTAATAATTGATTAACCCATAAATCAATTGTTTTTGTTTTAAAATAAGTTAAGTTGAGAATAAATCACTTTATTTATTTATTTAATTCATAAATATTATGCACATTTGAAAAGCAGTTAAAATTTAAATCAAAAAATCAATTCAAGTTTTAAAAATAAACTCAACTCTGATTTGAGTTAAAAAGCTATTTTTGCATGATTTTGTGAGTTAATTTATCTTTTATTCTTTGTTAACTCAAAAATCAACCTGAGTTTATCTGAGTGATTTATGGCTTTTTCCATGCACCTCCAAAGCCATGGATTTCTATAAAATCAAGGCTCAGCTCTTCATAAATGATCTCAATCATCTCACAAATTTGCATACTTACTCTGCCAAAATCAATCTCGAATTGCACAATCATGCTGGTGAATTGATATTTGAAGAATTGAAGCTTCTTACGAATCAACAATTCTTGTGAGATGAATCTTTTTTTTAATCCATTTTAGTTTCATATTTAGCATATCATTGTTAGCTTGTATTGCATATTAGTTTTTCATCTAGAATAGATTCAAATCAGTTTATTTCATCATAATTGCATAGAAAAACCAAAAATATAGATTAATTTGCATTCATCTCATATCTAGATTCTACATTCAAATCCTTCATTTAGGTGTTGTCAAGGTCACTGATCTTGGTCCAATATGAGAATACATACTTGCATCTACTAGAAGGTAGTAAATCACCTGGTTAGATTAGTTTCCATTTCACTACATGATTTTGATTTTAACTAACCTCTAATGTTTTACTGAAGTGTTGTGTCTATAGCTAGGTAAAAAATTCACACACACAAGTTAGGGACACAAGCCCCCAGGCTAAGGATTGTAACTCAGCATATGCACACGAGGGTGCAAAAACAAAAACAAAAATGACACAAAAGAAGGGTTAGTACTAAAACAAACCCAAATCAACTAGCACAAGAAACCTTACTAAGAAACACTTCTCATACTAATATCATATTTGGAAAGCTATCATAAAAGAATAAATGATTACATAAGAAAGACAAGAGAAACACTATAAATAACATAGCTTCATGATCCAGTCCTACTAGCATGAAAGAAAAAAGAGAGAAAAGGAAAAGAGTGATTATCTCACCTAGTAAGATACCCACCTTACCATGAATCACCCTGGAGGGAGAGCGCAACAAGTTCACCCATAAACTGTTCTTGTAATTTCAATGCATCTTCTGATGGCTTCTAGAACACCCATAGATCCACCTTCTTGTATCACTATGAATATGAAATGCGTGTCTCCTCAGGATTTAACAACTTATGTGCATTACCTTCAGAAGCTTTAGCATATAGATGCATGTCCCTTTAGGATTTAGCAACTTATGTGCATTACCTTAAGAGGATTTAGCATATTTGGAATTGGAAATGCGTGTCCCTTCAGGATTTAGCAACTTATGTGCGTTACCTTCCAAGATTTAGCATATGGAAATTTTTTAAAAAATGCGTGTCTCCTTAGGATTTAGAAACTTATGTGCATTACCTTCAAAAGATTTAGCATATAGATGCACATCATTTCAAGATTTAGCAACTTATGTGCATTACCTTCCAAGATTTAGCATGTAAAAAATAAAAAACTATATTACAAGGGAGACCCTATATATGCCCCCCTCCTTAATATGGAAAAAACATACTATTTTGTCATGTTAAGGAAAGGAAAGAACAAGGATAAATCCTTCTTCAACATCAAGATAATATCCACAAACAACACCCAGTCCAAGCCAAGAAGGTCATAGCTCCTATGAGGCCATGGAAGGGATGACTACAAAGAGATATCATGCAAGAAGTGAAAAAAAAAGTAACCCTTGCAAGGGATAGCACATTGTTCAATTTCCAAGGTGAGAGATTTATCAACCATGGAAACCCAATGTCAAAGAAAAAAAGGGGTTGTTATCAAGGACATAGATCCTCAATGCAAACCAAAATTTTCATGTATGATTGGATATCACATAATAGATAGATACTGCTTAACCAAGGAAAGAGGTGAATCCTGGAAAGATAGAAAAGAAGATGGCACACTTGCCCCCCAAGTGTAGGAACAAAGATGGAAGAGGATACCTACTTCAAAATGCAAGGATATATCCTATTTACAAAAATGTATACCATATTCTTAGCGAGGGATATTGACACCTACATCCAAGAGTATAGATAATCGTGAAGAGAATATATCACTCATGGAGAAAGGATCCTCAAAGAATAAGATCTTATCAACAAGACCCCCACCAAATAGGAGTGCTTTAGATAAAATATCATCTTTCAAAAGAGGGAACAATTATTCAATCATCAAACCCCCTACAAAAAAAAGGAAGAGGAATCTTTGGAATGAGGGAAACAACTCTAACACCAAAGCAAGGGTGAGAGTTTTTAAAGAACATAATTTGTAACATAGAGAAGAGGTGATGACTTAGGACAACAACTTCTCATATAAGAAGGTTATCCATAGTCAAAACATCTATCAATATGTTGAAATAATGTTGCAATATAAACAAATACCACTAAGCTAAGGAAAGAAATTCCCTAGACAAAGAGAAATAAGGAGGTACCTTTCCCCCCAGGGATAGAAACAAGGGATATCTTTTGAAAATGAATGTCTTAGAAAAGATAGCTTGAAAAAAAAAAAGATTATGTGGATGATTATAATGCAAAACTATAGAAAGATAGGAGAGAAAGAATACCAATTAAGCTCAAGACACCATATATGCTAAAAGCCTAATGGATCATAGGAGACTGGATGGAAATACACCTCTTGCCCCCCCAATCCTGAGACAAGAGGGGAAGAACATCTACATTATATCAGAAGGAGTGGAATCTCCTATATCAAAATTATGAAGGAATTGTAAAACTGCACGAGAGTGAGATATAATTCCTAAAGCAGCTCCTCTAACATATAGCTTGAAATGTTTACAATCAGAAAGTAAATGTGTGTTGCTATAATGAAAAGGACATTTATATTTGTATAAAGCATCTATCACCATAGGTCTAAAGATTTCTTTTTTGGAATTCATTAGTTCAACATATACCTTCTTAGCCACATCTTGATGAGTATTAGGGTTATCTAAGATAGGTGTGAGGAGAAAAATGTGAAGAGGAGGATGATGATCAACATCACCTACCTTGACTTGAGATTTTGAACAACCAACACCATGCATATCTAGTTTAGGCAGTATATAAACTGGAAACCTAATACCATGCTCGTTAACTCCAAGCCCTAAACCTTTATAACTTTTTTTAGTCACCATATTATATCTGGTAGTGTACATATTATGTAAAGCTTCTACAGGAGGTGATTGTTTATCATGTTCATGAGTAAAGGTTGTATAAGGTGGGATAATAGGTTTTGAAGAAGTTTCTTTACCCTTTCCATTAATATCATCATGAATCAGAGGAGAAGATAAATCAAAGAAATCTTGCACATCTACATCCTGAACTATAGCTTGAATCCCATCATAAGTACAGGAAGAGAGAGCATGAATAGACGGAGAATTAGGTATCTACATAGGATTAGGAAGATTAGAATTGATAGGATTAAGATTAGAATTGATAGGATTAAGATTAGGATTGATAGGATTAGGATTAGGAAGATTAGGAGATGGTGTATCATCTACCAAATTCTTTACATGATCCAAAAGATTAATAAGGCTATGACATAAATCTTTAATGAAGGTTTTGAATGTAGGCAGACTAGTGTCGGTCAACTTCACAAAAGCATAAGCAAGAGCAAAGTGAAGGGTCATCAACATAATGAAGTGAATGATACTCTCATAAACATCATAGGTATTATAAAGAGATGCTAAAAGAAGGGTAATAAGGAACATAACCACACACAAAAGAATCTTAACAATCTCCATAGTAAATGTAAGAAATATGTTTGTATTTTATTGAATATATAGATTTTTTTGTATTTTTGAATTTTAAAATGCAAGAGCATAAACTAGATCTAATCTAAAAGGAAATCTAACAACAAAAAGAAAGAGAGTAAGCTTGTCAGGTTCACCAAAATGAATATGATGAAATAGTGTTCACCCTAAAATGTATGGGGGAAATATGAGATCCACTTCTAAATCCAAATTCCCAAAGGAGAGATCCAAATTGATCAACCAAAAGGTTAATGCACAATTGAATCAATCTATTGAGAATATGAAAGAGGAAGAAAACCTTATATTTCCCTATAATGGACTTGTGCTTGAAATCTGAAATAATTGAAAGGCAAATAATAACCTCAAAGTAGGGCAAATCTAGAAAATGCCAATTTTTGATGTCTGTGTGTAGTTTCAAGTAATTCTGAAACTTGCTTCGGACTGGAAATGCCGAGACGAAGAAAACCCAGAAAATTTTTATCTTTTTGACAGCAGGTAGTCTTTGACCCTAATAAAAGGTCAAAGGCTACATTCTTATTTTGAAGGTCGACTTTGACTTTTTCTACAGATCTCAGAAGTTCACCGAAAAGGGTATCCGAATCCAAGCTCAGATCCAAAGTTCCGCACCTATACCTTTAAGAAAAAGAGGGTTTTTGTTGTTTTTTTGAGGGCTTTGCCTTGTTCAAACCTTGATTTGGAATCAACCTTAATATTGAAATTGAAATGAGAATGCTAGAAAGTAGTAGAAGTAGATCTAACAATGAAGCTATGCAATTTGATCGATATGCAATTATATTTTGAATGTACAAAAATGTATTGATATGAAAGCTTGAACACAACAATGAAAAATGTAAATCAAAACCATGAAAGTAAATACAAAACCTCCATGCTTGTATGCTTGGAATCCACCTTGATAGAAGAATGAATGCATCTAGAAGATGAACAAAAGATCTTGAAGGAAGATCACACCATCATGATGGCTAGATCTAGGGTTTGAATGGTGAATCTTTCACATTTGTACCAAATCCATTCAAAGGCTTGAATACTTGAATCCTTGATCTTCAATGGAGAAATTGAATGGAGAAGATGACTTGAATGTGTCCTTTAAAATTATTGATGAAATGCTTGAGAGATATGAAAATTGGAAGGATGAAATGAGAGAGGAAGGCCTCCTTTTATAGTGATCTAGGGCACAAACTTCTAGAGAAGGCTAACATTGGGGAATTAAATCCCAATTAACCTTAACCCATAAAAATAGATGCATATTAAATGTAATTTAAAGATTTAACATACCGAAACCAAAAATGGCCGACTCGGAGTTGGGAAAACAAATATCTCCGAAACCCGACACCCGAAAATCATGGGAACTTGAAATTTGAACCCTGGGTCAAAGATGAGGTAGAATTTTCCCTAGGTCAGAGTCAAGCTCAACCATAACCTAGGTTAGAGTCAAGGTCAAATTTGACCCTCAAGGTTGACTTTTACCTTGAGCTCAAAAACCTGAGGACCTTAGTCCATAATGCCAGGAAATGCAAAAATATACTCAAAACAGGGACATATAGAAGTAGAATGGGGAGAATAAGTTAGATCTGAGAAAAGGGCTGATTCAAGGTGCTTGACATGACCCAAACCACTCACTCAGAGGGCTAAATTCTCTTAACATGGAAGTGCTTCCATTTTAAGACGATACAAATACAAAGATGCCAAATGTTGTTAGAAGTTGTCTTGACAACATTTGCAATAATGGAAAATGTTGCATGCAACTTGGTTATGTAAGATCCCCTAGAAGATAGGAAGTGTGAGATCAACCAACAGGCCCTAAAAACATGGGAAATGGCATCTAATGTAATGAAAGTATCAAATCTCGAAGTTAGTGTGTATTGTAAGAAGTTTGTGTAATGTGAAGATAGCTCTACAACTCTATTTTGAGAAGAACTCAAGCTTTTGGTTGTGACAGTGATACTATATGGATTAAGGATTGAAAATTAGCATTTTATTTGGATAGATTAGGATGTTTTAAGACTTTTTCAATGAGTTTGGTAGTTGTTTTGAGTTAATCTATTAGTTGTGAGAAAATAAGTTAGATTTAGATTGTGTGTTGTTCCTTGTTAGACTGTTTTTGGTTTCACAGCTCCCACTTGAGATTCAACCCTTGAAACTTCAAGAAAGTGAATGAATCTTAGAGTGGAGCCATTATAAATAATTTATATAGAGGTAGGAGTCTGGAGGAGTCAGTTTTCTAATTTAAAAACCAAGCCCTAGGTGAGCTAGGAGAGTCCGGTTAGAGGCTTGAAAGTGAAGAATCTAGTGATTAAATGCAGGGGAGAGAAGTCCTATATGACACAAGTATAGTTCTAGTTAGGGTATAGTCATATCCTAACATCCTATGAGGATTGAGTTCATACCAATCCATTAGACTAATTTTTGAGTGAGAAAATAGTGAGATCCTAGTAAATAGGCCTTTTAGCCCTATTAGTCCTAGTTTGTAGGAACCCTATGTACAGAGGGCCTAGGAGTCCAAAACCTTCAAAATATTTTATAAAATCCAAATGGGTATCCAAATGTGGGATTAGATTTTTAGGTTGTTTCGAAATTTTTTGCAATAATTGGCAAAAGGTCCCTGTAAAAGACTCCAAAGAAATAGGCCTAATTAGGCCGCCTCAAGGTGAAACCTTGAACCCGACAAGGAAAGGCTTGAAGATCCTTTCAAATGGATTAAAATGGGTAGAAATATAATGTTTTTATGATGATAGAAACCCTTGCAATGAAATTTGAAGTTTGTGAAGAGATGGCACTTAGATCTTTCTAAGTGTAGGAGAAGAAGTGAAGTATTATATGGTGTCAGTCCTTCAAGGTGAAGCACAAGTTGATAAGCTCTTAGAGAGGAGCTTGAGAAAGAATTAGTTAATCATATAAGCCTTTGGTAGATCCTAGAGAAGATAGGATCCTATTAGAGACAAGCTAGGTCTCTTGGTAGAAGTGCAAGCAAGCCTTGGAACACTCACACCATATTGGTATTAGAGCTTGAATTGACCAGGTTTGTGGTTGATGTTGTAGCCTATTGAATTATTAGGAGAGAATACAATAGTTGGATTAGTGGAAGATAAAACCATGGTGAATAACACTAAGTTAGCCAAGAAGGTAGAAGAATAAGAGGAGGATAATCGGTTGCTAAGAGAAAGATTGTCCCAAATGGAACAACTCTTGGGTGAAGTCCAAGACAAAGCTGATAAGGTCAAAGATAAAATTGATCAAAAGGAAGAGAAAGAAGCAAGGGAAAAGGAAATATAATTGGAGGAGGAAGCTCCAACACCTGACCATGTTCTTCCTAAAGAGCCCTTCTTAAAGGTACTAAAGGTCTTGAGTGGCAAAGCTTTGGAGGGAGTGCCACTATTCAATGGACAAATGGATCTAGATTCAGTAATGGATTGGATAGACAACATTGAGAACCACTTTGAATGTGATGGTATCTCAGATGCTCAAAAGGTTATGGTGTCCAAGTCTAGGCTAAGAGGTTTAGCACTAACATGGTGGAAGTTTGTGCAAACTGAGAGAGAAAAAGATGGAAATGGTCCTATAGTTACATGGAAGGGCATGGTAACTAAAGTGAAGAAGACCTACCTTCCTAATGATTATGAAGTTCAGATACATAGGAGGAGACACAATCTTAGACAAAAAGATCTAGATGTTCAAGCATACATCGAGGAGTTTCAAAAGTTGTGCTTAAGATCAAAGGTAGTTGAAGATGAAAGCATCAAGCTAGCAAGGTATTTGAATGGCCTCAAGTGGTCTATTCAAGAGGAAATGAGTCTTGTGAACTTAAAAAATATTCACCAATATTATAAAATGGCCTTGAAGATTGAGGTGAAAGGCAAAAGGAAACAAGAGCAAACCTCCAAAGGAAGAGGTAAAGGAAAAGATAGTAGAGGACAAAGAGGTGGTTATGGTGGAAGGAGTTCTGAATCAAGGATTCAAGGATACATCAAATTCAGTGAGAAACAAGAAGGAATCTCTAGTAGAGGTGTTAGAGGAAGAAGCTCTACCTTTAGAGGAAGAAGTGGTGGACAAGGAGGAAGAGGCAACTATTTTTCCAATATGAAATGATACCATTGCAACCAAATGGGACACCCTGGCTATAGGTGTCCAGAGAAGGGTAATACTTCTCAAGGAGGTGATAAGAGAACTAATCTAGTTCATGATGAGACAAATGAAATAGAGAAGCATGTAGAAGTACCTTTGAATTTAGAGGAAGGTGAGAACCTCATGATTAGGAGAACTTTGATCAAGGAGCTGATGATGGAAGAGCCAAGCTAAAGGAGGTCCTTATTTAGGATAAAGTGCAAGATGATGGGGAAAGTATGTAGAGTCATCATTGACTCAGGGTCTACTGACAATATTATGTTAGAGGAAGTAGTCATCAAGATAAAGTTGACAAGGATACCCCACACTAATCCTTACAAGGTCACATGGCTCAATAAAGGACAACATATGTTGGTAAATGAACAAGCATGGGTGGAGTTCTCAATTGGAAGGTACAAGGATAAAGTTTTGTGTGATGTGTTTCCTATGGATGCATGTCACTTTGTCCTAGGTAGACCATGGAAATTTGACCACCAAGCTATCCATGATGGAGGAAAGAACTCCTATACTTTCAAGAAGGACAATGTGACTTTTAAAATTCAGTCATTGTTAGAGGATGCACAGGTGAAGACAAGAGGTCCTAATTTGCTCATGGTTGATGAAAAATATTTCTTAGAGGCCATGAAAGAAGGTGAAGATGTTGGCTATGCATTGGTACTAAGACCAAGGGAGGTGGATGAAGATAAGGGAGCTAAGAAGACAGAGTTACCCAAGGAGTTGCAAAGCATGCTGCAGACCTATCAAGGTATAGTAAGTGATGGACAACCATAAACCTTACCCCCTAAAAGAGCCATAAGTCATTGGATAGACTTTATCCCAGGGGCTCCCCTTCCCAATAAAGCAGCCTACAAGATGACTCCTTAACAAAATGAGGAAATTGCTAGACAAATACAAGAACTCCTAAACCAAGGTCTCATTAGAAAGAGCATTAGTCCATGTGTCATACCCATTGTCCTTAAAACTAAGAAAGGAGGAACTTGGAGGCTTTGTACTAATTCAAGGGCTATTAATAGGATAACCATAAGGTATAGGTTCCCTATCCCTAGTATTGAAGACCTAATGGATTGTCTAGGTGAAGCTAAGTACTATAACAAGATAGACTTGAAGAGTGGCTATCACCAAATTAGGATACATGAAGCAGATGAGTGGAAAACAACCTTCAAAACCAATGAAAGCTTTCATGAATGGCTTGTCATGCCATTTGGACTCTCTAATTCCCCCTACACATTCATGAGGCTCATGAATGAAGTCCTCAAAGACTAAATTGGAAGGTTTGTGGTAGTATATCTAGATGATATACTATTTTATAGAAAAACAAGAGGTGAACACCTAAAACATCTTGAGACTATTTTCAAGAAGCTACATGATGAGAAGTTGATGATCAACTTGGAGAAGTGTGGGTTCATCAAAATAGAGCTAGTGCACCTTGGATTTTTTATATCACATGGTATTCTGAAAATGGATGTTAGCAAAGTGGAAGCCATCATAAATTGGCCCACTCCAAGGACAACAACAGAGGTAAGAAATTTTCATGGCCTTGCTCAATACTATAGGAAATTCATAAGGCAATTTAGTGCAATTTGTGCTCCTATGTTGGATACCATTAAAGGAGGCATGAAGACTAAGTTTGTATGGAATGAGCATGCTAACAAGAGGTTTGAGTTGTTGAAATAAAAGATAGCTACCCAACCTATTTTAGCATTTCCAAGCTTTGAGAAGCTATTCACTATTGAATGTGATGCTAGCAATGTGGCTATTGCAAGAGGTATTTTAAGCCAAGAGGGTAGACCGGTGGCTTTTCATTCAAAGAAGCTAAGTGAAGCCAAGAAGAAGTAATTTTCTTATGACCTTGAGATGTATGAATTTGTTCAAGATTTGAGGAAATGGAGGCACTATTTTCTTCCCAAGGAATTCATAGTGTATTCAGATAACCAAGCACTTAGTTTCCTGAATTCACAAGAGAAGTTGAGTCACAAGGACATGAAGTGGGTTGAATACCTGCAAGCTTATACCTTTAATATCAAGCACAAAAAAGGAGTACTCAAAAAGGTGGCAGATGCCTTATCTAGGAGAGCTCTCACTATCCAAGAAATTCAGATGAAGAGCATGGGGATAGATCACTTCAAGGATCTCTATGTTGATGATGAAGACTTTGCAGACATTTATAAAATATGTGCTGAATACAAGAACCATTTCCATAGAAAATATGCTAAATACACTTTGCAAAGTGATCTTTTATTTAAAGGGAATCAATTATGTGTTCCTAGAGATTCTATTAGAGAGAATTTGATTCAAGAAAAGCATAATGGTGATTTGAGTGGCCACTTTGGGATCACTAAGACCCAAGAACTTGTTCAAAGGTTCTATTATTGGCCAAGGATGAATCTTTATGTAAGAAGGTATGTGGAAAGTTTTATAGTGTGTCAAAAGGCCAAGGGCACTTCTTCAAATACAGGCCTCTATCAACCACTACCTATTCCTACTAGGCCATGGGAATGTTTGAGTATGGATTTTGTAGTTGGGTTACCCAAGACAAGACAAGGCATGGATAGTATTTATGTAGTTGTGGAAAAATTCAGCAAGATGGATCACTTTGTGCCATTGAAGACAACTAATGATGCTAGTCAAATAGCATCTCTCTTCTTCAAGGAGATAGTAAGAATTCATGGGTTACCTATCAGCATTGTGTTAGATAGAGACACCAAATTCATGAGTCACTTTTGGAAGACTCTTTCGAAAAGGTTAGGCACTAATTTATCCTTTGGATCTACATACCATCCCCAAATAGATGGTCAGACTGAGGTTGTCAATAAAATCCTTGGAAATATACTAAGGTGCTTGACCAAGGAGTATGGTCAACAATGGGATCAGTTGATTAGCCAAGCTGAGTATGAATATAATGATACTATAAAAAGATCCATAGGGAAGAGTCCCTTTGAGATAGTGTATGGTCTACATCCTAGAGGAGTTTATGAATTAAGAGACTTGAAGGATGGAGTGAAGGGAGGTGGATATATTGATGACTTTTCTTATGCAATGAAGGAGATACATGATATAGTGAGGAAGACTTTGACAGAGAACACCATGAAGCATAAGACCAAGGTGGATGAGAGTAGAAGAGAAGTTTAGTTTCATGTGGGAGACTTGGTAATGATACACCTAAACAAGTCTAGACTTCAAAAGGGAGTCCATCACAAGTTGCAGATGAGGAGGATATGTCCCTGTCCTATCTTGGCAAAGTATGGTAATAATGCTTTTAGAGTGGAGCTACCAGAAGATAGTGGACTATCCCCTATCCTTAACATTTTAGGTCTAGTTCATTACAAGGGGCCACCACCAGACATGGATCAAAGCCTCAGTGAAGTCATTAGAGATGTGGAAGACCTCTAACTACCTACTACTACAATCAAGCAAGCAGACAATATACTGGATACTAGAGTCTACAAGAGGACTAGAACCAAAGAGTATAAAGAAAACTTGGTCAAGAGACATATTCAAATTGATGCTAATGTAGTATGGGTTAAATAATCAGAGTTTAAGAAGATGGGGATTTATCCTACTCTACTCATTCCAAGGGTGGATTGAACTCTTTTGTTTTGGGGAGGATGGTGCAGGAGCACACCTAGGCTAACCTCCATAGTTTAATATTTTGGCTTGTATCTAACATTAGCCAAGTCAGAATAGGTTGAGTTGTGTGTTTATTTTTAGACCTTAGAAGGTCATTGCTATTGTGGACTAGGTGAGTTAGTCATTAGGACTAAGGTCACCAAAATAGTCATTGTTAGTAGCTTTTTAATTTTTTAGTCTTAAGTAGCTTAAGGATGGACTAGAGTCTTAAATGTGTTCTAAACACATGAATGATGTTAGAAAGATACCAAGAGGCCATTAATGGAGTTGGTTTCTTAGAATATAGAGGTTAGAGGTCCTAAGAAGTAGGATGATGGCATAAATACAAAGATGCCAAATGTTGTTAGAAGTTGTCATGACAACATTTGCAATAATGGAAAATGTTGCATGCAACTTGGTTACATAGGATCCCCTAGAAGATAGGAAGTGGGACATCGACCAAAAGGACCTAAAAACATGGGAAGTGGCATCTAATGTAATGAAAGGCTCAAATCTCAAAGTTAGTGTGTATTTTAATAAGTTTGTGTAATGTGAAGATAGCTCTGCAACTCTATTTTGAGAAGAACTCGAGCTTTTTGTTGTGATAGTGACACTATATGGATTAAAGTTTGAAAATTAGCATATGGTAGGATGTTTTAAGACTTTTTCATTCATTGTGGTAGTTTTTTTGAGTTAATCTATTAGTTGTGAGAAAATAAGTTAGATTTAGACAGTGTGTTGTTCCCTGTTAGACTATTTTTGGTTTCATGGCTCCCACTTGAGATTCAACCCTTGAAACTTCAAGAAAGTGGATGAATCTTAGAGTGGAGCCATTGTACATAATTTATATAGAGGTAGGAGTCTAGAGGAGTCAGTTTGCTAATTTAAATGCCAAGCCCTAGGAAAGCTAGGAAAGTCTAGTTAGAGGCTCGATAGTGAAGAATCTAGTGATTAAATGTCAGGGAGAGAAGTACTGTATGACACAAGTACAGTTCCTATTGGAGATTTTCCAGTAGGCCAGTACTAACTATATGTTTTCCATTGATGAAAAAATATGGAAAGTAGCATGCATGGATGTATTATGTAGTAAGCTTTCTATATATGTATCATGGACATGATATCAGCATGATATCATGGGCACAGAGGTTAATTGTTAGTACAGATAGTTATATAGCAACTGGTATCAACAGTGTTCCTGACAGAGTAACAAACAATGTTCTGAGTATGGTTTTCCCTATAGTTATCATGGAGCCTTGCACACTTGGATATATGTTGGAGGCATGTTAGTGATGTTAATTTCATGGACACATGGTCTGATGATGAACGCAAGAAAAGTTATGCAGTCACTATTCGCCAGTAGTAGTTTCCTGTGTTTATTCAGAAGAGTAGACAAAGAGTTTATTGTTTCTTAAGTTTCACCCCTCTTTAGGGTATGCACCCTTGGATTTAAGCTTAGAGGAGAGTTATTGATGTTTAGTTAAGAGCGCATGAATTAATTCAGCTTGTGGAGAAAGATCCAATTGTTTTGGTAGACCCGACAATGTGTAGCATGCGTCTACATTTATCTTATTGGGACAGGTCCCAGAATGTGTTGCGTGCATAGTAGAGCCAATAGAATGTTGTTGGAGTTTGCTATGGTTTCTCTAATATGATTTCAACATGGTTCTAATAGGCCAAATTGATTATATCATTTAGAGGAAAGATACTTATAGGTAGTCATTTGTGATTGCTTGAGTGTGGTTCATGGTTGATTAAGAAGAGTAGAGTAGAGTGTGCAAAGTGTTGAGCCATTAGAGGAAGGTCTATGTGACCAAGTAAAGTGTTTGTGCTATTCATTGGAACTGTTCCAGATAGCAGGTCAAAGCATAGTTCAACAAGATCCAAATATAGTGTGTATCTATTATTCAAGAAGGTTGTAGCCTTCGCCCCTTTGAGAAGTGAGCTCTCAGACAGTGCATCCTCTCCCCTAATAGGGACAATTGTAAAAGACTCCTAACAAGGTTCGACCCTTGACCAGGTCTACTGTACTTAATATATTGTAAAGCTACTCCTAACAGGGAAAATGATCTTCTAACAAGGATCATTATACACTAGTATAGAATATTAGTGGGTATCAAGTCCCACCAGGATTTTTACCTATTTGGGTTTCCCCGTAACCAAAATATTGGTGTTGTGTTCATGTGTTCTTTCTTTGTGTTTATGCTTTATGTCTAAGTATATTTAATTGGATAAAGAATTGAATCTAATAGATAATTGATTCACCCCCCCCTTCTCAATTATCTCTTGGGACTATTCCTAATAATTGGTATTAGAGCCAAGTGCCTCAGAGAGAAATTTTAACATCTTGAGGTTGATCAGATGGCATACTTTAGGAAAGAGAGTCTTAAGTTTGATGGAGAGAATTATCTTGATTGGAAGAACAAGATGGTGACTCATCTTCAGTGCATTGGTTTTGAAGTTTTTAATGTAACTATCAAAGCAGCCAAGATGCCTACCCTAGAAGACCTTGGAAAGGATGATGCTATTGAAACACAAAAGGAATTGTTTCATCAGAATGCTATTACCAAAGAAGCCCTTATCAACGCTCTATCTGATAGTGAGTTTTCAGAGATAAAGAAGGTAGACACTGCCCACAAGATATGGAAGTACCTTACAGACATATTTGAAGGAGACAAACAAGCAAAGGATGCATGCAAAAAAACTTGGACAAAAATATTCAATGCATTAGAGATGCTACCTGAAGAAAACATCAGAGCTTATAATCAAAGGATCAATGAAGCAGTTGCTGGAATCAGGAATAATGGTGGAGAAATCTCAGAGGAAGATATTGTGGACAAGTTGATGACTACTCTCACTCCATAATATGAAAGAAAGATCAAAATCCTTGATGAAACCATGTAGCTTACATCTAATTTTAAGAGAGAGACCTTGATTAGCAAAATCTCAGCTTTTGAGATTTCAAGATTGAAGACAGAACCCAAAAGTGAGAGAGCCTTCAAAGCAACAGTTCATGGTAAGAAATCTGCAAACACTTCTAGTAATTTTGATGATGATGATGAAGAGAAAACTTTAGATTATTTTATTGCTATGATTACTAAAAGAGAAAAGAAAGGAAAAGGAAAATATGAAGGTCAATTGCCATTTATGTGCTTTTCATGTAATAAGATCGGTCACTTTGCATCTAAGTGTCCTATTAGAGCTAGAAAGTTCAAAAAGGATTACAAGCCTAAGTACTCTAAGGAATGTTACTTTGCTAGAGATGGAGTTTCAGATGAAGAATCAGGTGAAGAAGAAATTGGATTCATTGCTATTGTAGACAAAATGAATAATAAGATAGAACATAAATATGTGAAAGAGAAACAAGAGCTAGCATTGATTTCCCAAGTAGATATAAGGACAGACTGGATTATAGATAGTATTTGTTCACATCACATGATAGGTGATAAAGGAAGATTTGTTCATCTGGACAAATACAATGGTGGTATGGTCAGATTTGGAGACAACACTCCTAAACCAATAGTTGGTAGAGGAGCCATCACCTTGGATGGAAAGAACAGTATTGATGATGTCCTCTATGTTGATGGTTTGAAACATAACCTTCTCAGTGTTGGACAATTACTTGGAAAAGGCTATCAGTTGGAGTTCAAAGATGACAAATGCATCATTAACAACAAGGATGGTGTTATGATTACATCAGGCTCAAAGAAAATAGGTAATGTTTTTCAACTCAATTCAAAAGCAAGTTGTTTTTTTGCTAAAGTTGATGACAGTTGGTTGTGGCATAAAAGACTACGTCATATCAATTTTGATAACATAGTGAAGATAAGAAATGTTAAGGCAATAAGAGATCTACCTAGCATAGAAAAGCCAGTTGATACTATATGCAGGGAATGTGTGATGGGAAAGCATGTGAGGAATTCATTCAGGAGCAAGAAAAATTTAGCTGAGAACAAGTTGGATTTGATTCATATAGACCTATGTGATCCAACTCAAACAAGATCATACTATGGTGAAAGGTATTCATTTTGTTTGTTGATGATTATACTAGGATGATGTGGGTTGCATTCTTAAAGGATAAATCACAAGAATTTGATAAGCTCAAAATATTCAAAGCTAAGGTTGAGAATGAATCTGGATTAAAGATAAAATGTTTGAGATCAGATAGAGGAGGAGAATTCACCTTTGACAGATTTTATGAGTACTGCGAAGAACATGGCATAAAAATATAGTTAAGTGCACCTAGAACACCTCAATAGAATGGAATTGTAGAGAGAAGGAATAGGATAATCCTTGATACAGTGCACACCATCATGATAGAAGGAAAAGTTGCACACACCTATTGGAGAGATGCGATCAATACAATAGTCTACACCATCAATAGAATTCAATTGAGGCCTGACACTAACAAAACACCATATGAGCTATGGTTTGGTAATGTTCCCATAGTAAAATACTTCAAAATCTTTGGAAGCAAGTGCTACATCAAGAGGGATGAAGCAGTAGGCAAGTTTTATGCAAGAAGTGATGAGGGTATTTTCCTTGGTTACTCTACTATAAGCAAAGCTTATAGAAGTTTCAATTTAAGATTGAAGAAGATTATTGAAAGTGATCATGTTAAGATTGATGAAAATTTCATGATTCAAGAAAGATATCATGATTAATCACCCATGATTGAAGAAGAACCCAGGCCCTCCACTAGTGAGATGGTTATTGAATAAATAGTTGATAGTATTGATGTGTTATTCAATGACCCTGAGACTAGTGAAGAAGAAACTCCTAAGGTTGATGAGTCTACAACAACTAAACTTCTAAAGTTTACATCTAGAAACCACTCTAAGAAAGACATCATTGGAGATCAGAGCGGCAAAGTCTTAACAAGATCACAATAAAAGAACTCAGCTAGTAGTGATGGGGTATGTTTACTATCTTAGATTGAACCTTTAAGTACTGAAGATGCTTGTAATGATTCAAATTGGCATGATGCTATGAAAGAAGAACTTGATTAGATTATTAATAATGACACTTGGGAACTAGTCCCAAGACCTAGTGATAAGAACGTGATTGGAACAAAGTGGATATTCAGAAATAAGATGAATGAAGATGGTATAGTAGTAAGAAACAAGGAAAGATTAGTATGTAAAGGATATGCACAAAAATAAGGCATTGATTATTTAGACACATTTGCACCTCTGAGTAGATTAGAAGCTATTAAGTTGTTTCTAGCTTATGCTACAGTGAAAAACTTCAATGTTTATCAGATGGATGTCAAGTCAGCATTCCTAAATGGAGATTTGAAAGAAGTATACATTGAGAAGCCAAAAGGATTCACCTTATCAGACATACCTGATATGGTATGCAGACTGAAGAAGGCCCTCTATGGACTTAAGCAAGCCCCTAGAGCATGGTATGAGAGACTAGATGGATACTTAACAAAGATTGGATTCAAGAAAGGAGTAGCAGATTGTAATCTATTCATTAGAGAGACATCTGAAGGTTTGTTACTTGTAGCTATATTTGTTGATGATATTATCTTTGGTGGTAATGACAAACTCAGTGCTGAATTTGATAAGGAGATGCATAAAAAATTTGAGATAAATATGATTGGTCCTATTAAGTACTTTTTGAGATTGAATGTGCAACAGACAGAGAAAGGTATTTTCATTAACCAGTCTAAGCATGTGAAATAAATATTAAAGAAATTTAAGATGGATGATTGCAAGCCAGTAGGGACACCTATGATTACTGGATGTAAGCTTACAAAGGAAGATGACTCACCAGAAGTTGATATAACATTGTATTTGTCTATGATTGGAAAACTAATTTATCTTACTTAGACTAGACCTGGCATTTCCAATGTAGTTGGCATAGTTGGAAGATTTGTAGCAGAGCCTAAACAAAGTCACCTCATGGCAGTAAAATGGATATTCAGATACTTACAAGGTACTATAGATTAAGGTCTATGGTATCCTAATTTAGAAAATGTTGAGCTTCATGTGTACACTGATGCAGATTGGGTAGGATGTGTTGATGACAAGAAGAGTACATCAGGTGGAGTAGTGTTTCTTGGTGATAGACTTGTCACTCGGACAAGAAAGAAACAAAATTGCATTTATCAGTCAACAATAGAAGTGAAGTATGTTGTAACAACCTTGAATTATTCTACAATTGTTTGGATCAAGCAAATGATAAAATATTTTGGAATTCAGATTGATTATCATATTTTTATTCACTGTGATAACACTAGCACTATCAATATGTTGAAGAACCTTGTGATGCATGAAAAGACAAAGCACATTGAGATCAAGTATCACTTCCTAAGAGAGAAAGTGGTAGAGAAAGAAGTTAAGCTAGACTATGTGAATATTAAAGATCAGTTGGTAGACATATTCAAAAAGCCCTTACCTAAGGATACTTTATAGTATCTTAGGGAGAAGTTGGGAGTAATTCCCTTCCCTGATTCTGCTAAGAAGAAAGAAGGAAAGACATTAGTCCTCTAGGATAGATGGAAGGTTAACTACTCTATCTCAGGAGTAGTACCGATGCTTAAAATGGATGGCACCCTTTGCCACTGATGTCAAAGGGGGAGTAATATTTAGAGTCATGAAAAAAAGGAGTAATATACTTTGGGGGAGCAATATTCAGCTGTGACAACAGTACAGTTGAGGAAATGGAGAATGTTGGAAAATATTGCAGCAGATGAAGGATTCATCTTTGGGGGAGTTTTGAAGAGGAAATGGAGAATGTTATAAAATAATTGTTCAGTTGGGTTGGTGGTGGTTTTTCATTCCACATGTTGCCATCAATGCCAAAGGGGGAGATTCTTGGAGATTTGCCAATAGGCCAATACTGACTGTATGTTTGTCATTGATGAAAACATATGGAAAGTAGCATGCATGGATGCATTATGTAGTAAGGTTTCTATATATGTATCATGGACATGATATCAGCATGATATCATGGGTGAAAAGGTTAACTATTAGTACAGACAATTATATAGCAACTTGTATCAGTAGTGTTCCTAACAGAGTAACAGATAGTGTTCTGAGTATAGTTGTTCGTATAGTTATCATGGAGCCTTGCATGCTTGGATATATGTTGGAGGCATGTTAGTGATGTTAAGTTCATGGATGGATGGTCTGATGATGAATGCAAGAAAAGTTATGCAGATGCTATTCACTAGTAGTAGTTTCCTGTGTTTATTCAGAAGAGCCGACAGAGAGTTTATTGGTTCTTGAGTTGCACCTATCTTTAGGGTATGCACCCTTAGAGTTAAGCTTAGAGGAGAGTTATTGATGTTCAATTAAGAGAACATGAGTTAATTCATCTTGTGGAGAAAGATCTAGTTGTTTTGGTAGAGCTAATAGTGTGTAGCATGCGTCTACATTTATCTTATTTGGATAGGTCCTAGAATGTGTTGCGTGCATAGTAGAGCACGCAGAATGTTGTTGGAGTTGTTATGGTTTCTCTAATATGATTTCAAGGTGGTTCTAATAGGCCAAATTGATTATATCATTTAGAGGAAAGATACTTATAGGCAGTCATTTGTGATTGCTTGAGTGTGGTTCATGGTTGATTAAGCAGAGAATAGCAGAGTGTGAAAAGTGTTGAACCATCAGAGGAAGGTCTATGTGACCAAGTAAAGTGTTTGTGCTATTCATTGGAACTGATCCAGACAATAGGTCAAAGCACAGTTCACCAAGATCCAGATATAGTGTGTATCTATTATTCAAGAAGGTTGTAGCCTTTTCCCCTTTGAGAAGTGAGCTCTCAGACAATGCATCCTCTCCCCTAACAAAAAAAATTGTAAAAGACTCCTAATAGGGTTTGACCCTTGACCAGGTCTACTGTACTTAATATATTGTAAAGCTACTCCTAATAGGGTAAATGATCTTCTAACAAGGATCATTATACACTAGTATAGAATATTAGTGGGTATCAAGTCCCACCGGGGTTTTTACCTATTTGGGTTTCCCCATAACCAAAATATTAGTGTTGTGTTCATATGTTCTTTCTTTGTGTTTATGCTTTATGTTTAAGTATATTTAATTGGATAAAGAATTAAATGTTGTAGATAACTAATTCACCCCCCCCTCTCAGTTATCTCTTGGGACTAGTCCTAACAGTTCTAATTAGGGTATAGTCATATCCTAACATGCTATGAGGATTGAGTTCATACCAATCCATTAGACTAAGTTTTGAGTGAGAAAATAGTGAGATCCTAGTAAATAGGCCTTTTAGCCCTATTAGTCCTAGTTTGTAGGAAGCCTGTGTATGGAGGGCCTAGGAGTCCAAAACCTTAAAATATTTTCTAAAATTCAAATGGGTATCCAAATGTGGGATTAGATTTTTAGGTTGTTTGGAAATTTTTTGCAAGAATTGGCAAAAGGTCCTTGTAAAAGGCTACAAGGAAATAGGCCTAATTAGGCCTCCTCAAGGTGAAACCTTGAACCCGAAAAGGAAATGCTTGAAGATCCTTTCAAATGGGAACAAATGGAATGTTTTCATGATGATAGACACCTTTGCAATGAAATTTGAAGTTTGTGAAGAGATGGCACTTAGATCTTTCTAAGTGTAGGAGAAGAAGTGAAGTATCTACATGGTGTTAGTCCTTCAAGGTGAAGCACAAGTTGATAGGCTCTTGGAGAGGAGATTGAGAAGGCCTTAGTTAATCATCTAAGCCTTTGGTAGATCCTAGAGAAGATAGGATCCCAGTAGAGAAAAGCTAGGTCTCTTGGTAGAAGTGCAAGCAAGCCTTGGACCACCCACACCACATATTCTGCATTTAAGCAAGGATTCGACTGCATGTAGTGTATACATCAAATTGTTATAAATAAACTTAACCTTGTGATGAAGAGTAGAAGGAACTACATGCATAGTATGTAACCAAGGTCTACCTAAAAGAAGATTATAATTGAGAGGTCTAGACATAACATGAATGGGTGTATTGAGAATAACCAGACCAACTTTAACAGGTAACATAATAATGCCCAAAGTTCTCTTTGCACTATTATCAAATCCACAAATAGGGACAATATCAGGTTGAATAGTTGTAAGATCAACCTTAATTGCCTTAAGCATATCCATACTACAAACATTAAGCTCAGATCCATTGTCAATTAATGTTCTATGAATGATACTCTGATTAAAAGAAATAGCAACCATAAGAGCATCATTTTGATTCTGCACCTCAACAGAAGGTAAATCATCATCGAAAAACACAATAGGAGGTACAAAAGGCATAGTATACATGAACTCCAAAAAGGAATTAATTTTCTCTTGGTTAGGAGGTGAAGCAGGAAGGGTATATAAAGCCTTTTGCAATGCCTCATGATATGTCGGGGAATTTTGAAGAAATTCCCATAAAAATATGTTAGGAGGAGTAGCATGTAATTTTTCTACTAATTCATACTCCTTAAAGGAAGATGGGAGCCTAGGTGCCCGAGGAAGCATAGGTTGAGAAGGAGGTAAAGAAACCTAAATAATAGGCTAAGAGTTCCGTGTGTGATAATCATGTCAAATGGAATTTATGTTATCAAAGAAATCCAAAGGATCTCTAGGTTTACCCTTAATTGTTATTTGAGGACATCCTTTTACCATCAACAAACGTATAGGATATAACATTCTAGGTGCATCAATATTGCAAATAATGGAACATGAAGGTAACCATGCACACACATAGATTGAAACCCTAGCATGAATTGAAATGAGATAGCAATGCATAGATTTGAATATGATAAAGAAAGCATACCAATCCCGCAAGGCTAAAGTACTCCTACCAAACTCACAATCCATAGTTGCTACCCCATGATTGTATCTTTAGAATGCTTGAATGTTGAAAATGGTAGATCAAGGAAGAAGGAATATTTCTTTCTCCAAATGAATATCCACAATAACTTGTCCAAAAAATTCTTGCTTGCATCAAGGAAACATAATATCTTGTTCTCCTATATCATCCTCTTGCAATCTTGCATCATCATCTCATCATTATGTCATCTCCTCATAACTTATAGAAATGAAGGCAAAAGAGAGTGTTTATATAGAGATTTCAAGGCAAGGTTCCTAGGGCAATGTAAGGTCCCCTAATTCAAATTTCACCTTGAATTATGGTCCAATCACAATAGCCAACTAAGGAGGAAATGTATTAAATTAATTTTGAATAAAAACCTTTTCGCATTCAGATCCGGAGGCCCATTTTTAATTTAGGGCCCTGCTATGATCCAAATTTGAAAGTGAAAACCAAAACTTGAAAAAGGTTAAGGTCGACCTCGACCCTAATCTAAGGTTTTAGGCCAGTCAACTTAGAGTTTCAATGAAGTTTTTGGGTCAACCAAAGACTTAGAATGATGGGAAAATAGAACAAAATACTGGAAAAGGGCACATAGGCCTAGAAGAAATATGATGAAGGCTAGGAGGACCAGTACATAGGTCCTACCTAGAAAATAGAGCCATGAAGAAGGAAATCAAGGAGAATCCTTAGGGTCCTAACCCTAATTTCACCTAGAAACAAGGAATCAAGTGCAGATGCATCCTAAATGCAAATCTATCATGAAAATGCACTAAATGAGGGTGCTAAACCTACCAAGATGGAAGTGCTTCCATTTTAAGATGATACAGTTATTATTTTCAAGATTCTAAGGATATTTTAAAGTTTGTGTGCTTTGGATATTGAAATATATCTTGAGTCTTTACACGCATTTATTTTAGTTCCCTTTATTATTTATTCCAAATTCATTAATAGCCTTTGTGCCATTAATGAATCTTCATATTGGTTGTAATTATTTATTTTTAGAAAGGAGGGGTTAGATAAATTATAAAATTGCATTTGATGGAGTTTCCCCTTTTAAAGTACAGGAAAATCATTCTTTCCATAATGATTTATCCAAATGTTGCAAGGTTTTGTCACTTTTCATTGGGAAAATTTGTGAATAAAGCATAGTGACCAATTCATTTTCTAACATATACATTTCCTGGTCTTGTAACTTAGGGAGATCAAGTATCCTAACATTTGTACTTTCCAAAAGCCATAGTCAGTTCCATCAAAAGTAGGTAGTGTTAGTTTATGCCCCATCAAGATCTCCTTAAGTGGTTAAGTTCTTCTCTAAGGAACTACAACTCTGATACCATTTTTTTATTATGCAAGAAAACTAAAGGGGGGCGTTGAATCAATTGTCCACAAACTTTTAAACTTAATAATGCTGTTAATTAGTTCCACCAAATATACTTTGATCCACAATTGAAGAAAGATAAAAGTATGAAAACACAAAAACCATTAAACATATGAAATACATGATTTATGTGGAAAACCCTATTAAGGGAAAAACCATGAAGAATATTATTCTTAAATATATGAATACTAGTTACGTTGACACCAACTAAGGTGATTTTTACGAAGAAAGGTTTATTGCCACAAGCTCATTTCCAAATGACTTATTGCTCAAATAAAGAAGGCTCATTGAAAAAAGAAGAAAGATAAAAGATAATAGGTCCATGAATGATACACAACTCAATCAAATAATGTGTAGACAACTTTGGCTCACTTCCTCCGGTAGCTAGCACTTGAATACCTATACTATCCTCAAACACCTCTTCACATAAACTCAATCAATTAGGGAGACAAATCCTCTTCAATAAATCTCCTTCGCAATGGTTTCACAAAGGTATGAATGAATGTCACCTTCCACTTGACCAACCATACATAGTCCATATTTATTTAACCATTAAATTTATATCAATTCATAACGTGCAAAGTCTCCCATAGTCAGTCATGTAACTAGTCAAATATAATTTGGAATAGGTCAGCTTTAAAAATTCCCATAGTGGCAAGGAATGAGAAGTGTACCACACTATGTTTAGGACTAAAAGCATCACCATACACATTAAATTCTATCTTTCTATAATCAAGACAAAATAATGAAGTGTAAACACCAAAGGTCAGCCAAACCTAGAGTAGAAACACCATCAAACATTGAAACCAAGTCTCTGAAACTGAACTTTTGAAGCCAACTAAGATAAAGATAAATAAATATAAGGAAATAAATAACTCATCTCTAGAATTTCACCATTAGAAAAAGTCATGTGGTGAAATGCGAAGCATACATTTCATGCAAAAACCATAGTTAGTCACATCTAAACATAGACAATCACTAAATCCACCGTACTTCATTCTGAACCATTAAATCTTGAAATTGATATCTCCAAAGAGTCTTTAACACCATGAAAAATTCACATCAACAAATTCTCAACATATAGAGTATGTGATGCAATATACTCAACATTGATTATTGAAAATAGTCACATACAATTACTGCTAACTATAACAACAAGTTGATATTAATGACAACCATACTCACATTAATACTGATTCCTCAGTTAATCATTCTTATCAAATCCACAACATGGATTTTTGAATGTACATTTTACGGTTGGTGTCTAATATTTTAGGAGACATCCAATAATTTCAACATTATACCTTTACAAGGATGATGAGACATATTATGTGCGAATGACATCCAATAATGTTGGCAATTTGGATGATATTTAGGTGACTATATATGCATTTAGGGAACAACTTGAACATGTTTTATTAGTTCAAGGATTATTTTCAAAGGATAGCTTCTACATATTGTATTGCATTTTTTTATTGTTAATCAATGTTTGTGCATTGAAATGTTGTACTTAGTTATTCTATGTCCTAAAGACACATATTACTTAATTTTTTTGAGGGACCATATAGGAACATTACCACTCTTGGTGGTGTTATCAAATTATCATTTTTTCACCTTAAGTGGGATTTCCACCTTTGGTGGACATATTACATTATCACTTTTCCATCTTAGGTGAGAGATCAACCTTTGGTGGATGTGTCATAATGTTACTTTTCCACCTTAAGTGGGTGTTAAGTTATCACTTTATTTATCATGTCATAATATTAAGATACTTAATCATATACCTTACCTACTCAATCGAGGGGTCTCTTATGTACATCCATTCCATGTATTTGATCCTATTGCATTCTTGATGATAATACTATTTTTTCTTGTCATATTGATCCTATTTTTATTGTTGTCTATTAGGCCTCTAGATCTTGGGTGATTATTTCTATAGCCAAATATTACAATCAATTTGTACCATATATAGATATGTTAGAAGTCCATCAAAATTTTGTTATTCATTAAGAGAGAGTGTAATAAATTAACTCAAAATCAAATTGTTATGTGATGTATGTAGTTGAATATAAATATGAATTATGGAATCTTTAGCCCACTTATAGCTAAAAAAAATACACACAAAGGAATTGCAAGGGTGATATTAAGGGAAAAGCATTAGATATGATAGGAAGCTCTCTACTGATGGGAGAGGGGAAAATCCATCTTTCATTACTATGTTAACTTTTTCCTCTTGGTGATGGTCTAGGTGTTATGTTGATTAATTGGCCTAGTCTTTATTTGTTTATATTTTTTGGGTTCATCTTGTTGTAATGTGGGTTTATGTTAATTTTTATTTTTAAAATTTCTTTCTAATTTCAAACTTGGTTTTTATGGCCTCTTCCAATTGTTTTCTTGTAGTGGGAGGCAAGGAATAATGATCATAAATTTAGATAAGGATGTATAATCATGTAGGCATTATTGAAGTGGTGATAGTACAAAAATTTCTATTATTTTTGGATGGTGGAAAGTATTACAAAATTATTTTAGTTTGTGGTGATATTGCAGAGTTTTCAAAAGGATTCCTTTTGTTGAAAATGGTAGAAGGGAGAAAGGAGATGTTGGGAAATGTAGGTAAATTCAAATAGTAATATGTTAAAAGCTACTAAAAATAAAGAGAATAGGTTTAAGAATGTTGGAATATTTTTATCTATTTTAAAAGGGATTTATTTCCTTAGATGAAGTTTTTTTAATAATTAGGTGGTTTTTATGCGGTGAAAAAAACTTGATTTATACATTAGCATGTGTAGGATGATACATAAAAGGTTTATTTTTTATCTGTTTCAAGAATAGTATGTAGAAGAGGGTTGGTTCTTTTTTTTTTGGAAAGTGGGGAAGTTTAGGGATTTTTGATAGAATCCTATTGTCTAATTAGAAGTGGTTTTTTCTCTTCGCCAAGGTGGATTGAAATTGTTGATTTACCTCTTGTTTGTTTATTTCTACCACAATTGCTCAATCCTTTAGGTGAAGTTATTGAGATTTAGGATACATATGAATTTTATAATTTTTATTTCTTTGGATATATTTGAGGACTTTTTGGGTAGAATTTCATTCCCACTATAGGACTTGATTTCAACCCATAAGTGAAGAACCATTTGCAAGAACACCACTTATGACAAAGATAAGATCAAGCAAGATAATTTGTACAACTTGAGAATTTTGTATTGATTACAAAAAATGAACTCAAATTCAAATGAGATTAATTAAAATGCATAGATGAAATGTTTTCTACAAAGCAATAGCTCTAAAAATAGAGATAAAAAGTTAACTATAAGCAGATATGCAAACTAGAGTTATACAAGGAAACTGGAACCTAACTAGACTAAAGTAAGTTTAATGAGGCTCAACTAAAGCTCAACTGAGTGAACTTAAGATAAGAATGCATGTACCTAATTATACACATGTATATGCATGAGAATATTATTAAGAAGCTACACAATTATGTTATGAAATACTATGCAAATGCGTAGGATGTAACAAATATATGTATGAACAACATATATGCATGCTCTAACACCCACTACATGAAATAAAATTTGTTTACAAAATTAATGGACTAGGGGGATTGAGCTATTATTTCTTTTGCAAAAAGGATTATAATGTTAGAGTTATTGGTCACAATATTCCTACCTATTAAGTAAATTGAGGTGAATAATGGACCTAATGTCAAAAGGATTGACAACAATATTTAAAAAAAGGATATCAAGGATGTTTTGGATTGATTTATATTGTATGCGGGTGAGATAGTGTGGAGTATGAACTTATAATAGTTGTGGTTCCTTTTGAGAGCAATATTATTTTTGAGAGTGTGACTATTGAAGAATTGAATAGTATTATTAGTTGTTTGAATCTTGGGGAGTTAGTAATATGGATTTTGATGAATCTCTTAAGAGAAAAGCCCCTATTGAGCCTTTTGGTAATGGTCTAGTCAATCACTTTCTAATATGGATGCTAAGGAGACCAAATGATTTATTTCTAAAAATAATTAAGTTTAATATTAGTTTACTAGAAGAAGATAAAGATTGCCTTATGGTTTGTGTTAACAAGAATAACATTAAATTCATTCCTCCTTCAATCATATTAGAAGGTCATAAGAAGGGATTATAATTACATCCTAATTTAAAAATATATAAGGGGGAGGTGGTGGATCTCTTCTTAAGCCCCTTTTATCTATTTTTGGTGAAGAATAAATTAGAATGTATAAAATTTAGAATCTTTTGATAGGATATTTGTTGTCAAAGCTGTTTTTAAGGCAAGGAGAAAAGATTTGGATTTTTTTTGCAAGAAGTTAAGTTTGTTGAGATTTTTTTAATAAAGACCAATGATTTTATTTAGGAAATATCTAAGCTACTTATATCTAACTATTATAAGGGACAAGGGGGAAATATATCCCGACTAATAAGAAACATGTTCATATTATAAATGAAAAAGTCATTTCAACTAGTTCTAGAGTTGTTTAGCTAAAAATGAGTTTCGTAAGAGTTGGTATAGAATGTTGTATTCCATGCAACATTTTCCAATGATTATAGCCTCTAAGGATCTAGGAACTTCACAAAAGCTTGAGAGAGACTAGCAATGAAAGAATAATGCTAGTCTATTAAAAGATGCAAATGATAGATTACTTACAACATAATGAGATTACAAAGGGGTCCCCTTAGTTATAGAGGCCAAGGTGAACATAAGTAGAAGACATAAATAGATAAAAGAAATGAAAGATACAAATTTATTTATCTTTTAACTTCTCATATCACAAATTGAGGTAAAGTAGAGGCACCATTCTCCACTTTATTTTATCCTTTGATGTTGTGTAGTTGAATGGAATGTGGTTTCTCAAACAACCATCATGATATTGAGATAAGGATTGATTATTAAGAAAATATATGACATAATGATAGTAAGGTGGATAATCCAACTAAGAGGAAAATCCTTCATTTATAGATTTTTAATGGAGAGGGTCACTATGAAATGGCCTTTTTACACTCACACATATGTGAATAAGAAGAGGGTGTTAGAAATCTAATATGGGAAGTGAGATACTGAGAGGAGGGGTGGGGGTGAATTAGACATCTCTAATATTTGATACTTTAAATCTAATTCCACACACATACCATAAACATGAATTTCAATACTAAAATAGATCTAACATTCTAACTTCATTCATCAAATGAAACACATAACACAAAGATTTTGGTTACCCAAAAACCATTGAAAGGTAAAACTGGGGTGGGGATGACACCCACAAATTTTCACTACTACAGTATAAAGTGTGACTATTAGGGCTACAATGTTTGATCACTTCTGATGATCTACCCTGTGAGGGGTCTTCCCTGTTAAGAGCTTACATACTTATACAATCTAGCCTGATCAAACGATTTGAAACTTACAACTAAGTGAGGACTTAGTTAAGAGATTAATGAAATATTGTTAAGACTACTCTATAAAGATATTTACCCTAATTCATCTACTAAAATGTATCAGTACCTGATCCTTCATTTTTCTGTATAGTAGCTTTGTTCTATACTTCACTGCTTTTCTCAGTTACACTGCTTGATTTATGCATCTGATAATAAAAAAACTTCTCTATTTTATGTACATGAGATCTCCTTCCATGCATTCTTTATTTTAAGGTTTAGATCTCACCTTATATAAATATCTTATCAATTTCCTAGATCAAGATCAACGATCTAGATTCATTACTTATGCTGCTTAAGCATCCTCTTTTTCTAATAGGTTACATGGATTGCATAGGGATTAATGATAATAATTAAAAGATGTAATCAACTCCTTGATTCTCTCAACAATCCTTAAATCTCACATAGAATTTGGCCAAAAAGGTTTACCTAGGTGTTTGTGCTATTAAAAACACATATGTCAAAACTAGCTTTCTTGCAATATGAAGTCTCCGATGCTCAAAAATTACTATTCTTCATATACTAGTGTTTGACATTGACTCTTCTATACAACTTGGCATAAACTACTCGGCAACTACTGAAGTACTCGATGACCTATGACTTGCTTGACAATAATGACTACTCAGTAACTATACATAGTACAAGTGTTAACATAGCTCAGCCTTTATAAGATGGCTCTGTCAAAGTAATGACTAACCAACATTTCCTAGAAAATGACTAAGTGTTAGACACTAATAGACAACATAATATAGGGATCAACAATCTACCCCTTTGACATTAGTGGAAAAAAGAATTTGTCATGAAAATTATATTGCAAAATAGTACTTAGTAGTTTGAGTACTCCCCCTAAGACTTTGACTTGGTCTTTAGAAAGACTATACTATATATACATGACTCTTGACATACAATGAATATATTTACATTATACTATAGGATGTCATACTTTTATATATCTCTTCTTTGATGATCCCTGTATATACATTCCTCACTATATGATAACTGATCTTACTATTTAACCCTTGTGTTACTCATGTCATGTCATTTCCCCCTTGTTTTTGTCACTTAGAGCTACTTGGGTGTAGGGGTTAGAAAATACTTATCCAAAAATGGTTTATGGAGTTGCATTATCATTGCTAAGGCATTGTCCCATCTAGATCTTATAGACTCCAAAACCTGTATCTTGATTTCTAGCTGGGGAGCTAGATCAATCAAACTCTCAATAATAGAGAGATGAGGATATCTCTGTACTAATTCCTTTGCCGATGCTAATTCCTTTTGCATAATCTCCAAATGAGGTGTTAACATTGTCTATATGGAGATTAGTTTTTCTCTTATCCTCCCATCATTAGCCATCAACTTGACTAATCTCCCTTGTGCATGAAGTAGCCGTGTGAAATGAATGGAGCTAGAACTTGCATCCATGCTCATTGAATGACCAGTAGACTTCAAGTCTAGTTGTAGTTTATCAATTAGATCTTGATTATCCTTAGTGAAGGTTTATACATTACAATTTTTCTTGTACAGAGAATGAACATTCTGCACAACTTCTTCTAAATTATTCACTAAGCTAGAAAGTTCTACCTATTTGATTGCTATTTTAGTAGAGACCTTTTCAAGTACCTTTGTCTCAAACTTTCTTTCTAATCACTACATAAGATTTTCATTGGATTCACTATCATCACTCTTAACCTTCTTAACAATATGAACCAATTGTTCCAAAATAGGTGAAGTCTCATTCACATCATCCATTTCAAAGGCTTATACAAATATACCTTTTATTTCATGTAGTACCTGCTTCTGCTGATGTTCTCTCCTTAATTATTCTTTCTTTCTTTTCTTCTTCAAGAGATCTTGCAAAATTTTCATTTGCTCATATGTCAAGTTATCAGTGTCCCATTTTGGAATCACTATAACTTCATCAAGTGTTACCAGTGTGGAAGGAGGCTTTTCCTTTTTCTTTTGTGATTTCTTCTTTAGTGTGGGGCCACTCAGCAAATGTACTAAGGCTTGGATATTCTCTTGCTCCTTAGTGATTTTCTCCTCAATCTTCTATTCTTCCTCAATATGAGGTCCTAAAATTTATGTTGTAGAATTATCTTCTTGTTCTTTTAAGTTCTCCTCTCCTTTACCTGTATTATCTTCCTTGGCAGGTGCATTTTCTATTGTGATTACTGACTTGTCCTGTTCCTTGGCATTGGAAATCTATGTGATCTTCTGTTCAACTATGACCATATGGGAGATTGTAGGTTTAGTGTCTACATTTGATATACCCTCAATCCTTTTATATTCATGTACTTGTATGAGAATTGGATTGGTACTCGGTAGAGAGTGATATGAGGTTGCCTTGACAAGTATTTGTCTCTTTATTTCTTCCTCAGTCAATGTATTTTTATTAACTTGTTTGTCTTCAGGTATGTCCTCAATAGTGATTAAATCCTATGATCCACTCACTTGTACCATATTTCTTTCCTCTTCCTCAAGGTTGTGAGGCTCATCAATATTTTCTTTGTTATCTAGTTCCACTTGGATGGATGTTCCTTCACCTTGTTGTGCACTCTTATCAATTAATAACCCAAAAATGATTTTCCACAATCTTTTACTTTGAGTGACAACTTAATCAATATTAATTATGTTTCAAAATGGAATAATCTCTTAGCTTATGTATGAATCTATTTTTTTATTGCTCCATATATTACTTTATTTTCTTTGGTGTTAATTTAGGAATGATCTGAGCTAAGGTGCCTTTCCTTATCTATTTTTCTGTCGTGATGGCATACTGCCATTTCTGATAAATTATGGTATAAATTTCTTTAGGGATGAGATTCCCAATATCTAGAGGTGTCATCTTAAATGTGTATATAATTTATAACATAGCCTCTTCAACTTTTTCTTTTTCATCTTTATTTAATTTTTCAAATTAGATAAACTTAAAACCTGCTAATCCTGCAAGGCTTTTGATATTTTGGCATATTTCATCCACACTAGTTGGATGTCTTTGTGATGCCACTTTAAAATTTTTATTATCATTTGTGTCTATCTTTTCTTCATCATGATCATCCTTCTACAGTGCTAACTTCTATCTCGACTTCTTTTTAGGATGACTCGACACAACTCTAGTTTGTACTAGTTTTCTTTTTCTTAAACTTTCACCTCTAGTGCTTTCTGCTAGTGTTTTCCTTTGGGGCTCAACAAATATGGTAGTTGAGGATTCCCTAGTTCTTGGTATTAATGTAATAGGAGGGGTAGGAATTGGTTTCTAGATTTTCCTTTTACTAGGCTCGGCAACCATTGCCTCCTTTCCTATCTTTTGTATTCCTGCATCCTCCTCTTTACTGTCTTTAGATTCACTAGACTTATCCTCCCCATGACCTTTTTTAATCTCAAGAGGTGCATTCTCCTCTTCTCCTTCACCTAGCATCTTCTCTAAATTCTTAACTATTTTCTTTCTTTTCCTTTCCATGGTTGCAGACTTCAACCCCATAGTAATTTTGGACTTAGCCTCTTCATAATTTCCAAAAGTTTTTTATTTCTTATCAATGTCTTCAACAAGTAGGGTAGTTATTGTTGTTGATGTATCATCTACACTAAACTCATAGGGAAATGGCATTATCCATGCTACCCTAGGCATAACAACCTAAGCATAAGCATTGTCTATATCCACTAGAAAGCATATATCTTTGTAGTGTTTCTCTACCAGGGATACAAGGATTCTACTTATCTTTCTCATCTTCTTCTTGCATTCAAAAAAATAAATATCCATCACACTATCAAAATTGTCACCTAACTGATGAATAAACTTAGTGATTTACTGGGTTACTAGTTGGTCCTTACTCCATACAACATCTCCTATAGTAGGAAAACTATTTTGTACATAGAAGAATAAATAAACAATTAGGGAACTAAACTTACACATTGAACTCTTAGCCTTCTTGATTGATGTTAGGTTCTTGGAAAGCTGGTTCAACTACATCTTGACAAGATCATAAGTATGATCTTTCTTTACCATCTTCCATGCTTGATCAACTGCAATGCAGGGAACACTGTCCAACCTACTTGAATGGTAGAATTTGTGAGCTATAATTCTCACTACAAAATCTATCTTTAGATCAGTGATCGTAGAGATTTTCATTCCTCTCTTATTCCATACTACCTAAGTGTTAGCTTGAATGAACTCTTTTCTTTGGAATCTCCTAGTTTTATTCCTAGTAAGAATGGGATAACCAATGACTTGGTGAATCATCTCCTTGGTGATCTTGACCGATCCATTCTCCAACCATATTTTCATGTCGTAAAATCTGCTCAAAAATTTCTTGATCCATTCAATTTTGAAGTTTCAAGGGAAATCTAGGGCACACACTAACCCTTTCTCAGCAATGTGTTGCTTCTCTACCTTCAACACTTCATTGATACACAACCTATTGTAAGCCTTTCTCTAATCTTTCTCATGTAGTGTGCACACACATCATGTATCATCAATACATTTAGTAGAATTGATGACATGGCTCCTGAGAGATCTCCCTTCACTGTGCTTTCCAGTACAACTTGAAATTTTGGTGGCTTGCATAGATCACTTCTTACTAATTGGAAATTTAGAACTTATTTCCCTTGTTTCCTTACTGTTGCAGATGAGGTAGACACAATATCTCTAATCTAGGGCTTGAAGGATAGATTCAGGTAGCTTGGTGATACCTTGTTTCAACAGTTCTCCACACTGTTTGCCGATGAAAAACTATAGGAATCTTCACAATCTTGACTTAGCACAAATGTCTCTTTCCAATCACCTTAAATCACTCTAAAAATTCTCAAATCACTGGGTGAAATGAGAATGAACGGTAATAATTCACTTTATAGACTCAAACGGTCTCTTTTAGGGCTTCATTAAATGTTGCATATATTTGTAGGTGAATACAACTATCTCGACCTTCACACAATAACTCATTTATCATGTTTTCATACTTGGTTGAAACCATGACTCGATCAATAATACCATTTATAGTTCAGCTTCGTACATATGACATCTCGGCTATTACAGGAGCTCAACACACACTAAGTGACTCGGTCACTATAGACTTAAATACTGATGCTCGACATCAAATGTGCAATATAACTCTTAATATCAAATCTATCCTAACGCATCTTAATTCATGCAGATATGGACTTTAACATATCAAATATTAGAAATCAGTGTAAAATATGACATTAGAAAAATTCAGTTCCTCACATACCTTCTTTTCTTAGTTAGAAGTAGTGTGATCACCCGATCCATTGGATTGGGTGACCTCAGGTTCACTATCTCCACTAATGCTTTCTTCCTCTTTCTTTCTCCATGTCTTGTTCATATGATCCATTATTTGTTCAACAGTCTCATTGCTTTTGAATTGTTCATTACTCGGTGTTGGTGTTTTGTAGTCTCTTTTTATGTGACCAATCTTGTGGCATTTGTAATAGAGAAAACTTCCACTAATCCAACTCTTGGATTTACCTATAAAATATGTCTTCATATAGTTTTCTCCAATATGACCGTATTGTCCACAATAATGACAACTATACCATGTATTGTAGTCCCAATTGAATGAGTTACCTTTCCTTGGTGCATTACTCTTCTTATTAGATGTCCACTTAGGTTTTGCATTGGATCTACATTCTTGAGCTCTATGATCATATTTTTGACAGTTGTAACAATGTCCTTAAAATCTAGGTGTAGTAGGTGGATCACTAACCTTTCACTTGCATTCATGTGCCTGATGTCCACGCTTCTTACATTTAAAATAATTTCCATTGAATTTTTGTTTAGGATAGGACTTACCATTCTTGCTTCTATAGATGTTTGTTGTGTATCCTATCTTTCCACAATTATGTCATGCAGGTTTGTTGGTCTTTGACTTTTCATTGCTCTATTCTCCATTCTGTGATGATTCTCCTTCTTTAGTGGATGATAGGTGCTCATCATGTCCAAGTCCATAAGTGTCACTAGATCTTCTTGGTGACCTCTATAATACCCCAAAAATGGGCTATAGGTTCATTAACCTCCTACATCGACACATCAAATGAAATCTACATCAAAGTCCTAACCCAAGGCACATCTGCACATTATCAAATCTTAATTGATTATCCTAAATTCTACATCAGGGAATATTCCTAGCAATATTCCTATTTATCCCAATTATCTTTAATTTAATAATTATTTGGTGATAAATCCTATTTATCCAAAAGTTTGATTAATTGAATATTCTAAATATTTGATTAATTAGATTTAATACTGTCACTTAATTATTTAATTAAATTTAATTATATTTATTCCTAATTATTATTATTTAAATTTGACAATAAATCAAAATTCCTATCATTAAGTGATTAAATTCTTATTTAATTAATTAAAGCAAGTTGTCATATTTAATGATATTATTTTGGAATAAAAGTTTGATTTAATAATTGATTAACCCATAAATCAATTATTTTATTTTTAAAATCAGTTAAGTTGAGAATAAATCACTTTATTTATTTATTTAATTCATAATTATTATGCACATTCAAAAAGAAGTTAAACTTGAAATCAGAAAATCAATTCAAGTTGTTTTAAAAATGAACTCAACTCTGATTTGAGTTAAAAAGCTATTTTTGCATGCTTTTGCATGATTTTGTGAATTAATTATCTTTTATTCTTTGATAACTCAAAAATCAACCTGAGTTTATCTAAGTGATTTATGGCTTTTTCCATGCATCCCCAAAGCCCTAGATTTCTATAAAACCAAGGCTCTACTCTTCAATCTCATATCTCATGATTTTGTAAACTTATGCTGGCGAATTGGTATCTGAAGAATTGAAGCCTCTTTGTGAATCAACAACTTTGTGAGATCATTCATATTTAAGCATATCATTGTTAGATTAATTGTATTGCATATCAGTTTTTCATATAGATTAGATTCATATCAAATATCTCATATTATTACATCTAAAATCCAAAAAGAAAAAAAGATTAATTTACATCCAATTCATATCTAGATTTTGCATTCAAATCCTTCGTTTAGGTGTCGTCAAGGTCACTGATCTCAGTCCAATCTGAGAATACATACTCACATCTATTAGACGGTAGTAAATCACCTAGTTAGTTTAGTTTTCAATTACTTGCATGATTTCAATTTTAGCTAACCTCTAATGTTTTACTAAAGTGTTGTGTCTACAGCTAGGTACAAAATGCACACACACATTTTTGGCGCCCACCGTGGGGCCCTGAAATGGGTTTCCATTCAATTTCTATCAATTTCTATCATCTTCTTGTCATTTTCTATTCCAAGCTATGATTTTTAATTTTTGTCCGTACAATTTTCGTATGAGTTTTGTCAAAAACTCATACCAGGAGATACCCACTGTTGTACGACAGTTGATTTGATCAAGGATCATACTACTAGGATCACAGTGTCATTTGGAATCTTGATTGTCATATGATTTGGTACCCAGTGTTGTACGAGTTTCTGGACTATCATCTTGTGGGTGACCTACTATCGTATGAGTTTTAGTGCCAGGTTTCAATTGTCATTTCACTTTTTCAAGTAGTTTTCCAAATTTATTTTCATGATTTGGACTAACAACTAACATTAACGATTGAAATTTGCTGTGTCTGATTGATTTCTGCTGATTTGATTGGGAAAAAGTGTGAGAATTGCTAAAAATAGGTAATAATATACTAAGCATGTTGTGAGGAATTTTGGTAATCTTTTTAGCTGATAACATTTCGATTTGGATTAAAAAGAACTCTTACGTGTCAAGCTTGTGTGACCTTTATTTCTTTCATATCACATATTTCATTTCGGGCTATAAAAATGAACATAGATTTGCTTTTCAGCATCTTTGTTACACATAGTAAATAGGCCCTATGAACACTATTCATGGTTCCTAAGAGAGTGGGTTTCTAGCAAAACTCTTCTCAATGAAGGAATCCTTGTAGGTAGGGAGGTTACTGAGAGAGTCTCATGTTCTACTAGATTTGTGCATCTTCAACTTCTAATTGATACATTCTCTCTTTGGAGAGGTTGATAGATCATGAGTGGTTGATATCATAGATCTTTGTGAGATTATCTTGGTCTTAGCATGTCAAATTAATTTGTCTACTTTGTTTGGGATAAAAGTGAAAAGGCTAGAGGATTATGCTCTACTCCCTTTTTGGGTAGTACCAAAAACTTAGATCCTTGAATTTGGAACCAGTCTCCATATGGTATATTTTGTGAGTCACCTTTAGAGAGGGTTAACCATAGTGGACATTCCCTTGATTGGGTCAACCACATTGATGGAACCTCAAGCGATAATAGCCATTTTCACCGTGGTGGTGACAACCACTATATAAATATCCTTGTGGAAGAAATCTCCATAGGTGTGGTCTCTTGTTGGGTTGTCAGATCTCCCTAGTAGATCTTGAAGATTAAGTTCTCAGACTGTGTCAAAACCCCGGTGCACTTGGATTGGAGTTCACCCTCTTGAGATCATAAAAGTTGCAGAGTCAAACCATTACTAAAAACCCTAGTGAGGCCAAATTTTCATTTTCTAGGAATATGTGCATTATTGCAAAAGTTTTTGGAACATACACTATTAGCACTCCTAGGGATTAGCACAATTTAGCCACTTGATTGTTCATGCATAGGGTTTCTTTGTCCCCTATTCATTGTTTTCAGACATGCTTGGAATCACTTGCTTGCTATTTTGCTTGCTTTTTTATCTATCTGGTTACTAAGAATGAATCAATCCCCTACAATCTTCAAATATGGATAGATAATTTTGTGAAATCTGAACCTAAAAATCTAAAAAATTGCAAAATCTAATGTCAAACACCTTTTTGGAGTCAACAGTCATTTTGTAAATTGAGAAAGTTGTATGACTTTTGGCTATTGTCATTTTAGAACCCCCAGATTATCATATGGGATATGATACATTGTCGTACAAGTTTTGCTGTCAGTCAATTCAAAAAAAGTCAAAACCCTATTATCAACTGTCATGCAAGTTTTGCAATAGTTGTACAAGTTTTCAATTATCTTTTCATGCTATACCCACTGTCGTACGAGCCTGTAGAAATCCATTTGAGAAATTTTGAAAAGCTGTCAGAAAGTTGTTAGAACTGTTAGAGACCTAGCTTTTCCAACCTATTTCCAGAACCTGTCAATAAAATCATTGTATTAGGAATAGAGCAGCAACTACTGAGAATCCATTCATTTTCCTAAAGTGGCCTTTTGAATCTGATTTAGCCTTCTATTTAATTGATTTGAGTCTTTATCATCTTGTGTCAAAACCTTGTCATAACTATCAATCTTCAATCAATCATCAAAATGACTAAGTGTTGTGAACTCATGTCTACTATCTTTTGGGAATCTACCCATACATCCAGGGCATAGTCTCCTTCATTTACGTCTAATCTAAGCTTCAATCAATCAAACCTTGACAAGGTTGCGTCATTTGATCCTCTTGAATCAGATCTTTCTTCAGTTGTCTTCATCATATGATTTTGTTTCACCCAAGGTTAATGGTGGAAACTAGAGCTTCCTCTCACAAGAAATCTGGGGAAGTATCTCATCCTTTACCTTTGACTCATATCCAAAGTCCAACTCTTGAGCAACTTTACAATTCTAGTCTTTACGACAATGACGTCTTGGCAATCTTCAATTGAAAACTGGTTACATTCCTCCTTCATCAACTCATGGAGGTAATCAACAAACTCCACATCAATCTATCCCAAGGAGAACTCCCACCATGTCTCAAGTAGGGAAAAACTTTAGCTCTCAAAGAGCTCAATCTCAACATGGTGTAGATTAGGAACCCACACCTGAAAAAATTACTCAATATCAAAATGATGATAACTTCAAACGAATGATGAAGCATTTCTTGAAAGAGGATAGAGAAGCATAGTTTTTACAATTATCTCATCAAGGAGCTAAACTTCCTCCCAAATTTAATGTTGAAGATATCATTACACATGAGGAAAAAACTCCACTCATAGCTATGATGAAACATATGCATGCCATGCAAGTCAAACTTAATAACCTTGAGAAAGAAAAGGAACCCAAGGAGTTCTCCATGGAGGCCCTATGTCCTTTTCCATTTGACAAAGACTTATACATGCCACCATTCCCAAAAAGAGTGGAGATGCCAAAATATGATAAGTATGATGGACACTCTGATCCTCAAGATCATGTCAGAGAATTTTGTACACAATCTATGGAGTTCATGCATGAACCAACCTATCTTATGCATCTCTTTCCTCGATCTCTGGGAGGAGCGGCCATTCATTGGTTCTCTAGATTTCCTTCTACTATCAAAAATTTTGAGTGATCAAATTGTTCTATCAGAAATACTCCTACAACATTCAACATCTAGTCACCATGATCGATATTTGCAATCTCAAGAAATATCTAAGAGAACCATTCTTGACATTTCTCAAAAGATGGAGGAAGAAATTCTCTCTATATGCTAGGCCTATTCCAAAAACTGAGAAACTAGAAATCTTCATCAATAATCTTATCCTAGAGATCAACTACCCTTTACAAATGCAAGATCATACATCTTTTGATAAGATGGTAGACAATGCAATCAGAATTGAAAAGGTACTTGTGAAAAAAGGAGAAATCACACTTCAAAAGGACAAGTACAAATCAGGATCCAGTTCTAAAGACAAAAACAAAAATTGGAATAAGAATAAAGGCATTGTCATAGATGGTGTTGTTGATACTATCTATGCCCCATCAAAGGCACCAGCTTTCAATCTAACTATTAGCACCCAAGCCATCAAAGCTTCAGAACAAAAGGTGTCCGAACCATCTCAAAAGAAGCTAGAATACAAATCTTGGTCCTTTGATAATAAATGAATGTTCACAACTCTTGGAGAATCTTTAGAATCAGCTATGAGAACTCTGTTAGCTAATAACATCATCTCTTTTCCTAAGATTTGACAATCTGATTCTAATCCTAAACCAAAATGGTGGAGAGAGAATGAATTCTATGATTTCCATCGGGGTAAAGGTCACAAAACTAATCACTACTTACGCTTGAAACATACTATTCAAGATCTAATTGATAAGGGAGATATCACCATCAATAATCATAAGAGCAATAATGATCATACAACATTCACAGAACCATTTCTGAAACATGGTTAAGAAGTTTCATCTTCTCAGCCTAATACGGGGGCAAAGGTCAATTATGCTTAGCTTGGAAATAATATTGTTATCAATATGGTTGAACCTTGTCTCTCTAAGCATTGCAATGTCATCACAATTGTGTGAAGAGACAGAGATTATACTTCAACTAATGTAGTGACTCGATCACAAGCTCAGGCACATTTGAATGGACAAATCCTAGATTCATCAAATGTCCCTAAGATGCCCTTCAATCTTTCTTTCGCTTCCAAATAGAAGGCTGTTTCTAAATCTTCCAATCCTAAAGATATGAGGCCAACATCTTATAGTATTGTTTAAAAACTCCAACACACTAATGCAAAAATCTCAATGTTTGAGTTACTTCAAATATCTCCAGCTCATAGAGCTATTCTAGACAAAGATTTTCTCGGATCCAATGTTCTAGATGACCTTGATTTAGATAGGTTCCACACTATGGTTGGACATCTTACATCTCCATAATATATCTCATTTTCAGAGGAAGATGACAACTCCTTGAGTCACCCCCATAACCAGCCCTTGCATATAGAAGTCTTGATCAAGAACCATAGAGTCAAATGTGTGTTGATAGATGGAGGCACTAGCCTAAACATTTTTTCTTACAACTTGGTCACACAATTGGGATTTTCAGAATTGGCTATTGATCCTAGAAAGAAAATAACTATAAAAGCATATGATGAACAAGAAAGATCTTCCAAAGGCACCATTATCTTGCCTATCAGAGCAGGTCCAGTTATCAGAGATACTATATGTCAAGTTCTTGATCTACCTTTGGCTTACAACATTCTTCTAGGGAGACCATGGATACATGAGATGAAGGCTATTCCTTCTACATTCCACCAATGCTTGAAATTTCCTTATGAAGGAGTAGAGGTCACTATTCCAGCAGACATATCCACCACTTGCAATACATTGAAAGAAAGTGCAGATAAACTTGTGCCTAATAACAAAGAATCTAGCCAACAAAAGAAGCATCCACATCTAAGATGGAAGATCTTGCAAAAGAGGTCAATATCAAAGAAAATGGTATGGGAGAATACACTATAGAGCCAGTCTTATCTTTGAAATCTCTCCCTATCTCACCTAAGTCTTATGGACAATCTTTAAAATAGTCCAAACCAGACTCTAAAGAACCTCTTGAGGCATATAAAAAGAATTTTGTAGCAGAACAAGTCTCCAAGCAAGAATTTGAAGAAGATGAAGCCATGCTTGCATGGCTATACAAAGATGAACCTAAATCTCAAGTTATTCAAACTAGTGACTCTACAGTATCCAAAATCCCTTCTAAGGCATATGGTCTAGGAGATAAAATGATTTCTAAGATGGGAAATTCAGGTAAAGGACCTCTAGGAGTCGGAGGAGAAGGTCTTATAACACCTATTTCACATACTGGTAGGGAAAACAAAGATATTGTTGGCTTAGGCTTTAAAAAGAAACCCTTACACCTCAAAGGTAATTGTTCTCATTTCATAGAATAGATCGGACTAGGAGAACCCCTTCTTAAGAAGGAAGAAATTGAACCATCAGATAGTGATTCTGACAGCTCATAACTTGTTCCTTATGAACATTTCCATAAAGAAATCAAAGACCTTCTTGAAGCTAAAGATGATCCAATCAAAATAATTAATGTAGTAGATACACAAGAACCTACTATCAATCAAGAGATAGTTGCAACACAAGAACCAGCTAATCTCGAGGAAAATCCAATAGACAAAGAGGGAGGTGGTAGTTATTCTAAGATAGATTACCATGCGTATGAATTCAAATCAAAATCTGAGGGTAACCCTTCTTGGGGTATTCATCCTGACTTTACTCATGTTCTTAGATTTCCTAGAGGCATAGATGGAGAATCTAATGACTATGAATGGGGAGCCATTCCAGAAGAAGATGAGCTTATTACAGAGAAACATGTTGATTTTATTCACTAATATGCACCTGAACCCAATGTAAGTCTAGAGTGAAATGATGAACCTATTGAGTATGATCCACCAATGGCTGAATTGGACTCCCACAATGACATTGAGCCTATTCATGAATTGAATGTATTAAGTTGTAATATCACCTTTGAGCTCAAGCATTAGGTTAGGACCAATGATGATAGATCCATATCCGTAAACACCATCTCCCAATCTTTCCCCACTTTGACTATCCAATATCTAGACCTTATTGATCAAACCTCCACAAATCCAAGCCATGGTATTTATACCTTCCTGAATTACTATGCCCTTGCTTACTACCTCAATGCAGTTGAGCCTATGAGTACTTCCATCAGTGAATTGAGCATTAGCATGACAGAGTTGGACATCAAGTATCTTAGTTAGAAAAATAAGAATAAGAATAAAAAGAAAAGGAGTTTTGAGGGTGAAAACCACTTTGTGGCAATCTCAGAACCTACAAAAGTAAAAATAAAAGATGAATCCAAAGGTGAAAACCTCTCTAAGGCACCTAAGGATGAGATATTTGATGTCCTTCTGAGTCATTTAGATGATAGATCTCTAGTTCTAATTGAGCCCACTCAATCCATCAATTTGGTAACAACAGAAGAACCACAGTTGATTCATGTGGCACAATCTTTGTCAGAAGAAGAGAAATTTTTTTTACAACATTCCTAATAGAAAAGAAGATCAACTTTGCATGGAAATATTCAGATATGCCAGGGTTGGATCCTAATCTTATAATGCATCATTTATCTATAGCTCCAAATGTCAAACTTATCAAGCAAAAATTGAGAAAGATGCATCCTCATGTTGCACTCTTGGTAAAAGCTGAATTAGAGAAGCTCCTGAAAGCTGGATTCATCTGAATTATTGACTATGCAGAATGGATCTCTAATATTGCACCTATTTCAAAACTAGATAAATCAATTAGAGTGTGCATAGACTTTAGAGATGTAAGTAGAGCATGCCCTAAGGATAATTTTCCACTACCTAACATTGATATGATAGTGGACATGATTGCGGGCTTTGAGATGTATTCTTTAATGGATGGTTTCTCTAGGTATAATCAAATAAAAATTGCTCTAGAGGATCAAGAGAAAATTGCTTTTACATGTGCATGGAGTAGCTTCTGTTGGAATGTCATGCCATTTGGGCTTAAAAATGTTGGTGCTACATATCAAAGAGCCATGACATCTATTTTTCATGACATGATGCATAGGACTATGGAAGATTATGTTGATGATACTTTAGCAAAATCTATGATTAGAGCTGAACATCTAAATGACTTGAGCAAAATACTAGACAAAATGGAAAAATTTAGTCTCAGACTAAATCCTAAGAAGTGTGCTTTTGTTGTCACTTTTGGAAAGCTCTTAGGATACATAGTTTCAAAGAAGGGCATTGAAGTTGATCTAGCTAAAGTAAAGGCTATCATGGAAATGAAACCTCCAAAAAATATTAGTCAAATGAGGACATTGCAAGGAAGAGTCCAATCTATCAAAAGATTTATATCACAGCTAGCAGACATATCACAACCTTTTACAAAAACATTACATAAAGGTGCGACCTTTGCATGGAATGAAGAATGTGACAACAACTTTAATCATATCAAGTAGTATCTATCAAATCCTCTTATCTTGATGCCTCCCATTCCAGGGAAGCCTTTGATCTTATATGTCTCCGCAATAGATACATCACTGGGGGCATTGCTTGCACAACATGATGAGAACAAAAAGGAAAGAGCTATATACTATATTAGTAGAACATTGGTTGCATATGAAAATAACTATTCAATGATTGAGAAAGCTTGTCTAGCTGTGATCTTTGCATCATAGAAATTGAGACACTACATGTTAGCTCATACCACACAATTGGTAGCTAAGATTGATCCCTCAAGTACCTACTAAGCAAAGCTGCCCTCACAGGTAGATTAGCTAAATGGGTCATGCTCTTAAGTGAATTTGACATTGAATATGTGGAAAGAAAAGCTATTAAAGGATAGGTTATTGCTGATCAATTAGTAGATGCACCTATGATTGATGATACACCAATGCAAATGGAATTTCTAGATTCCTCTATCATGACTCTTTCTTCTTGAGAATGGTAGTTATTCTTTGGTGGCTCCTACACACAGAATGGATTAGGAGTAGGCATATTTTTCATAACTCCTCAAGGATACTCAATCCCAAAAGAATTCAATTTAAAGTTCCCTTGCACAAACAATATTGTAGAATATGAAGCCCTTTTGAATGGTATGAAAATAGCAATTGAATGGAGAGTAATAGAGCTACACATTCATGGAGACTCTCAACTTGTAATCCATTAAGTCAATGATGTTTACAAACTAAAGATGAAAAACTCATTCCTTACAAAAGAATGGTAGATGATCTAAAGAAATATTTCATATCTATCACATTTGAGCAAATACCTAGAACAGAGAACAAGGCTATCGGTGCAATGGCAATGCTGTCTACTTTATTACAACAGCCTGAACATGAGCTACACTACGAGTTCCTAGTGGAAGCACTATCTTATCCTACATAAGATTCCCCTGAAACCCACATGATTTGCATTATTGTTGGTCATGATTCATCCAGATACAAAAACCTATTTTCCTATCTCCAAGACCAAATCATTCTCGATACCTTCAACCTCCATGAAAAGAGATACCTTATCTATAATGGCTCCTGATATGTCATCATTGGTCATGATCTGTACAAATGAGGTCTAGACGGTACGCTACTTAGATGTTTAAAATAGGAAGAGTCTCAACGTGTGTTAGAGGAAGTCCATGATGGTATTTGTGGGTCACACTCAAACGGTTTAACACTAGCTCGAAAACTTATTAGGGCTGGGTACTTTTGGCCTAAAATGGAGAAAGAGTCTATCAAGTTTGCTAAGAATTGTCAAAAATGCCAAGTGCATGGCAACTTAATTCATGCTCCAGGGAGAGATCTAATTCCCTTTACTACACAATGGCCTTTTCACCAATGGGCATTTGATCTTATAGGAGCTATACATCCTCATTCTTCTAATGGACATACCCATATAATCAAAACTATAGATTATTTTTCAAAATGGGTAGAAGCAGTCCCTTTGACACAAGCAATTGAAAAAAATATATCTATGTTCATATTGAACTATATCATATGTAGATATGGGATACCTCATTCCATAATCATAGATAATGGTGGACAATTCAAGAACAAAGATCTAGATGATTTATGTGCTAAATTCAAGATTACACAACATTGGTCATCTATCTACTATCCTCAAGGGAATGGACAAGCAGAGGCTTATAACAAGAATCTATTGAAAATCTTGCACTGTATAGTTAATAAAATAGGAAGAGACTGGCATCTCATGATCAATCTAGCTCTTTGGGTCTATAGAAAAAGTATCAGAATGCCCACTGGGGCTACACCTTTCACTTTATTTTATGGGTCTGAAGTGGTACTGCCTATTGAGGTTGAAATCCCATCACTAAGAATTAGAATGCATGGTTTAGTAACTAATGATGACTACAAAATGTCTAGGTTGCAAGAACTGGAACTATTAGATGAGTGCAAACAAGCAGCATATGATCATCTCAGAGTATATCAAAAGAGAATGTCTAGAGGTTACAACAAGAAAGTCAGACACAAAGAATTTTAGGTTGGCGATCTAGTCTTGAGAGAGAATCCTAAAAATCAATCACATAGAGAGCGCAAGGGAAATTTTGAACCCAACTGGCTGGATCCCTTTGTTATCACTACTACTTTTGGCTCTAGTGCCTATCAACTCTCAACAACTAAAGCAGAATAGCTCTGAGAACCAATCAACGTTCTCCATCTAAAAAAATTCTATGCCTAAGGCATTCAGTGTATGGTAAAATGTCCTAAAAAAATCTTAAAATTTTGAAAAAGTCTTGAAAAAATGAACATCTTGGTGAAAACCTAGCAATAGGCACCTTGATTATTCACAAAAAAAGTAAAAAAGATCAAAAGTAAAAAAAAAAAAAAATTGAAAAAATGAAAAAAAGAAAAAAAATAAGAGAAAAAAAAAAGTGCCTTGGTGAAAACCTGGAAACAGGCGCCATGGTAGAAAAAATAGAATCTCTACCAAGATGGTAAAAACCTGGCAAATGGATGCCACTTGTTTCAAAATGCTCCATCTATCATTGCAATCTTGGTCGTTCCCATCTTTCAGTCCTGCTTTAGTCTGTATATATTCTTGTTTTCAATAAGTCGGTCTATACGCCAATTAGCTCAAGCATCTGTATCCAATCAATGTTCAAACTTGGGGGAAATCAATGTCATATCCTATGGCCTCCAATGTATCTTAGGCATATCATATCCACTCAAAGTCCTTTGAAGCTTCATTTGAGTCAGTCAGTCAGTCTCCTCTCCAAAAAGGATTTTGCATCTACAACAACGCAATCAACATCAAACTCAAACTGAAAACAATCTGTGCTTTTTACATGCTTTTATCTCCTTGTATGCTTACTGATTCGCATTGAGATTTTTGCATATTATGTCCTTTTGAGCTCTTTGATGATGTCCTTTATAGGATTTAGAGAGTGATGACTAGGGGCATAATCTTTTCTTTGTCTTCTGCTTGTATGTGAAAATCTAACAACTTTGGAAATTCTGGATTGAAATGGTGTCTGACTGTAAGAGCCTCTATCTCAAATTGGATGGCCATGCGTACCTCAACCATTGATACCCAGAAAATTCAAGGAAGTTTGATCTAACTATTATCTTTTTGAGTGAGTTCTTTCTCCTATTGTGAAATGCGATCTTACCTAAGGATGTGGATGATAAAGGGTCACTATGGGTAATTCACATTGGATTTAGAAGGATCTTTTGATTGTTTAATGTGTTTTTAATGCAAGGCATATTCAGGTCATCCCAAAATTTATGTTTTGAGGCTTATACAAATTGCTATATCAAAATGGACATGATATTCAGGTCATCCTGGCATTTATGCCTTGGTGCTTATATCTAATCTGACATTCTGAAAACAAAATCAATATTCATATATCCATGGTTTCCTAATCAGTGGGTGTTGTCTTGATTCCTGCACATACAAATTGATATTCATATGTCTATGGTTTCATAACTAGTGGGCATTGTATTGATTTATCCGGTTACCTAAAAATTCAATGATGAGAATGACCGACACATGATCAGTGACTAGGTCCTAGGTCTTAGGTTGCATTTCATATTGCATGTTTCTTTGCATTTTGCATGTTGCATGATCTCACAATGGTTAAATGAACTTCAATGCTTAAAAAATTCTTCAAATATCTCTTCAAATCTAACAAGAGCTGAAACCTCACTCGAAGGTCTCTTCATAGACTTGCAAGTAGTTATCCTCCTGGGTTAATCATCCTTTTTGACATAAGACTGAGTACTTGTCATCATCAATCCCTACAAAAAATATCATGTGTATCATTGCATTTACATATCATAATCATTTGTTGCATTACAATTCATCCATGTGCATAAGCATAAATCATACATACATATTTCCATAATCAAATACATTTGCATAACATCCATACATATGAAAGAAATCATTGCATTTCATATATCCATACATACATTCTACTCTACTCATAGCATAAACATCACATGATATCATCATAAATCAAAACATGACAAGTACAAATGAAGTCACAACCAAAATATCGATCTCATATGTATGAAAAAAATCTCGAACTAGTCAGGGGTGCACTACTGGGATAGTATACAAAAGAATGAGCTCAGCTCAGATATTAGAATCAGAACAGTGTATCAATGATCAAAAAGAGTACAGTATATCAAAATCAATAGATCAAAAATGTCAGAACATATCACAGATCGATCAACTCTCAGCTTGATCCTCTGCACCTGGTGGAGGAGGAGGTGGTGCATCCGGTATTGCCTGTGCTCTACGTGCTCTAGCTCCCTCGGATGCCATCATGTACTGTGAATGGGAGGGAACTCTCTGTGTAATAGGAAAAAATATATAATATGTGGACACATAGTAAGATACCTATGAGGTCTGATGAATCACCTCTGCCTATAACCTCTGTACCTCAGTATGCAGCTTAGTCCACTATCTATCTGCCTCTATGTATCACTCCTCCCATCGAGCACTATGCACCTTCAGGTCCCTAACTTGTGCACTAAGCTGTTTGATGGTGTCCTATGGAGTAGGAGGAGTAGTAGGATTGATGTCCAGTATCTCAGTATCTGCAGGAGCCTGCTCAGTAGTATCTGCACTCTGCTGCTTACAGTGTCTAACCTTAGCACCTAAATCAAAACTAGTATCCCCCTCTATGAAGTCCACACCACCACCTACCACCTACTTAGCTGCAAGTATGTCATCCACTGAACCAACTCCACCTAATGTCCCACCCTCTCCCCTAGTCCATCTATGAGAATCGAAAGATCTGCATGCTGTGGAACTAGTGTTATGAGGGGTCCTCATCTATCTTGATGGTCTCTATGGTGAATCCATCACTCTGGATCTTAGAGGTGTGGGATGTATGATAGGAGCTTGTGTAGGTCTAGGACCCTATCCCATCAGAGCACTAGTAACATCCATCACCTCCTCCATGGAGGGTATCAGCTCAGTGGGATCAGAAAATCTATGAATAGGATGGTTAGAAAGCCATGAGATAAATCCATCAGTAACACCAGCATCAAGTACATCTAGTCTATACTCCCAATCCCTGCCAACAATAGCACTATAATCCTATGAACACAAAACATAAGAGAGCCTTTGTGTCCATTGTAGTCCAATCTCGCACCCTATCCGTGCATATGTAGCTTAATCCTCTGGGGCATCCTGAATCCATCCATACTGCCACCAGACCCTAGTAATAAGAAACCTCTCTATAGTGGAGGATGACCTCCCAATCAGTACATGACTCTAGAAGAAATAACTAAACTACTCTCGAGCAGTAGGCCAAGGCTCAATGGCTACATATGCTCTCCAATGAAAAAATGTCATATCATCAAGGTATCACCTCCTATACTTAGTATGACCCATCTGTCCCTAAATGACATATCCGACATAAGTATAGATGACAGGATCCTAAAGTTGCCACTATGAAGTACACACAGGTCTCAACACTGGGATGTGCTCCCAAGCCCATATCTATAAAACTAAGGCTCCTACAAGAAAATATTTTCTCTCCTAATACACTACCTCGTACATCTCAGAGAACATGTGTGCTAATAAACACTGACCCCAAGCCAACTCAAAGGGAGTGGCCATCAAACATGCTACCATAGGGGCCTAGCCCATCAAAAGACCATTCTCCTAATGGTCAAACATGATAATACCTGCAATCATGCTAACAATGATGCACTCCAGCTAGTGTGTCTGTCCATATCTCTGCACTAAGGTCTCCTAGGAAATGGAGGTCGTCATCTGGATATCATCTCCAAAGAGATGTCTGAAAGCTAATACACCTAAGCTCCATGAACTCACATACTCTAGTCACCAGCTTGCATGAAATGGAATGCATAGTATATGATACACATCCTCAGGGGTAACAATGATCTCCCTAGTCAGCAAATGGAAGGTCTGTGTCTCCAACTGAAACCTCTCAATCACTGCAGTCAAAAGTCCATGATTTACCCTAATCTCGGGTAAATGTATCGAATGCTCAAATCCACAAGAAGCAAGGTGGACCCTCATAGGGTCTAGCAAGGACACACATAATCTCTGAGTAGTAGGATGCAAGATCCGTACATGTACATCTGGATAAATGACCTACATAGCACAGAAACAGGGAATCCTATCAGTAATTGGGTCACAGAATAGGTTACAAGGATAGAAATGGGGCAGTTTAGTATTTTAGAAGGTAGGTTAACAGGTCAGAAATTAGGCTAAGAGATCAAAAAAATAAAAAATTTGACCTAATATTGAGTTTTAAGCTCACTATTTTCCATATGACATTTTAGACTGGCATGAAAAGTCATATGACTTTCTACATCATACCAAATGACAAACCATAGTAGCACGACAATGCATCCCTCATCGTACAAGCTATGAGGGACTTGATGAAACATCATACAACTTATGGGTCCCTCTGATATGAGTCATGGGGGCCTATGACACGACAATCTAGCTACAGTTGAAAATTCATATGAGTCTCGCTGGAGAGTCATACGAGTTTCTGTGCATGCAAAATTCAAAAATAGAAAAAATGTACAAAAAATTGCTAAAATCCTATAAAACATGGAAAAATTGACATTTTAGTGAAGCACAGAGGTCCACCTACCAGATGTCCATACTACCGAGGTCTTTGGTGTCTCTGACTATGCTCAAATCGGTGCGAACTCACAGGTACCTTTGGTTCTGCAGCTTTATCTGCCATTTTTGCTCAGAGGGCTCCACAAGTTTCTAAAGTCAAAAGGTTGAAATGAATTGAAAATGACCCTTCTGACCTTTATATAGCTTTTGACCTAATTTTCAAAAGTGCTCCATTTTTTTACGAAAATTGCATCCCTGGCTAATTTCGACATTCTGAATCCATTTTCAGGATCAAAATTAAAATCTGAGATCATTTACTATGTCAAAATCATGATTTAAAATTTTTGGACCTAGGACGATCTACTGCTTGCACAATTGACCTTCCATCATCACAAAAATCTAGTATTTGACTTCATTGATTATCTTACATCAAACTATCAAAATTTCAACTTGGTCAACCATGGTCAACTCATGGTTAAACCTAGTCAAACTTGATCTTCAGGGCCTCTAAATGATGTAGAATGCATTCTCAAATGTGTATAACCACTTCTCAAATCAATTAACATGCTTCTAAACTTAAATGCTGACTTTTCTTGTCAGATTTCAATTTTAATCCTGAAGGTGGCATGGTATTGCACATCATTCAAAAATCTATAATCCAAATTTGAAATCATATTTTTCCTCAGTAATCAAGATAACAACCATGTCTAGTTACCGATTCATCAAAAAGACCTCATCGATCGGGGCAAATCAATCATTGCTCGGGGCATATCAGATTCATCGAGATCCATATCAATCTGGTATTCTCCTAATCTTGTAAATTGTATCAGTTTTTGCAACTATCAGTTCAATTATGTTATTTCCTTGGTTCTTTAGAAAGTGGAGGGTTCAGATGTGATACCAATGTGATTCTTATTGACAATCAGGTTTGGAATCGATCACTCACTTCTTCGCAATCATAAGATTCAGAATTAGGCATTTTGACACTTTTTCGCAATCATCAGTTCATTTGCTGTTATAGTTAACATTATCTTTGGTCATTTAGGACCTATTATCTTCATATCAATTTCAATCAGTTTCTGCTTCATATCAATTTCAATTTCAAACATCAGTTCAAACATCATACACAGATTATCTTTGAACCACTGCACTTCGCACAACAATTCAAAGAGGGGCAAAATGTAATACCCCAAAAATGGGCTATAGGTTCATTAACCTCCTACATCAACACATCAAACAAAATTGACATCGAAGTCCTAACCCAAGGCACATCTGCACATTATCAAATCTTAATTGATTACCCTAAATTCTGCATTGGGGAATATTCCTAGCAATATTCCTATTTATCCCAATTATCTTTAATTTAATAATTATTTGGTGATAAATCCTATTTATCCAAAAGTTTGATTAATTGAATATTCTAAATATTGGATTAATTAGATTTAATACTGCCACTTAATTATTTAATTGAATTTAATTATATTTATTCCTAATTATTATTATTTAAATTTGACAATAAATCAAAATTCCTATCATTAATTGATTAAATTATTATTTAATTAATTAAATCAAGTTGTCATATTTAATGATATTATTTTGGAAGAAAAGGTTTGATTTAATAATTGATTAATCCATAAATCAATTGTTTTATTTTTAAAATCAGTTAAGTCGAGAATAAATCACATTATTTATTAATTTAATTCATAATTATTATGCACATTCAAAAAGCAGTTAAACTTGAAATCAAAAAATCAATTCAAGTTGTTTTAAAAATGAACTCAACTCCGATTTTAGTTAAAAAGCCATTTTTGCATGCTTTTGCATGATTTTGTGAATTAGTTATCTTTTATTCTTTGATAACTCAAAAATCAACCTGAGTTTATATGAGTGATTTATGGCTTTTTCCATGCATCCCCAAAACCATGGATTTCTATAAAACCAAGGCTCAACTCTTCAATGTCATATCTCATAATTTTGCAAACTTATGCTAGCGAATTGGTATCTGAAGAATTGAAGCCTCTTTGCGAATCAACAACTTTGTGAGATCATTCATATTTTAGCATATCATTGTTAGATTAATTGTATTGCATATCAATTTTTCATATAGATTAGATTCATATAAGATTTCTCATATTATTGCATCTAAAATCCAAAAAAAGAAGAAGATTAATTTGCATCCAATTCATATCTAGATTTTGCATTCAAATCCTTCGTTTAGGTGTCGTCAAGGTCACTGATCTCAGTCCAATCTGAGAATACATACTCGCATCTATTAGAAGGCAGTAAATCACCTGGTTAGTTTAGTTTTCAATTACTTGCATGATTTCAATTTTAGCTAACCTCTAATGTTTTACTGAAGTGTTGTGTCTATAGCTAGGTACAAAATTCACACACACAACCTCAAAAGTTCTTCAAAGTATTTCACAGCTTAATTTGGCTTGTTCATCCTTTCATTAAATTCATTTTTAGAACTTAATTCATTCTTTATTTTACTATTCTCTGATCTTATATTTGTAATTTCCATATCATTCCTACTCAACTCTTGATTGGCAAGTAGCAGTTGATTTACCATGTCCAATTTATTGTTTGTTAGCCTCTGCATATCACATGTCCTTTCATCAAGTCTTATATCCATTTGTCTTTTGTCTTCTTCTGCCATTGTCTTTTCTTCTTTAGCTTTATTTTTCTATTCAACTACTTCACATAGTCTTATTGATTGAATTTGCTGCTCTCTCTTTAGACTTATGACATCTTCATTTAGTATATTGTTTCTTTCTAATAGATCTTCTATAGCTGCATCACTTTCAATAGAATTTCCATTGTCAAATAGACCTTTAGTGTCCTCTTCTTAATATTGTGTTTCATTTAGTTGAATTTCCAATTCGTTCCTCCTACTTAAGGATTTATTCAATTCACCTCTGTCTACTTCAAGCTGGTGTAATGCAAGCTGAATGTCATTCTTCTGATTTTCTATAATCTTTCCCAACTTATAGACCTCCATCTCCAAGACCTTAATTCTCAAGTGATTAGACTTCTTTTAAGAAACCTAATGCTATGATACCAATTTTTGGAAATCTAATATGGGAAGTGAGATACAGGGGGGGGGGGTGAATCAAATATCTCTAATATTTGATACTTTAAATCTAATTCCACATACATACCATAAACATGAATTTCAAATTTGAAATAGATCTAACATTATAACTTCATTCATCAAATGATTTACATAACACAAAGATTTTGGTTATCTAGAAACCCTTGAAAGATAAAACTAGGGTGGGGATGACACCCACAAATCTTCACTACTACAGTATAAAGTGTGCCTATTAGGGCTAAAATGTTTGATCACTTCTGATGATCTACCCTATGAGGAGTCTTCCCTATTAAGATCTTAAAAACTTATACAATATACCTTGATCAAAGGATTTGAAACTTATAACTATGTAACCACTCGGTTAAGAGATTAATGAAAGCCTATTAAGACTACTTTGTAAATAGATTTACCCTAATTCACCTACTAAAATGTATTAGCACCTGATCCTTTGGTTTGCACTATAGATTTTGATTACATATCTCCTCTTTCTAATACTTATTTGATCTCAAAATCAAATGTAGCTCTGTTATGTCCTTCACTGCTTTTCTCAGCCACTTTGCGTAATTTCTGCATCTGATAATTAAAACACTTCTTTATTCCGTGTACATGAGATCTCCTTCCATGCATTCCTCATTTTAGGGTTTAGATCTCACCTTAGATAAATATCTTATCAAGCTCCTAGATCAAGATCAATGATCTAGATTCATTACTTATGCCACTTAAGCATCCCCTTTTTCTGATAGGTTACATAGATTACATAGGGATTAATGATAATAATTACAAGACACAATCAACTCCTTGATTCTGTCAACAATCCTTAAATCTTGCATATAATTCAGCCAAAATAGTTTACCTAGGTGTTTGTGCCATTACAAACACATATGCCAAAACTGGCTTACTTGGCATATGAAGTCTCTGATGCTTGACAATTATTGGTTCTTCATATACTTGTGCTTGACACTACTCTTATATACAACTTGGCATAAACTTCTTGATGACTACTGAAGTACTCGATGACCTCTGACTTGCTTGGCAGTAACTATTGCTTGGTAACTATACAAAATACAAGCCTTAACATAACTCGGCCTTTACAAGATGGCTCGATCATAGTGATGACCAACCAACATTGCCTAGAAAATGACTAAGTGTTAGACACTAATAGACAACATAACATAGTAATCAATAGAGGGTAGGTACACTTTTCACATGATGAAAATTTAAGGCCTCAGTCCATATGAATGGATTCAATGGCTAGGATTGAGTTGATTGAGCATGAGGTGAAACTAAATATTAGGAAAAATGGTATTTACAGTTAATTATCCCAAATCAACTAATTAAGTAGATATTAATTAGTTGAATAGTTGGAGGATTCAAGGTATATGATTTAGAATTAATAATAAATGTAAATTTATTTAACTAAAGGTGAAGGGTAAAGATAAGGGATGAGTTCATAATTATTTACTTAATTGGCCAAAATGGGATGAAGTCAAGTTTAGTTAAGTATGAAAAAATTTGTGTCTACAATTATGACACATGTCTTAATCTTATGACTCAAGATAACTAACAAGATAAATATTTATACCATCCTAAATAGTTAGCACTAATATTAGATTCTCAATTTAGCCCCATTTTAGCTTGAATAGGTTTCCAAATTAATTTCATGCTCTTCTAACATTCATTAGACCTTTAAATTAATATTTTAAGTACTGTATGAATTTAAACTCACCAAATATTGATGTGAGCTCTTATTTCTAGGCATTATCATTTATTAATTTTTCTCTTCAATCATTTAGTAGCCTACATAGGCCCCATGTTATCATTTTTGGCCTTTTTAGTTCTTCCCGACCTTGAAATAAATTGTGCCTTTTAATTTGACATCTATCATATCTCTCAGACCTCCCATTTCAAAAATCCATCTCATTCCCTTAGGTACATAAATCAAAGGGCGTTATGTTCCTTGTAACACAATGTACAAGGTGTTGTGCTCCCCCATAATGAGGCTCAAATTTGGTTTGTGGCCCCAATGTGGTGTTTCAATAGGAAATTAGATTCTGTTGTTAGCCTGGATCTATTTTGAATCTTGAAATATAGTGAGAGGTATATAAATGGCATATCTCCCCTCATTTGATCATGAAGCAATTGGATTTCAATATCTCTTCTACAATTTTGCATCCAAGCATTCTAAAGGTCTTCAAGCATCCAAGTCTTCAAGCCTTCAAAGCATCATTCTTCTCCTTCATCAAGCATTGTGGAAAACTAAAGTATTCATGGTACTATTGGCAATTTGGCTGAGTAGGATATCAAGTTGTCATTATGGAAACATATAATCAGTATGAAGATCGCACTATGCACTAGTAAAATTTGCACCTTTTTTCGATGGACAATTCATCAAATTTCCTACCAATCTTGGTTGACTTATCAAAAAATGGTGTTGTTGCTATTTTTCTAGTCATTTTTTCAACATATCTGTGTTATTGTAGAAAGTTCTACACCAGCCTTGGTCGAAACACCATTAGCAATTGGCAAATAATTTTGTCAGACATTTGACCAAAAGTGGTTCAAATGTTTGGCGCGATCAACTAGGATGCGAAAACCAAGACACTAATTTTTGACAAAACTACGTCTCAAATTAGACCAATGTTGGTCAAAATATTTGGCCCGACCAACCATGGTGCCAAAACCATGATGGTGGATTCTGACCAAAACTAGTAGAAATTTTGACCAATGTTAGTTGAAATATTTGGCCTGTCCGACCAGGATGCCAAACCCATGACGACACATTTTGACACATAATGGTCAAAAGTTTGACCAAATATGGAATGTGAAGAAAAAATAAATGAAGATAAATACCTAGAGTAATCACCAATGACATCCTAATCGGTGATTAGTCTAGATATTTATCTTTAGGTGTCCACACTCATTCTGCTTCTTGTTGCCAGCGGGTCCTTGCTCATTCTATTTTTTGATTGAGCGATCAAATTTGGGGAAGAATCAATGCAAGAAAAGAGAAAGAGAGAAAAAATGGTGCAGTATAATTTCAAGAAGATTATTAAATTTTTTGTCTTAAGCATCTTTTAAATAGTTATCTACTTCTTTTAAACTTAGGCATCTAGTGTTCTTTTAGAGTTATTTAAATTAATCTACTTCTTGAAGATGTTTACACCTCACACCTTGGTTACATTAAAAAAATAACCATTATTAGTATTTCTAAACACTAGTGAATGTCACCTTTAGATGAGTTGCAAACATATGACCATACTTCTGTTCATAAAAAAGCATAAAAGTTTGCTTTGTTGAACTGTCAAAAACATTGAGAACATGTGAACAAAGAAGTAAAATTGTATCAAATCTTGTGGAGCATTGCTAAAGTTGGGGATATTCACACACGTGTCATCTTTTATACTACACTCAAAAAATTGGTAACACTTAAAGAAATGGATTTTTTGATGATAAAAAAACTCGGTGCAATTAATGCTATCTATGCGGATAAAGAGCATGCAATTGATATTCCTTGCTATATGATACATACACTAATTACATCTAATTACTAGGGGTAATACCATGGAAAACCCACTCAATGCTTAAGGTTATCTAAATGAATCACAAATCCCAAAAATGTCTAGTATCTATACATGGAACTAGAAGAAGGTGGTGGGGGTGGAGGGAGTCAGTTTGGAGTCCGTCAGCTATAATTTATTTCACTATTTTGTGCTGGGTCATTGAGCCTTCTACTGTGACCATTCATCCTTGAAGAATTAATACTTGGTGAATCTGCAATAGAATTTGAATAGTCACTGGGCCCATTTGCAGTAGTATCAAATGCAACTCTCCAATCATCATTTTTTGAAACTGGAGTGCTAGGTCCACTTCTGAAAACTATTTATAGATATAAACTATATAAGAAATTAAATATGTAATTCAATTACAATGAAAAGAAACATGCCGCTTACCAAAACTAATATATCTAGTACCTCCGTTTGTAGAAAAATTATCACTTGTTGCTCGAATGTCATGGACACTTAATTAATGAGTAAGCCTAGACAATAAAGATGCCTATTTTTTGAATCTCTCACATTTCCTTTTTGCATTCTAATCTTCTTGGAGAAGTTCTTCAATCTTTGTTGTAGTCTGAGAGCTAATTGAAGTAGAACTAAAAAATAATATGAGGAATATAGAAAACAAATATAACTAATACCATTACCATATTAGCCACATGTAATTAACCATCATCTAACAGAGCTATAAAGTTGGGTCAACATTTCCTCCTTGGCTTTCTCAACTTGGCAGAGCACCACAGCCTGCCAATCATTGAGGGATGAGTTAATAATCATGAGAAATATATAGAAGAACTCCTATTTCTATAGTGCTTTAAAGTGAGGATGTTCTTACTTTGGGAACATTTGCAACAAGACTGTTCAGAACAACTTCCACATAACCACGTACTTCCTAAGCCATCAATCTCAGCTCTTCCTCTGGATCAACTGGCCACTTGGCCATTGTATCCTAATTACAAGGAACATGAATAAACTAATCATTACCTTTGCCTCAATATTCAATTTATGTCTTGTAAGATAAATTTAGACTTATCATGATCAATCTACCTTAATAGAGACAACACAAAACACATTCCTATCTTTTTCATGAACTACCTAATAGAAACCCACCACAAACATTTTCTACTACACTACATAAAGTTTGTTTTAAGAATGCAGACAGTAAACTAAAATCAGGTCTTTGGCTATCAAACTTTGTAGAGCTGCCACAATTTTATTGTATAGCAACTATGAGAAATTGATTGTTAAATGGTTGAAAAGTGATGAGAGTTCCATACAACAGATAAAGTCACCAACAAATATAAATAGATTTTCTAAATAGTATATGAATCTACATGTACATCTCACATTCAAACTCATTGAGCTTCATTACCTCACTTAAAGTGGTTCTAAGATGTAGCAACTATGAGATAAGAGAATTGTATAGTTGAAAATTGGCAAAAGTTCCATAGAGCAGATGTAGTCTTCACAAAATACAAAAGGAAACCCCTATTAGTAAGTGAATATGTTTATCCATCTCCAATACAAACTAAAGTGCTACAGATCAACTTCATGGTTTGGTTTATTACTTTGGCTAGGCATCATCTTCATAAAGGTGCTAGTCAATGTACCTAGTCAATTAAAATTTCTCAAATGAACTAAAATGGTTACAAGACGTCTTGAACCGGAATCCAATTCTGAGGTTTGTTCTAGAAAGGGTAGAAGAATAGAAAATCTATTTGAACATAATAAAATCTTGAATCCTTAAATAAAGTTGAACGTCTCCAATAGGTTTTAATGATTTTTGTTAGTATTTGATCTACACAAGTGGGGGATTATACAATATATATGACATGAATAGAACTGAAAGTAATAAAGTATAATGTAAAGATACATGGCATGTACATAGGCAAAGATATTTTACAATGAGCTTCTTAATCAAAAAGGTCATAACCCTGCATGGCTCATTCTATACTGTAATTCATTAGAAATATGCTTATATTGAGCTATCTTATTATTTTAGTTAGATGCCTATATTATTTGTAGTGAAAACTATCTTCCAGTTGACATCAAAAGCATTGATAAAATATACAATGCTCATCATCCTTTAGCAAAAAATAACTAGATTTCTTTAACATCATTCATAGGTATGGGATGTGCCTATAGATATTGTGATGAGGTAATTCTTTCTAAACTTGATGCATCCACCAATAGTCAAAAACTTTATGGCAAAAATATTTATTAAGCCTCATTAAATGTCACCGAATATACTGAGCTTCAATTATTGGGATCTCAATGTTCAAATTATAATTAAAAAAAAAATTCAAATTATAATGACAATTAGAATTGTATTTACTATGTCATATAAACATCAAGTGCCATTTTTCTTTAGCCATCAAAAGGTGTCAAGATGGATTTATGTGTTATTAAGAAATTTCAAATTGCCAAGACTAAAACAAAACTAGAAAGAAAAAATGCTAAATATTTTGTTTTATAGAGGTAGTTCATTGAGATTCTGCACAATTTGTTCTAGAGATTTAATCATTTAACATCAAATGATATAACCATAAGCCTCAAAATGTAAAATAATCATTGGAATTTTTAACCCAAGAGGTCAAAGAAAAAATAAGCCTAATTAAAATAAAAGATGGCTTCATATGATGTACAAGAATTATCAAGATTTGAATCAGAAATTGTTATTGCCTTTGAGCAGTGCAGAGATTTATATAGAAAATCAACACTTCTATAAATAATGAATAGTCAATAGTCTATTAAAAAAATAGCAATCCACTTGACACAATTTACTACTCCAAATAATTGGGCTTCTGTTATGCAGCTTAATTTTCCATCAATGTCAGTTTCGAAGGTGTAAGTATTAACAAATATACTATATGATAAATGTAATAAATGTCACTTAAAAATCAAGTGTATACCATAGGGATTAGCAACTTCAAAATCTTTGAAAACCTTTACAAAATTGAAAATACAATGCAACTATAAATCTTGCTCCCAAGAACAATGCAAACACACAGACAACTCAGGAAATAAGAAAACTCAAATTAACAAGCAATGGGGGCCACATAAGGATAAATTGATATATGCAGTAAGATCTTCAAGGATCCAATAAACAAACATTTATGGAATATTTCCTTCTTTAACATTGAATATGTTAAGAATCATATAATTCAACCTAGTCCAAGTCAAGAACACATGTTATGCCATGCTTGTCACAGTGAGTTTATCTACATTAGGTAAAGGTACATAACATCGATGATATAATGGTGTGCTTGCCTAAAGATAATAGTTATGAATGAAGAATAGAAGATAGGAACTAATTTAACACTTCACCTACTCAAAACACAAACCAATGAAATAATCCAAATTAGGCCAAGAGAGGTTGACGCATTCAATAAGAGAATACTTACGCAAAATGAAGCCGAATCATGCTAGATAATGACAATGAGAAGTTCACTATTGGCCCTTCTAGTTTTTTATTTGATAGTTTCCTGACAATGACACATTCAAAATGCACTTATGAGCAAAGACCTAGAATGAATGAAATCGATTAAATAATGAAGGTATGTTAGTTTGAGCTTCACTTGGTTTCAAGAATACTTTAATATTCTCTACTTAACAAGGCCAACCACGTGAAGGTGGAAGCTCATCTGGCCTCACCCCCCCTCCCCCTAACATCAATTTAAATTCCCCATTAACATGTGATTACACACTTCATTCATCCATTTATGAACTATAAAATTCAATCAATACAATCACATAACATTCATTAATATGATATAACATTCATTAATACGCAACACTAATCAAGAATTCATTAACACATAACAATATTAATTAACATGCCATATAATTCAATATTAATACACAAAATTTATAGATAATTACTTAAAACAACATTCTTTCATTATCCAACAAAGTTAATCAAACAAGTTTTATCAAAGAGCATTTTTAAGAAATCATTTATTTTTCGGGTTTTTCTTTGATTTCTTAAGGTAAAGGCTGAGAGGAGAATCAATATCTTCCTCCTCTTGTGGTTGTGATCTCAAATAATGATGCTTTCTCATGTCTCGAGGAGCATGAGGCTGCTGCACTAAAGGGGGGTCTATTGTAATAACAAGTAAACAGGTTAAATTCACATACTTTTTGTTACTGTTACATGTATTTCATTAACCAGTAGAACATAACATGCATTTTTCTTTACCTAACAATGCCACATCATCATGTACAATAAGATTTTGATCTACCACCACCTCAACATGCTCAACATGTTCTAAAATATTCAAAAAAAGGTTACATGGCCAATTGCAATTAAAGATGTTAAATTCTATTAATAATTACATAATTTATTTCCAATAGAAAATTAATACCTCCACCATTGTGATACACATCATGGCATTCATCACGCCCAAGTTCTGTGATAGGATTTGAAGGCTGTAGTGAAATGTCATGCGCATTGTTATCATGAAATAGTCAATTTATGTTCGAAATTAGCTATTCAATTTGATTTACTTTTCATTTGACCAATTTACTTGTGTCTCATTTGGTGCAGCAGATTCTTCATTATGGCTTTTGGATTCTTGGTGTAGGTGTGTAACCATGACTTTATAGCCTTCCTTCAAGGCTATTCTTTTGTCTTCATTTGTGGGCTCTACATTGAATTTTGCGCCATGTATTTTTTGTTTAATATCATCACTTTTACATGTATGATTTGATTTAAATAGAATTGTTTGCAACCTTATATATAAAAATTTGATATGAGATTCCAATACTACAACTTACAAGTCAAGAGTGAAGTTTCATATAGCCACCAGAGCCAAGTTTGTGTTGGCCAACCTTTTTTAATCTCGCTTGTGTGGCTTTTGATGTGTCTCATAGTCTATGAAAAGTTTGAAACATGTTAGATTATATATTTACAAAGATCACTAATTAGTGCATGATTACATTCTACTTAATACTATCATGACATACCTTCTTTTGCCATCTTCTAGTTGAATTCCACTACCCTTTAGCCTTTTCTCTTTTGCATCTTCCATTATTTTATTCTACTCCATTGGTGGAATCATAGGAGGACGCTCGTACTTTGGGTTATCCTTTAGAGCCCTTCTATATTGGTCCCTCATAGTCTTTATATGTTTGGATGCTTTTTTAAGAATCATGACACTGCCAAAAGTTTTATTTCCAAAGAGGTCCTCTAAAGATTTAATGAGCTGATTTTTTAAGTCAGCATCCTGTACATTCCACCTTTTTTGAAAAAACAAAATTGTTAGATATCATAACTTTAATATAGTAAAACAAATGGAAGATAAGAAAAATATTGTACCAATATTATGAAGCTACGTACCTTTTACGTATGGTGGGCCCAAATAGCTTCAATGTCATTTCAAAAAATGATCATAAAAAACATCATTTCCTACAAAAATATCATGGGATTATTAGTCCAAAATGAGTTATGTATAATTAAACTACAATTACATTGTAAATAATAACAATTTTAAAGCACCTGGAAGCTTTGGTACTTTTAATGGAAACATATTGTTCTTGTTCAACAACAATGTCCATGTAGTGTATAAAATTCACACAAGAAAAATAATCAATGCATGATTAGCACATAAAAAAATATAGAAAAACAAGGTTTTACCAGTTGTAGCTGGTACATAGGAAGATGTCTACAAGCACCTTGTTGTGGACAATGCAATCGTCAATAGTGGAATGTTGATTGAAGGAGGCATCTGTACTTCATCATGAGCTGAAGGATACATTATTAGCAAAGACATTTGCAATGGATAAAGATTAAATGGGGTACTAGAAGCATCCCAAACATAAGTTGAGTCAATAATGCATACAAAGGTTAAATGAATGGTTAAAGGTTTAAGGATTATTTACATGAAGGCTGTGTGGCACTACAACCCTCACCATATTGACCATGATTCACAAGTGTCAAAAAATCCTATAAGAAGAACACATCATATTTTAGATCATGATCCATAAGATAGTATAAAATATAAACATCTATTGAACTTTAATTATTACTTAAGATTAATTACTGCTTACATTAATACAATTGACTCTACGTATCAATTCTTCTTTGAGTTCCTTTGTCTCCTCAGTTTTGTTTGGTTCCATTACAAGGTTAAGAATTTCTTTACTATATTTATTTTTTATTTGAGTAGCCATGAATACAGGGTTAAAGCTAGATGCGATGTCATCTATAAATGCCACCTCAATTTCAGATCGCAATTGATCTGTTGTCATTTTTTCTTTTCCCTATCAATAAGTATCAAGTTGTGACATCAATATTAGTAAAATTCTATCAAAATAACTCCAAATCCATAAAGAAAAGAACATAATAATATGACATGTGTTTCTATATAATTTGTAGAATTACACTAATTAAGGTTTACCTTTAATGAAGATGTACTGTGAGGAACATCCTCGCCTGTATTTTGAGGTGGATCCATGTCACCCTGTGAGAAAGATTAGTAATTCTTAGCAATCAGAAGTGAAATGAAAGTAATAAACTTACCAAAAAAATTATTAATAAAACAGTAGATTGTACATTGAAGTCAATATTAATTGGAGGAAATTGGTTTAAATGTTATACTTACCAGTCCCATGATAGGGAATTTTTTTGTATCTACATGATTCAAATTATAATCTATCAGAAGCTCTTCCCCTGCACTTATTGATTTTATCGCACATACAAATACACAATTTCCCTCACGTGCCTCGAATATACAATTTGGCTGCTTATTAGTTGACACAGGTCGATAAATATTTATAAAACCTACAATATTCCCTTTTTCTTTTGGCCTTTGATCAATATACATAGCAAGCCTTTTAGTTTGATCATTTACTTTGCATTGTATATAATTTGCTGACAATGCATACCTATGCATACTTTTTTTATATTGCATAATTTGCATCCAATTATTGTAATTGTAACAAGGTCCTACATAATCCATCAATTCAAAAACTTGATTATAACTAACCTTTATGCCATCCATGGAAAATAAGCCCAAACCATGTAATGAAGATGGAGCTATGTGATATATCCTTTCGTTAACAGAAAAATCAGTGTTAATTGGAGGTAGTTCCTTGGATACTCATTCTTTCTTAAGATGTGTGTACCTTAAGGGAACCTTCCTATCACCTTTGGTCTCATTATCATAAGAACATGACCCCCCCCCTCAATAAGGAAAAATTTCATTTGTTTATTAAATTTTTTTCTAATCTTTTGACCTCTAGTTGATCTCCCTATTTTAGACCTGCTAGATGTCTCACTTTTATCTTCTATTCCCGCATTTTCCTCACTTGAGAAAGACAGATCAGACAAATACCTATTTGGTGATACCTATAATCAATCAAATGAGAGACATAGTAGGATCTATATATTTTGTTGACTAAAGAGAAGGAAACCAAATAATAATTTATACCTGTCGATCCATGTCAAAGGTGTTAAATTTCCTGCATATGTAAATCATTTATCTTAAGTTAGCCAAAAATTACATGATATGTAAGCTACAAATTACATAGAAGAAAAAATTTACATGATGCATAATATACTCCATGACATTAGAGTTCAACACATAATAACTCAACTATACAAACATACAAGTCAAAAAAATTTTATGAATAAATCAATACCTCATACGTGACATTGATCATACCTTGACATACATTTCATTGATCATGTTATTGGTCATCCTCCTCATCCATCTCATCATCATGACTATCATCATCATCATCATCATCACCATCACCATCACCATCACCATCACCATCATAATCATCATCACCATCATCATGACTATCATCATCATGACTATCATCATCATCATCATCATCATCATCATCATCATCATCATCATCATCATCATCATCATCATCATCATCACCATCAGCATCATCATCATCATCATCATCACCATCACCATCATCATGAACATCATCATCATTGCCATCATCACCATCATCATCAGCATCACCAGAATCATCATCATTTTCTTCTTCTTCTTCTTCTTCTTCATTGTGTAAAACTCATCTATGATCATCATTTACATCATCTTCTGATTATTCAGTATCTTATTCTTCCATCACATTATACTTTACCGGGCTTCCTCTTGGATCATGTCTAACAAAAAATGACCAACTTGGTTTATGTGGAATGAAAAGTAAAACACTGGCTCATATTGGCTTGGAAGAACATAGGACTCATCCCCAACTGGCTCAAATGACCTTGTATTAATCATTGTAAATCCACTATCATGTTCAATAATAATCCTATCAAGATCATTTTAATTCAGCCATAGCCTATATCATTTGACGACAAATAGAACTAATTTGAATGAATTAAAGTCACACTCAAGTATATCATCCAAAATGCCATAGTATCAATTTTCATATTATTGAGGATGTATGTCATTTCTAGATGAAATATTAGTGACCTCAAATACTACACTTATCCCAGAATCACAAGTTTTCTTCATGTCGTCTAACTTTTTTATGTGAAATTTATAGCCATGGTTGTACATAGCTTTTGTTAATATGATTTAGAACAACAAAGAGGGGGGTGAATCAGTTGTTCTTAGGTCCAACTGTATAAAATAAACTTTAAAACTCTTCAACAAATCAGATCTAACAATCGACAGCTACTCGGTCATTACTGATTGCATAACAGAAACATATAACAGTGCATTCCACTATCCAATAGTATCTAACTTGCAAAACATAGAAATGTTCAAACCAAAACATTCACACAAGTATTAACACTAGGATTTATAGTGGAAACCCGATTTGGGAAAAACCAGTTTGTAACATGTTACTATTATTTTCACTCTTTTGAAGTGAGCTCTGTGAAATGCCAACCTTGTCAAAGGTTACAAACACGCTGTTAGGTGTGACCAGGTTAAAGGATTTAAACCACTATGTTAAAAGTGCGCCTTGTTATAGGACTTACATAGATTCCATTAGAATGCAACCTTGTTCAAAGGATTTATACAAATGACTGTCAGGTCAACCTCTATTAAAAGGATTTTGACTGATACAATGGTTAGAAAGTAATAGTAATATTGATCTGAAAACATACAACTCACTTTGCAAATATTAGATCCAATTCCATACACATATGGTGGCTTACTGACTGTGAACCTTTTCCATATCCATCACTGATTTGCTCGAAAATCTCTTCAAGCAATCACAACACTTCTCCTTTAGCCTTTTCTTCTTATACAGTTAATAACATCAACACTTCTAGCATCCTCTCCTCTTTTCAACCTCATGCTTAGGTTTCCTTAATACATTCTCAATTATGTCAATACATCTTTTGCCGCTTAATCTCCTCCATAGATCTTAGGGTTAGGTCAGATTCATCGAATCCTTCCAACTTTATGTTCTTCATCTTTCCTTCTAGAAACATCTCAAATCTCTTAATAGATTTATAATAAAACATTTTACAGTGCATTAAATGATTTCTTACAATCAATAAATAAAGTCAACACAATTTACATAATCCAAGAATTCAACTATGTTGGCTAGGAATCTGAATTCTTCCTCAAATGTAAATTACTGATGCTCGGTCAATATTGTGTTCAACTCCTTGATCTTCACTAGAAAGCTCAGTCACCACTAAAACTATTTCCTCGGTTAATACTATCTTCCTCAGCAATTAACTAATGTTCGGTCAACACTGAAATTACTCAGCATATACTAGCTTAGTTGACACTAACATCACTCAGCTTAAACTAGATTTCTTCATTTTTGCTCGGTTAAGCCTACTTGATTAGTCTTCATTCTTACTAAGATAAACAATAAATTATCTTATCATTGTGCCACATAATCAAGTACTCATTGAAGTATTAAGATAACTCAACCTTTCCTTAGGTGCTATTGTTACCAACCTTGTCTATCCCCTTCACAACAATCAAATAGATATAGTACTTTGTTAAATAGAAACAGTCTTACCAGTTAAGGTTTGACATCAATGAAAATACAATAATTTCTTCAATTGCAGTTTCCAACAATCTCCCTCTTTGGCATTGATGGAAACACCATATGAATAACACATGAATCACCAACCAATCCAAAACTTATCTGTCCATCAGAAAAATTTATAATATCCTTAGCTTCATTTTGATACAGAATCAATTAGCCTTGCTTATATGACCATCCTCATAGTAACATTCTTCCTCCTAAATCTCTCCCTCTTACTTGATCTTCCATGAAATTTTACATGTGTATTCATCTATGATCATCTCCCTCTTTGACAAAAATGCCAAAGAAAAAACTAAAACATACATCCTGCAGATGTAGATATAATCTTTTCAGTTCAGTGACAGTATTTCTCCCTTTGTCATCTTTGCTTATGACTAATTCTCAGCTTTGCTATTCTTTTCATAACTCTAGGCTGCTCCTAAAGTGTGACCCGTCTCTGCATCAATTTTTCAGATACTTCTTGTAGCACATTTGATGCATTGCTCCTAGCTTGACTAGGAAGCCTCAGTTAGGGGAAGAACCCCTAATTGTCCTCTTAGATATCCATGAGCTTCTTTAGGTAAAGCTTTAGTGAATATGTCTGGTAGTTGTTCTTTTGTATTCACATACTCCATTCGGACCTCTTTATCTTGTACTAGTTCCCTCAAGTAATGATACTTGATGGTGATGTGTTTAGTCTTTGTGTGCATTATTGGATTCTTACATATATTGATAGCACTTGTGTTGTCACAGTAGATGACAACTGGTTTAGTGATCTCTTCTTTTATGCCTATCAACAATTGCTTTATCCATACCAAGTTTGAACAGTTTACTATTGCAGCCACATACTCATCTTCAATAGTAGACTGGAAAATGCAATTTTTTTTCTTGCTTGTCTAGGAGACTAATCTCTGTCCAAGAAAGAAAGCTCCACCACTAGTACTCTTTTTTTTATCCACATTTCCTACCCAATCAACATCAGTATACAATCTCAGTTTAAACCTTTCATGCTTCTTATAGTACAATCCATAAACAAAAGTCCGTTTCAAATATCTCATTATCCTTTTGACAAGAATCATGTGAGTTTCTTTAGGATTGGTAGAGAATCTTGCCACAATCCCAACTACTAGAGGAATATCTGGTTTGTTGTGTACAACATAATGTAGTTTTCTAATCATGGATCTATACAAAGTTTGGTTTACTTCTGCAGCATCATCATTCTTAGAAAACTTTTGTCCAGTAGCCACAGGAGTACTTATTGGCCTTGAATCCTCCATACCAAAGGTTTTAAGTATCTCATGAACATATTTAGACTGGGTGATGAAAATACATTTCTCCATATGATATACTTGTAAACCAACAAAAAATTTGATCTCCCCAAACATACTCATTTCAAATTCAGTTTGTATTTCATTTGAAAATTTCTTACACAAGGCATCTTGTCCACCAAATATAATATCATCTACAAAAATCTTAGCCAACAAGATTCCTTTACCTTCTTCATCTTTCATGTACAGATTGCTTGTGTCATTTTTCCTTGATAATCCAATTTCTATTAGGTAGTTGTGCAGCCTCTCATACCATTCTCTGGGAGATTTCTTTAATCCATACAGTGCTTTATTTAGTTTGCAAACCATGTGTCTTTTGTTTGGATCAACAAATCTTTCTGGTTGTTCAATGTACACTTCTTCTAATATACCATTTAAAAATGTAGACTTGACATCCATTTGGTATACCTTGAAATCTTTGTAGGTAGCATATGCAAGTAAAGTTCTTACTCCTTCCAATCTTGCTACAGGGGAAAATGTCACCCCATAATCTATTCCTTCTTCTTGTGCATAGCTTTTGCATACTAGCCTAGCTTTATTTATTGTGATTTGACCATTCTCATTCAATTTATTTTGGAACACCCTCTTTGTTCTAATGAAATTTTTATTTTCTGGTCTTGGCACCAGAGTCCAGGTATCATTCTTCTCTATTTGGTCTATCTCCTCATTCATTGCTTGTATCCAGTCTTTATTTTCTAATGCCTCACTTGTTGTCTTAGGCTCTAATTTATACAGTAAACATGTAGGGTCTCTTAACTTGCTTCTAGTTAGAACTCCAGTATCTTTGTCTCTAATTATCTATTTAGGCTTGTGATGTCTCTTTACATATTGTGCCAAAATAGGTTCTTACCTCCTTTCTTCTTTCTCTTCAGGTTCACCAACAAGATTGTCAAATTTAGCTTCTAAATGCTCGACAACCTCTTCTTGATACTTGGTAGCTTCCTCCTGTTGCTCGACATGTTCTTGTCTCTCAACATTGTTTCCCTGATGCTCAACATTACTTACCCATGACTCTGCATCAGGTGCAAGTTTGTCACTTGCCTCTCCTTCCTCTATATACACAAAAGATCTGTAATCTTCTAGTTCTCTCTTGCTTTCAGCTTCATTTTTCTCTGCATACTCATCAACTTTGACATTCACACTTTCCACAATTTTGTTAGTGTTAGAGTTCAAACACTTGTAAGCTTTAGTTTTTGTGGACTAGCGTAGGAATATACCCTCATCACTTTTAGCATCAAATTTTCCATTCCTATTGTCCTTTAGTATGTAGCATTTGCTTCCAAAAATTATAAAGTACTTTACATTAGGTGCATACACATGCAATAACTCATAAGGTGTCAAATTTGTACCTTTTTTTAATCTTTACTCGGTTAAGGTATAAACAACTGTACTTACAACTTCTCTCTCATACTTTTGTACAACATTCTTTTCAATCATTAATGTCCTTGCACAATCAATGATAGATCTATTCATTCTCTCAGCTATACCATTCTGTGGAGGTGCTCTAGGTGCAAACATCTATCTTTTAATCCCTCTATCATTGAAAAATAGATTGAATTCATTGGATATAAATTCTCCACCTCGATTAGATCTTAGACACTTCAGGTTCCTTCCTGTCTCCTTTCAAACCTTAGCCAAATACCACTTAAAAAATTGAAAAGCATCAGATTTTTCTTTTAAGAACATTACAGTCATCATTCTAGTATAATCATCAACAAATAGGATAAAATATCTAGCACCACAATAGATTTGTACACCCATAGGTCCACAAAGGTCAATATGAACCAAATCTAAAGCATTCTCAAAAGTAAAAGTCTTTCTCTTAAAACTATACTTGGTCATCTTACCCAATTGATGTTGTTTGCACATTACATTCTCAGGTTTCTTCAATCTAGGCAGTCCTCTCACTTTCCTCTTCTTACTAATTTCTACCAGATTATCAAAGTTAACATGACATAGCCACTTATGCCATAACCAAATATCATCAAGTTGTGCAATCATACATGTCTCTTCAGATAGGCCTAGATAGAACAAATTACCTCTTGTTTGTTCTCCACTTCCAATCAGTTCACCAGTGGCATCAAATATTTTGGCCTTCCTATGATCAAATTCCACTCGGTATCCAGTGCTATTTGTAATACTCCAAAATTGGCACCTAATAATTTCAATCAATTTTGGTGCATTTTCTTCAATTTCACATCTTCAAAGTCCTATTTTACTAGGCAATTTTCTCTCTCCTACTTGACTTTATTTGACTTGATGTCAATTGTAAAAACCCTAATTTGCATTAATCTCACACTATAATTAATTCCTAAGTTTTCAACTTTATTAACTAAATAATTTCTATGATAATTTGATTTAATTCTAAAGTCCTAAGTGCTTTAAATTAAATTAAAATCCACCCCCTTTAGCTAATACACATAAAAGGAATTAATCTTATTTAGTTATTTGAATGGACACCTCTTTATTCGAATTTGATAATTCAAATTACTCGAAAGGTCACCCATATGTGGAAATAATTCATTCTCTTAATTAAATAAATCTTTCAATATTTGTCTCAATTGGGAATGAAGAGTCAACCGTTCCATTTCAAGAACCTCTTCATTCTCTCCTTGGGCTTGTCTATATAATCAACCTTCTTCCTCATTCAAAAGGAGGCAATTGTGAGAGTAACTAAACTATATCCAATTTTAGTCTCAATTTCCATTATTTTCAAGCTTTCATTGCAATTAGTTTGTTTCACATTTTAGTGTTAATTGCATTCTCATACTAGCATAATTTGATTATTGTTATTAGCTTCAATTTTCTCATTTCCTTTCAAGTTCTTGGATTAATTGCATCTTCATTCTTAGCTTCATTGCATATTCATCTTAGTTTAATTTCATTTCTTTCAATCATTCATGCTTTTAAATCCTCCGTCTTAGTTTGGTCTAATGGTTGTTGGCTCTCCAATCTGAGAGTAATTAAACACCCCAACTAATTAGGAGGCAACAGGTCAATTCACTATGAATTTGTGAATTGAGTAATTCATACTCATCTTCATAATTCAATTTGTGAGCAATGAATATGTTGTGTCGATGGCTAGATTAGAGGTCCACATTTAGCTATAAACATTTTGGCACCCACCATGGGGTAGAAAAATTGATTTCTGGCCTCATCAATCTCAAACACTTTTTTTGAATTTTGTAATCTATCGTACATTCGTACTTCTCTATGTACGAAAGTTTGCATGAGATTTCTAAGCGTACCATGTGAATTTTTTCTCCTTGTAGCATTCTCTCATGTGAAATAGTGCTATCCTGTGCGGTCCCTGGTATTTTCTTGTGCACAACGCTATACTTCCTCATGTGAAGTTTCACTGTCAGACATTTAAAATTTCCAGATTCTACAATTTATTGTTGTTTTTTTTTTACATTTACCTTCCTTTATTGCTTTCATATTTCTAATTTCTATCACAACATAACTATGGTCTATAGGTCGCTTTGTCGAAGATCATAAAACTTGCTAATAGTTTGCTTGCAGGATGGTTGTCAAAGGCATTTTAAAAATGTTGTGTTTATTTTCTTGCTTTCATTCACATAGTCTAATTAGGGCTCCGTTAAAATTTCTTAAGGGTCCTGATAGAAAAGTAGGGGAATAGGCTCTTCATTACATGGAAGTGATGCCCACAGATGAAACTGAGACCCAAATGTTGCTAGAATGATGGATACCTAGGGAAGCAGGGAAAGGTAGTGAATCTTTAGCACTTCTACTTGCCAAGGGATTATGCTCTTCTCTCTTTGAGAGAACCAAAAACTTAAAATCTTGTAGATTTGGTGGAGTGAAGCTAACTCGGTGATGAATATGCTTGATGTATTTGGGTAAGGTAAAGAGGTAGAGAAGTATGCTCTTCTCTCTTTGAGAGAAACAAAAAATCAAACCCTTAGATCTAAGCCAAGTTGTGTCACCTTTAGAGGGCCTGCCAGAAGTTGAATCTCTGGGAACGACCCAAGTGAATACACACCTATCATCGGTGATTCCACCTCACTATAATAAAGAATTATTTTTTGATTCTAAAGACTCCAAAGCCATGCTAACTTCCTTCTCATGATTTTGACTATCATCTTGAGAAGGCCTTGCCTATTGTACTCAGCAGTGCCACTCCTAGCCCAGCTTGCGAGGGTGTATGACTTTCAAGTGTTGGTGTGGATGCAAGGCCCTAGCCATATATTGGGGGAACCAAAGGTTAGTGTGAATGGAAGCCCACTAAAAACTTTCCCTAGTTAGTTGTCTACCCGATTCACCTCTGAAAGGAATCATAATCTTTGCGCAGGGAAGGGGAAGAATCTCTCCCATAGATTCAAAACATAGGCATGCACCTAGATGCTTGAAGGTGGTATATGACACTGGCCCTTACCACAAGGGTAACCTTTGAACATATACTATTGAGTCCTTGGAAACACCATAAACAAGGGTGCCCTCTAGGGGGTGACATGGCTGTGTGAGGTGCACGCATGCGCATAAGAAGTGGGGCAAAGGTTTTGTCTTCTCACCATTTTTTTTGTAGGGATAACTATGTGTTTGTTATTGAGTCTTAAACTTGTCCAATCATGATTAAACAAAGACTCCTATGATACTACCAAGTTGCTTTGTCCTTGGTAGGTCTGTTAGCGACTACTTCTTGTATCACAATTGCTTGATCTAAACCTTCATGTTTGTAAACGAGTGCTTGAAACCCTAAAAAATGAGATTGTTGATTAAAATATCCTTCAAATCTGTCTGGAAACTAGGTTTTCAATCAGAAAATGGTATAGGCTGTGCCTCAGAACTTGAATTTTTATCTTGAAAACTATGTCGAAACTGTCAGACTTTAACTTTTTCCCGCAAAAAGATTCACATTTCAGAGCACTTTCACATGAAGTTTTTCATTATCTCGTGCGGCTTGGTACTTTCTCATGTGAACCTATACCCAAATTTCAAAAATAGAGACTAAATTCTGATTGACTGGTCAAACTTTTCCTGATCTACTTTTTGTCTAAGGTCTATTTATCTATTTTCCTATCGTTCACTGTTAGAAACTGAGTGTATCGAACTAAGAATCAATCGATTATTGCTTTGACTCATGTTGTCTCTCATTTTTCCATCTTATCTCTTTATGGTTTTGTACCTCATGTTGCGATAGTCTTATCTCGACTATTCTAGCCACCTCTTTTGATGATTCATACTAGGTTCATCTCGCATCTTGGCTGTTCTAGCCATTTGTCTCCTTTTCACTATCTTAGAGATAGAGTTTTAGCTTTATCCTGAGTCTCCTCTTGTTAGATCTTCGTCTATGAATATCATGACTAGAAGTGGCAAAACTTATCCCATTCAAAATACTGATCAAGGTAGAAGTGAACCTCCTAATCAAGAAATAGATCATCCTGAATCTGTCATGAAATCTGAGCTTTGTGAGGGATCCTCAAGTTCTTCATTGAGTACATTGAAAGATAGTCGATCTCAACCATCACCTCTGGTGTTCCAAGAGTGTTTTAGTCCACTGTTTGAATCGCAACCTGGTTTCTCATTTCAAGAACAAGACAACTCATTCTTCCAAGATAACTCATTGTTTTATAACTTTGGAAGACCACTTCCTTGGATTGCTCCTATTATTGAATCTATTGATCCTACTAAAGATAGTGACTCATTTGAACCTATTGATACTGTCAACAATATATTCTCATCTAAATTTGTTAAATCTTTTGATCCTATTCATTCATCAAAAGTTACTTAGGCTGCACCCTTTCGACATCATTCACATCATTTTACTAAGTCTTCATTCGTTGCATGGTCCTAAATTGATAAGATGGGAGATGGATTTGATTTCCAACCATGAAAATATAGTCAAACTCATAATCAATCTCAGAACAACTAGTATCATGGTCAATCTTCTAATGACCAACATCATGCTCAACCCCAAAATGAGCAACATCATGGTCAATCCCAACATGACCAAAATCAGTCTCACAATGATGATCAATCTTGAAACAAACCTCAAGGTGATCAACAACTAGCATATCTCTATCACCCTCCTCCATTCAATCAAAACCAAGATGATTAACAACAAGACCAAATTTCAAGCTTTTATGAGATCCTTGGTAATGAAGATGATGTCATAACTCAAAATGACATAGTTGCTGCTAAAGCTAATAAGAGTCTCATCAAAATGATGAAAATCCTCCTTTTAGAGGAAAAGGAGAAGTAATTTCTTGAGTTGGCACAACAAGGGGCCAAACTACCTCCAAACTATCAAGTTGAAACACTTGTAGCTAAAGAGGAAGAGATTGAAACTACTAAGCTACAAAAGATGATTCAGAATATGCAAGATTAGATTAGTTAACTTGCAAAGGAAAAGGATAAGCCCACACAACAATTCACAATGGATAGTATATGCCCTTTTCTATTTGACAAAAATATTTGCATGCCTCCTTTTTGAAAAGGAGTGGAGTGGCCCAAATATGACAAGTACGTGGGTATGACCGATCCTCAAGATCACCTGAGGGATTTTGGTGCCTTGTCCATAGAATTTATACATGATCAAACTTATCTTATGAGACTTTTTCCTTGTATCTTAGGTGGGTCTACTATGGAGTGGTTTTATCGGTTACCCCCTGGGATTAAGACTTTTGACGAGATCATTAATCTATTCCTTCAGCATTATTCTCACAATATTCAACACCCTGTCAACATTTGTGATTTGTGTAATTTGAAGCAATGATAGGGAGAGCCTTTCTTGTCTTTTCTCCAAAGGTTGAGACAACTTTGCATGAAGTATCCTCATAAATTACCTGAATCTGAGAAACCTGATATCTTTTTGGACAATCTTGTCGCAAACTTTGGATATCAGGTGCAACTATAAGGTCCTTTGACTTTTGACAACATGATCAAACAAGCTGTGAGGATAGAGGCCTTTATGGTTAAGAAAGGAGAATTAACTTTGAATAAGGACAATAAGCAAGGGTTATCCTTGAACAAGGATAAAGGGAAGGCTGTCAACAAAAATAGAGATGTTGTAAATGATGGAGTGGTTGATAATGTCACCATAAAGCCTTCAAAGCCTATTCTTAATCTTACTTCTAGTATACAAGTGGCTAAGGCTATTGAAAAGACCACAATGAATAATTAGCAAACTTCAAGATTTTCTAAGAATAAACCTTGGGCCTCTTGACCCAAGTGTGAATTCACTCCTTTGGGAGAGCCTCTTGATGTGGTCTATAAAACTCTTATATAGAATCAAGTCCTCAATCCTTTGGAAAAATGTCCTTATGACCCACAATCATGACCTCATTGGTGGAATGACAATGCCTGCTATGACTATCACCAAAAAATTGGTCATAAGACTTCTACTTGTCTTCAGCTAAAGCATAAGGTTCAAGATCTCATTGATAACAGTGACATTCTTTTAGACAACCATAATAAGAATTCAAACCATCAAGCATTTAAGGATCCTTTCCCTCCTCATAAGAAAGGTGATACCTCCAAAGAAAAGAATACCAACACCAAGGTTAATTACACCTACACTGCTAATGATAATGTCATCAACATGATTGAACCCATTGGAGTTGAGTATTGTGATGTGATCACTTTCAAGGGGAGTGGCAATGCTCCCAAAACTAAGAATCCTTTCATCTTGCATAGTTCCGCATCTCATTCATCTGAATCTGAACAAACTTAGGATTGTGCCAATGTTGTTACTCGATCATGTAGAAGAGTTTTTTTGAAAGGTGCCAATCCTCCTGTATCTGCTCTGAAACAAACTGTGGATAAGACTACTATTGGTCCTACCAAAAAAGCCTTGAAATTAGTTCCTACACCTAGCAATGCTAGTTATAGCATCTTAGATCAGCTCCAACGAACCAATGCTTAGATTACCATTTCTGAGTTGTTGAAGATCTCGCCTGCTCATAGGTAGATTTTGGATAAAGCCCTTGCCAAGGAAAACATCCCCAAAGATCTCAATCTCAACTAGTTCCAATCTATGGTGGGTCATTTGACCTTGCCACATTAATTGTACTTCTCTAAAGAAGATGATCATTCTTTGATCCATCTACATAATGCTCCCTTGCACATAGAAGTCATGATAGGTCCCAAGCATGTCCATCATGTGCTTATTGACAATGGTGCTGGTCTCAATATCTATTCTGCTAAACTACTCACCTAGCTAGGTTATGATGAGGATTGTATAGATTCCCACAAGAAGATTAGTATTAAAGCTTATGATGAAGAAGAACACAAATCCCAAGGCTTAGTTGTGCTACCTATTCATGTAGGATCTATTGAGAGAGATGTTACTTTTCAAGTTCTTGATATTTCCCTTACAACATCTTGTTGGATAGACCATGGATTCATGAGATGTAGGCTGTCTTATCTACATACCATCAATGCATCAAGTTTCCATTTCATGGAGCTAAATTCATTATGCCTACTAATACCAACTAATCTTGCAATACCCTTTCACAATCTGTAGACAGGTTGGTTCCAACCAATAGAGAATCCACTAAGTTCTATGATGCTAAGATTAAAGAAATGGAACAAACTTTGAAATTTAAGGATACAGGCATGGGAGAGTATCAAATTGAACCTATGCTATCATTAGCCGCTCCACCTTTGTCTCCATGTTCTTATGGGAGACCTTCTGAGAATAAAAAATCTACCACTAGCTCTCCTCAAACAATCTATGATGGTGCCTTTTTCAAGGCTACAACACCTTTAGAAGATGAGGAAGAAGAAAGAGCTGTTACAGCTTGGACCTATAAAGGGAAAGAAACATTTGAAATGACTACTCCACATCTAGACTTAGAACAAGAGCCCTACAGTGAAGCCTTGAAGATCATGAAGCACTTTGGGTACAAAGGGAGTGGTCCTATAGGAAGGAATGACAATGGTTTGTTGAAACCCATTGAAGCTACAGGTCATCACACAAAAGATACTAATGGCTTAGGCTTTAAAAAGACTCCCCTTCATCTAGGGACCAAGAAATTTGTGCTAGAACCTAAACTTGAACCTGAACAAGAATTTGAAGATACTACTCCAGAGGTAAATCCAGAGGCCAGTTGTGATGAAGAAATCTTCCCTTATCCCATACCTTTAGATCTTGTTGCATTCTTTGAAGAACCTGATGAGCCTATTATACCTATCCATATGGTAGGGACTGATAATGACTCAAATGAGACCACTTCAATATATCAACTCACATATGATCAATGGAAAGCAACTCTAACTAACAGTGCCAATTTTCCTAGTGAGAAATACATAGCACTACACTTTCAAAAGTGGTTTGAACAAGAACAACTTCAACAAGTTGTCAATACAACAAGAGATGGGAATGAGTTTGATGGAACTACTAGCACTAATGGAATTTCCATATCAAGTACTGACTCACATGAATATGAGTTTGACTCTTTATCTGATGCTACTTTTGATGTAGACATAGATACCGTTCATGTATATGAAAACCTTCTCGAAGTAGGCGAAGGGTCTAGCATTAGGACACATGAATTAGATGCCATTGGTGTTAACATGTCCTCTACTTCTGACGTGGGGTCTCATAGGGATTCGAATGCTCCTTTGGATGAGATTGCTCTAGGTCTTGACTTGCTCATTCATGCTTTTGATGATTATATCGTGAACACAATTAAACCAACCACTACTACTCTTTCACTCCGTCGTCCCAATCTGATAAACTGTAACTCCCCTTCTGCATCCAATGAAGTCCTAACATTATAGAATGATTATGATCTAGTCTGTTACCTCCATGTTATTGAACCTATAATTTCCTCCACCAGTGAAAGAAGTGTCAGCATGATAGAGGCAGATATCAAGTATCTTACTCAAAAAATTAAAAGAAGAAAAAATAGATGCTCTAATGGTGAAAACCACATTGTGGCAGTATCATAGCCAAAAATAGTAAAAATAAAAGATGTAACCAAGGGTGAAAACCTCTCTGAGGAACCCAAGGATAAGATACTTGATACTCTCCTGAGCCATTTTCAACAAAGATCATTAGTTTTTATTGAGCTGACACAACTAGTGAATTTGGGTACAGAGGCTGCTCCACAAATTATTCATCTAGCACAGTCATTATTTGCAAAAGAAAATGAAGAGTTCACTAGCTTTTTTCAAAGAAAGAAAATAAACTTTGCATGGACCTACTCTGGTATGCCTGGATTAGACCCTAATCTAATCATGCACCATTTGTCCATTGCACCAGGCATTAAACCTGTCAAATAGAAGCTTCGAAAGATGCATCCACATGTGGCACTTTTAGTCAAAGCAGAGCTAGAAAAGCTTCTTAAGGCTGGTTTCATAAGGACTATTGATTATGCAGAGTGGATTTCAAATATTGTTCTAGTCACAAAACATGATAAATCTATTCATGTGTGCACAGACTTCTAGGATCTAAATAAGGCATGTCCAAAAGATGACTTCCCATTGCCTAATATTGACATGATAGTAGACATGACAACAGGTTATGAGATGTATTCCTTAATGGATGGATTTTTTGGCTATAATCAAATAAAAATTGCACTAGAAGATCAAGAAAAGACTTCTTTCACATGTTTCAGGGGCACCTTTTGATGGAATGTCATGCCCTTTGGGATTAAGAATGTTGGAGCAACATATCAAAGAGCTATCACTACTATTTTCCATGATATGATGCATAAAACAATGGAAGATTATGTGTGTAATACCCCTCTAACCCTAATATAAGTTTTGTGTTTTTGAAAGAATTAAGATCCTTCGATGTTTTCTTATAGCTTAAGTTGTACATGATACTTGTTTGATCTATTCCTATAGTTGTTTATAATAATTTCATAAGCTAGTACTCAATGATTCTAATATCAGACATACTATCTAAAGGTATCACTTTTGTATGTATTTATCTCCATGTATGTATTGAGTACCTACAAGACCTTTATGAACATAGTTAGGATGTTATATGATATGTAATTGATAGATATATATAAGTGGTTATTTATATTTTCTTCTATTAAGGTTACTTTGGATGAATCTTGTATCTCACTTGATGATTTGATTATGTTGATTTATTATTAGTATTGATAAGAGACTAACACAATGCTTGAGATTCTAACCTTAGTTATGATGATGCTACATGCTTTGAGTGTATATATATACATGATGTGTTTTCATGATTCAGGATGAAGTCGTAGTTACTCACATAGCTGAGGTCCACACGATGTATCGATCCTGGTCATCTGTCTTCAATGTTTTCTTTTATAAGTATATCCGTGCATATGTATTTCTTCTTTGTGATGCAGGCTTGCAGGTACCAGGCATCGACTTCACCTGGCTTCACAGGTCTGAGCATGCCCTCAAATCCTTGATGGTTGTTGTTATGGAGATAGTAATAAGGCCCCTACATGAGTCTTCCTTTGTCATTATTCCAATTTGGGAATATTAGGGTTCCTTCTTTGTCAATCAACCTTTGGGTCAAAAACTCAGATCCAACGCACCCGGTTGGGCATGGTTGTAGTTAGTGCCTTGTGGCCACTTGAATTCATTTGGTTGTATGATTTGTTTACTCATTTTATTTATTTCTCCTTCTTGGTATGATTCTTAGTTAATCTTTCTATGTTGTGTTTCAGGAGTTTGGCTTGACTTTCCTTGTTGACTTTGGTTGACCTTGTTTGATCTTATAGTTTTCTCAATATGTTTCACAGTTGATTTTTATGGCCTCTTTCGATGATTAGATTTATTTTGAGGCATGTGATTTTATTCTACCTCAGTGTTATATCCTATAGTAATTATAAATAGGTAATAATATTGTGATCTATTACTTCATAATCTTATAGATTATAGTGTTTGGTATTTGGCATATATATATATATATATATATATATATATATATATATATATATATATATATATATATATATATATATATATATATATATATATATATATATGGAAATATATATATGGGTGCACACATATATGTATTTATATATATATATATATATATATATATATATATATATATATAATTTATATGTGATTATATGTTAATTATTATAGATATTGTTGAGGGTGTATATTTCAGGATTAATGTAAAGTATAATATTATTAATAATTAAATATTAAATAATGCGAGGTATATTATTCTCAATTGTTAATTATTAATAATGAGGATAGGTTATATATAGATATTGATGTAATTAATGATGGCATATGCATATATGTTAGGATAATATTACATGTGTGTATGAATGAATACAAATAATCTTTTATTGTATATTTGAGTAATATAGTTGTATGATATTAAGTTATTTTATAATACCCTTTAGTTAAGAGTTAGTTGGGAATTGGTTACTTTTCCTCTCAACTTTTGGAAATCTATTTATATGCACTACTTTCTCATTTGAAGGAGGGGATTTTGGGGCTGAAGCATTGAGGAGAGGATGGCCTTACTTTTCATGGAGATTTTGGAGAGAAAACTTGGAGATGTGAAGGAGAGTTTGTAAGCATATGTCTTTAAGAATTTTTGGTTATCTTTGCTTTTGGGAGAGAGACATTTTTGTGAGAATTTCAGTAGTTGAGAGAGGGATTTTTTGCTGTGGAATTATTTTCTTTCTTTCATGGAGATTTCTGAAAGTGGATAGGGTTTGAAGGATGCATCTCAAGTTTGGATTTGTCTTCTCTTTTGTTTCCTTCCTTCTTCGATTCAACCTTCGTAGGACATGAGGTATGGATTAAATATTTTAGTTACTTGATGTATCTGATAGATTATAGATATATTTATATATTATCATTATTTATTATATCTATACTTTTCATTTGTATGGTTATTTTAAAGTTTTGAGTTTTTGTTTGTAAGAATTGGCATGTGTTTTCTTAGAGTTTTTAGCAACCCATTTTTGGAGATCTGTTATTATAACAATTTAAATTGCATCTATGGTTTTACTAAATTGATTTTCTGGAAGTAAAATTCACAGATCTCAAATGCGTATCTCTCTGATTTTATTTTTAGGGTCAAATTAATGCCTTATTTTTTACATTTTGGCAGACTATGCCTGTCCATTCTTGATTCTGAATTTTCTATCAAATGTATTCGTATGCTACAGGCTGATATGATTATATAAAAGTCTAAATTTGATATCAAAAATTCTTTTAAGTCTTATCTTTCATTTTCAATTAGTTTGGTGAATTTTAATTATGTTTTGTGAAAATTACAACCGTTTTAGTGAAGGAAGGTCTGAACCCTAACCAGAATTTTTTGTTTTAAACCAGAAGTCATAACTTTCTTTCCCACCGTTGGATCTTCCTAAAAATAAAATTGAGAGTCCATAATTATGTTATCTAAATCTCCACTGAAGCGATTTCATTTATTTTATGTTATGTGGAAGATATGGATGACTATTCTATGATGACTATTCTTTGGATTTAATCCTTGCTTGAAATAATTCAATTTAAGAACATCATTAAGTTTTAAGGTTTCGTATGGTTACCAGAGGCTATTAGAATTTATTTTTGGTTAATTGGATCTATTTATACTCTGAATATGTTTATAATATCACTTGGATGTCTTCTTATATGTTTGGAACATTCTGAATGCCATATTGGGTTTAGGGTTGTCAAGTGGACTAGGGACAACATATATTTTCCTAAACTCAATCAAATGTTGTTATGGAATTGATATAAATTCTTGATGATGAATCTATTATGTTCTTATGATTTTTATATGTATGTTAGGAAACCTAAGTACACTAGGTGAGTGGCTCATAGTGAGGGGCCGGGGCCCTAAGTGGCTAGTACCAGGATAACCTACTATGAGTTATTTAATCAAGTGATAACCTAAATAAATGAATTGGGAATGGGAGATTATTGGAATGGGAAATTACACATTAATAGAGATTAATTGTACCTCACCCATGCTTTTAGTGCTAGTAAAGACTAAGGATGGGAGTGGGAGAAGGTACCTATGCGTAGGTACAACTGAATGACCTTGTCTGTACGAGAGGCATTCGGTTCCGCATGTGCCTACTTGGGGGCCGGGGCCAAGAGTGGCTAGTACCAGGACAACCCAAGGAGTGAGGGCTATGCGATGACACTCACCTAGCTTGTAGCTTAGAGTCTCTATCAAATTTGATCATGCCTCTGGTATTCCTTGTGGTCTTCTTGTCTTTTCTTTTTTGTTGTGATTTTGGGGAACTTTTATCACCACCTTAGGAATTTTCTAGTTGTTACCTCTTGTATGGGCCTTTGGTTCTATCTCCTAGCTCGGGGGAGTGGGCCTATTGGTTCCACATGGTTGGGTGGTTAATATTTATATCGAGGTATTGTTCGTGATTCTCTGGATGATCCTAGCACATATTCCTTTCCAGATCTGTAGTTGAAGATTTCTTATTGGATATTTTAATATGTTGAGATGTACTTATGTATTTGAATTCATGTAATTTTTAATCTCCTAAAAGGAGTCTTGTAGTATTGATGTAATCTCAATTCAAAGCAATGCATAAGGGAATGGGTAGTTCTAGGTAAAAGAAAGGGAAAATAATGTGGAATATTGGACATGTTACTAGCATTAAAAGAAAGTGTTTATGTTATTTCTCCTATCCTCTTATGTTGTCCATATGTAAAGGAAATAATCTTAAATATAGTTATATATAATGATGTATCACAAAAATAATGTATTCTTTCTTGATGAAAGGATCCAAAGAAATTATTGGAAAATGATAGGTTAGTGATTGGAATTATTAACAATGAATGGTTATGAAACAATGCAATAAAATAGTAACTTGATTATAATGTTAATACTTGGTTCATGTTAATGAAATACCTAGGATAATGCCTACCTTAATGAATATTAATCTCTTACCTAAATTATTAGAAAAAAGTGATATAAAGGATAGTAGATGTAGATGAAATCAATATGAATTTATGGGATGAGTTGATAAAAGGAATAATGATGTTGGATGATTAACCTATGTTTAATAAAAGAAATAAGTTAGGGACATTTAACTTGGTGCATTAAAATGAATGTAGATCTTTTAAGCTCATGATTCCGTGAATATCTTATGCATGTAAATGGTTTATATGATGTTGCTTAGGTAGCGACGTTAGGGAACCCGGGAGGACTTAAGTTGTATAAATCTTACATTCAAGTAGTAGAAAATTATTTCTTCTTTTAGAAATATGAAGTGTAATGATGAGTATTATTCTAGTTAAAATAAATAAATAAACTTTAAAAAATTCACTACTTTCATTTTATAGAGGTTTTATGTCTTGTCCTCTTGGGTTGCCTGGCGGGGCGTTACATCTGGTATCAGAGCCCTAGGTTTCTACACTGGGAACTCTGGGACTCATAGCTCACATATGCATAACCTTGAGTATCTTCACTTTGTCTCTTTTTGGATTATGTTGTTATGCTAAAACTTGAATCTTAGGAAACGAAGGCTACATTTCGTGTTCTCATGTTGTATTGTCTTACAAGGGCACACCTATTCCTCTATGATTGAGTTATATTCTAACAATTACTTATGTTTTTGCATAATGAGATCAATGATGTGTTAAGTGTATATTTCCTATAATATGAATGGAATGGCGAAGAATTCTTGAGACTTGTGTTTATTTTCTTGAAAGGTAATGGTATCCCTAGAAGGGTCAAAAGTTAAAGGATACTAAATATTTTGAATCTTAATTATGGTCGTAGATAATATTACCCCCTGATCCTACCTATAATATAATGTTGTGCACTCTATCTTCTTACAAATACCTAGTTGAATTTTATCCTACGCAAAGTATCTTAGAAATAGATTTTTTTTGGATCCTTAAAAGAAAGAAATGATTGTGGTAGTACTTGATAGGATTAAAAGGGAAATAATTAAATTACATGGCTAATAATATGTACCTAGGAAAGAAGTGAAAAAAATAAATAAATAAATAAGGAACAAATAATCTACTGTCATATGTATTTCTCTCTCTCTCTCTCTCTCTCTCTCTCTTCCCTCTTAAGAAATAAGTTTTGCATGACTAAAATTGTTTAGACAAGGAAATAATATATTAGGAAAATTTGTAAATACTCAATTAGGAAACTCTTGGGTGAAGGACCTATGTCCCCAAGATTTTATCATAAGCTATAATTCACATTTTCATTTAGGAAGAGGAATTTTTGTCCCTATTTTGGTAAGAAGTTATATCCTTTCTGCATATCTTATTAAATAGCAGAAAAAAAATTTAAGATAACATAATCAAGAAATTCTAGGGAAGAGTATGTGAGATGATGGATTATCTGTACTAATGATAGAAGTGTTTTTATTAAATATATGTCTTGCAAAATGCCTAGTGAATAGTTAGGATCCTAGATGGGTATTTTGGAAACAAATTCATGTTTTGTATACATTGTGATCAACACCATAGCAGTAAGAAATTAACAACATTAAGTGATTGAAAAACTATGAATAAAGAGTTGTTGTGGTAAATAAATGTTATAGAAATGTACCTTACTCAATTTCTACTTAGAACTGATGTTATCTCAAAATTTTAAAGTGTATGAGGGTAATTTTTCAAATAGGTAAAGGGTATAAATTAAAGTTATGTATAGTAGTTAATGTTATTAATTTAGATGTTGTGGTTATAGTAGTAGGACTCGTATAATTCTTTCTCTCTTGATGGATCTATGATCATTATGAAATAAATAATTTGAAATAACTCTTAAGTAAATGCTATATGGAAACCTCCTGACATGCAAATTAGAGAAAAGTGCATAGATAAATAGTAAGCTTTAAGAAGGGATCCCAACTTAATGAATAATAGTGCAATAAATTGTAAATTGTTTAGATCTCCTCTAGGGTGTGAATGTGTTTTTGGAAATCAAGCACTACAACTATTGTGAAAGATGACTTAGAATATGTATATTGTAAAATTTGTGTGTCCTATGTCATTGGAATTCTACTTAAAGCTTTGATGGAAAGGAATATTTCTTATAAAACTATGTGTTAATGAAAATGGTAAGTTTCAAGTATCTAGATTGTTTTATTTTCATGATTACAAAAGTAAATAAAAATTATTTGATGTATTCCTTTCATGATCATAACAAATATAAATGTTACATACCTCTCTATTTTTGGTATTCATAGCTTGTAAGGGACACAAATTTTGGACCCTATTTGTAATAAGGTCTCACAGGTTGTATTATGTAGGGTTAGATTATGTTTCAAAAGGAAAAATATATCATAAATTATTTATTTCTTTTTATACTGGTTACCATAGATAGAAACTTTGATATTCTGAAAGGAAGTGATAATCTCAGTTAGTAAAACATGCAATTTCATAATATATTGATATTAGTGAGTAAACATGAATACCTTAGAGTTTTGACTTGATAACAATAATTTTTATGTAATTTCAAGTATCTTGTTAACAAACTTACTGCATAAAGTGATAGAATCACATAGTTAATTTTTTTTAAAAGTCATTACTAATTGAACTGAGTTAATCTACACTAAAGTTTTAATAAGATAGAATTTACCAAAACTCTTGATAGGAGAAGTATGTGTGCAGTCATTAAATGAGGTTCTAGAATAGTAATATTACAATTCTGTTAGCTAATGTGCAATATATAGTTCACCTTTCTGACTTCTAGGAGTAATTTAAATCTTAGTGGGGGAAGATGTAATACCCCTCTAACCCTAATATAAGTTTTGTGTTTTTGAAAGAATTAAGATCCTTCGATGTTTTCTTATAGCTTAAGTTGTACATGATACTTGTTTGATCTATTCCTATAGTTATTTATAATAATTTCATATGCTAGTACTCAATGATTCTAATATCAGACATACTATCTAAAGGCATCACTTTTGTATGTATTTATCTCCATGTATGTATTGAGTACCTACAAGACCTTTATGAACATAGTTAGGATGTTATATGATATGTACTTGATAGATATATATAAGTGGTTATTTATATTTTTTTCTATTAAGGTTACTTTGGATGAATCTTGTATCTCACTTGATGATTTGATTATGTTGATTTATTATTAGTATTGATAAGAGACTAACACAATGCTTGAGATTCTAACCTTCGTTATGATGATGCTACATGCTTTGAGTGTATATATATACATGATGTGTTTTCATGATTCAGGACGAAGTCATAGTTACTCACATAGCTGAGGTCCACACGATGTATCGATCCTGGTCATCTGTCTGCAATGTTTTCTTTTATAAGTATATCCGTGCATATGTATTTCTTCTTTGTGATGCAGGCTTGCAGGTACCGGGCATCGACTTCACCTGGCTTCACAGGTCTGAGCATGCCCTCAAATCCTCGATGGTTGTTGTTATGGAGATAGTACTAAGGCCCCTACATGAGTCTTCCTTTGTCATTATTCCAATTTGGGAATATTAGGGTTCTTTCTTTGTCAATCAACCTTTGGGTCAAAAACTTAGATCCAACGCACCCGGTTGGGCATGGTTGTAGTTAGTGCCTTGTGGCCACTTGAATTCATTTGGTTGTATGATTTGTTTACTCATTTTATTTATTTCTCCTTCTTGGTATGATTCTTAGTTAATCTTTCTATGTTGTGTTTCAGGAGTTTGGCTTGACTTTCCTTGTTGACTTTGGTTGACCTTGTTTGATCTTATAGTTTTCTCAATATGTTTCATAGTTGATTTTTATGGCCTCTTTCGATGATTAGATTTATTTTGAGGCATGTGATTTTATTCTACCTCAGTGTTATATCCTATAGTAATTATAAATAGGTAATAATATTGTGATCTATTACTTCATAATCTTATAGATTATAGTGTTTGGTATTTGGCATGTATCTATATAAATATATATATATATATATATATATATATGAAAATATATATATGGGTGCACACATATATGTATTTATATATATATATAATTTATATGTGATTATATGTTAATTATTGTAGATATTGCTGAGGGTGTATATTTCGGGATTAATGTAAAGTATAATATTATTAATAATTAAATATTAAATAATGCGAGGTATATTATTCTCAATTATTAATTATTAATAATGAGGATAGGTTATATATATAGATATTGATGTAATTAATGATGGCATATGCATATATGTTAGGATAATATTACATGTGTGTATGAATGAATACAAATAATTTTTTATTGTATATTTGAGTAATATAGTTGTATGATATTAAGTTATTTTATAATACCCTTTAGTTAAGAGTTAGTTGGGAATTGGTTACTTTTCCTTTCAACCTTTGGAAATTTATTTATATGCACTACTTTCTCATTTGAAGGAGGGGATTTTGGGGCTGAAGCATTGAGGAGAGGATGGCCTTACTTTTCATGGAGATTTTGGAGAGAAAACTTGGAGATGTGAAGGAGAGTTTGTAAGCATATGTCTTTAAGAATTTTTGGTTATTTTTGCTTTTGGGAGAGAGACATTTTTGTGAGAATTTCAGTAGTTGAGAGAGGGATTCTTTGCTGTGGAATTATTTTCTTTCTGTCATGGAGATTTTTGAAAGTGGATAGGGTTTGAAGGATGCATCTCAAGTTTGGATTTGTCTTCTCTTTTGTTTCCTTCCTTCTTCGATTCAACTTTCGTAGGACATGAGGTATGGATTGAATATTTTAGTTACTTGATGTATCTGATAGATTATAATTCTATTTATATATTATCATTATTTATTATATCTGTACTTTTCATTTGTATGGTTATTTTAAAGTTTTGAGTTTTTGTTTGTAAGAATTGGCATGTATTTTCCTAGAGTTTTTAGCAACTCATTTTTGGAGATCTGTTATTATAATAATTTAAATTGCATCTATGGTTTTACTAAATTGATTTTCTGGAAGTAAAATTCACAGATCTCAAATGGGTATCTCTCTGATTTTATTTTTAGGGTCGAATTAATGCTTTATTTTTTACATTTTGGCAGACTATGCCTATCCATTCTTGATTCCGAATTTTCTGTCAAATGTATTCCTATGCTACAGGCTGATATGATTATATAAAAGTCTAAATTTGATATCAGAGATTCTTTTAAGTCTTATCTTTCATTTCCAATTGGTTTGGTGAATTTTAATTATGTTTTGTGAAAATTACAACTGTTTTAGTGAAGGCAGGTCTGAAACCTAACCAGAATTTTCTATTTTAAACCAGAAGTCATAACTTTCTTTCCCACCGTTGGATCTTCCTAAAAATAAAATTGAGAGTCCATAATTATGTTATCTAAATCTCCAATAAATAGATTTCCTTTATTTTATGTTTTTCAGAAGATATGGATGACTGTTCTATGATGACTATTCTTTGCATTTAATCCTTGCTTGAAATAATTCAATTTAAGAACATCATTAAGTTTTAAGGTTTCGTATGGTTACCAGAGGTGATTAGAATTTGTTTTTGGTTAATTGGATCTATTTATACTTTGAATATGTTTATAATATCACTTGGATGTCTTCTTATATGTTTGGAACATTCTGAATGCCATATTGGGTTTAGGTTGTCAAGTGGACTAGGGACAACATATATTTTCCTAAACTCAATCAAATGTTGTTATGGAATTGATATGAATTCTTGATGATGAATCTATTATGTTCTTATAATTTTTATATGTATGTTAGGGAACCTAAGTACACTAGGTGAGTGGCTTATAGTGAGGGGCCGGGGCCCTAAGTGGCTAGTACCAGGATAATCTACTATGAGTTATTTAATCAAGTGATAACCTAAATAAATGAATTGGGAATAGGAGATTATTGGAATTGGAAATTACACATTAATCAAGATTAATTGTGCCTCGCCCATGCCTTTAGTGCTAATAAAGACTAAGGATGGGAGTGGGAGAAGGTACCTATGCGTAGGTACAACTGAATGACCTTGTCTGTACGAGACGCATTCGGTTCCGCATGTGCCTACTTGGCGGCCGGGGCCAAGAGTGGCTAGTACCAGGACAACCTAAGGGGTGAAGGCTATGCGATGACACTCAGCTAGCTTGTAGCTTATAGTCTCTATCAAATTTGATCATGCCTCTGGTATTCCTTGTGGTCTTCTTGTCTTTTCTTTTTTGTTGTGACTTTGGGGAACTTTTATCACCACCTTAGGAATTTTCTAGTTGTTACCTCTTGTATGGGCCTTTGGTTCTATCTCCTAGCTCGGGGGAGTAGGCCTATTGGTTCCACGTGGTTGGGTGGTTAATATTTATATCGAGGTATTGTTCATGATTCTCTGGATGATCCTAGCACATATTCCTTTCCAGATCTGCAGTTGAAGATTTCTTATTGGATATTTTAATATGTTGAGATGTACTTATGTATTTGAATTCATGTAATTTTTAATCTCCTAAAAAGAGTCTTGTAGTATTGATGTAATCTCAATTCAAAGCAATGCATAAGGGAATGGGTAGTTCTAGGTAAAAGAAAGGAAAAATAATGTGGAATATTGGACATGTTACTAGCATTAAAAGAAAGTGTTTATGTTATTTCTCCTATCCTCTTATGTTGTCCATCTGTAAAGGAAATAATCTTAAATATAGTTATATATAATGATGTATCACAAAAATAATGTATTCTTTCTTGATGAAAGGATCCAAGGAAATTATTGGAAAATGATAGGTTAGTGATTGGAATTATTAACAATGAATGGTTATGAAACAATGCAATAAAATAGTAATTTGATTATAATATTAATACTTGGTTCATGTTAATGAAATACCTAGGATAATGCCTACCTTAATGAATATTAATCTCTTACCTAAATTATTAGAGAAAAGTGATATAAAGGATAGTAGATGTAGATGAAATCAATATGAATTTATGGAATGAGTTGATAAAAAGAATAATGATGTTGGATGATTAACCTATGTTTAATAAAAGAAATAAGTTAGGGACATTTAACTTGGTGCATTAAAATAAATGTAGATCTTTCAAGCTTATGATTCCGTGAATATCTTATGCATGTAAATGGTTTATATGATGTTGATTAGGTAGCGACGTTAGGGAACCCGGGAGGACTTAAGTTGTATAAATCTTACATTCAAGTAGTAGAAAATTATTTCTTCTTTTAGAAATATGAAGTGTAATGATGAATATTATTCTAGTTAAAATAAATAAATAAACTTTAAAAAATTCACTACTTTCATTTTATAGAGGTTTTATGTCTTGTCCTCTTGGGTTGCCTGGCGGGGCTTTACATCTGGTATCAGAGCCCTAGGTTTCTACACTGGGAACTCTGGGACTCATAGCTCACCTATGCATAACCTTGAGTATCTTCACTTTGTCTCTTTGTGGATTATGTTGTTATGCTAAAACTTGAATCTTAGGAAACGAAGGCTACATTTCGTGTTCTCATGTTGTATTGTCTTATAAGGGCACACCTATTCTTTTATGATTGAGTTATATTCTAACAATTACTTATGTTTTTGCATAATGAGATCAATGATGTGTTAAGTGTATGTTTCCTATAATATTAATGGAATGACGAAGAATTCTTGAGACTTGTGTTTGTTTTCTTGAAAGGTAATGGTATCCCTAGAAGGGTCAAAAGTTAAAGGATACTAAATGTTTTGAATCTTAATTATGGTCGTAGATAATATTACCCATTGATCCTACCTATAATATAATGTTGTGCACTCTATCTTCTTACAAATACCTAGTTGAATTTTATCCTACGCAAGGTATCTTAGAAATAGATTTTTTTTGGATTTTTAAAAGAAAGAAATGATTGTGGTAGTACTTGATAGGATTAAAAGGGAAATAATTAAATTACATGGCTAAGAATATGTACCTAGGAAAGAAGTGAAAAAAATAAATAAATAAATAAGGAACAAATAATCTACTGTCATATGTATTTCTCTCTCTCTCTCTCTTCCCTCTTAAGAAATAAGTTTTGCATGACTAAAATTATTTAGACAAGGCAATAATATATTAGAAAAATTTGTAAATACTCAATTAAGAAACCCTTGGGTGAAGGAACTATATCCCTAAGATTTTATCATAGGCTATAATTCACATTTTCATTTAGGAAGAGGAATTTTTGTGCCTATCTTGGTAAGAAGTTATATCCTTTCTGCATATCTTATTAAATTACATAAAAAAAATTTAAGATAACATAATCAAGAAATTCTAGGGAAGAGTATGTGCGATGATGGATTATCTGTACTAATGATAGAAGTGTTTTTATTAAATATATGTCTTGCAAAATACCTAGTGAATAGTTAGGATCCTAGATGGGTATTTTGTAAACAAATTCATGTTTTGTATACATTGTGATCAACACCATAGCAGTAAGAAATTGACAACATTAAGTGATTGAAAAACTATGAATAAGGAGTTGTTGTGGTAAATAAATGTTATAGAAATGTACCTTACTCAATTTCTACTTAGAACTGATGTTATCTCAAAATTTTAAAGTGTATGAGGGTAATGTTTCAAATAGGTAAAGGGTATAAATTAAAGTTATGTACAGTAGTTAATGTTATTAATTTAGATGTTGTGGTTATAGTAGTAGGACTCATATACTTCTTTCTCTCTTGATGCATCTATGATCATTATGAAATAAATAATATGAAATAACTCTTAAGTAAATGCTATATGGAAACCTCATGACATGCAAATTAGGGAAAAGTGCATAGATAAATAGTAAGCTTTAAGAAGGGATCCCAACTTAATGAATAATAGTGCAATAAATTGTAAATTGTTTAGATCTCCTCTAGGGTGTGAATGTGTTTTTGGAAATCAAGCACTACAACTATTGTGAAAGATGACTTAGAATATGTATATTGTAAAATTTGTGTGTCCTATGTCATTGAAATTTTACTTAAAGCTTTGATGGAAAGGAATATTTATTATAAAACTATGTGTTAATGAAAATGGTAAGTTTCAAGTATCTAGATTATTTTATTTTCATGATTACAAAAGTAAATAAAAATTATTTGATGTATTCCCTTCATGATCATAACAAATATAAATGTTACATACCTCTCTATGTTTGGTATTCATAGCTTGTAAGGGACACAAATTTTGGACCCTATTTGTAATAAGGTCTCACAGGTTGTATTATGTAGGGTTAGATTATGTCTCAAAAGAGAAAATATATCATAAATTATTTCTTTCTTTTTATACTGGTTACCATAGATAGGAACTTTGATATTTTGAAAGGAAGTGATAATCTCAGTTAGTAAAACATGCAATTTCATAATATATTGATATTAGTGAGTAAACATGAATACCTTAAAGTTTCGACTTGATAACAATAAGTTTTATGTAATTTCAAGTATCTTGTTAACAAACTTACTGCATAAAGTGATAGAATCACATAGTTAATTCTTTTTAAAAGTCATTACTAATTGAACTGAGTTAATCTACACTAAAGTTGTAATAAGATAGAATTTACCAAAACTCTTGATAGGAGAAGTATGTGTGCAGTCATTAAATGAGGTTCTAGAATAGTAATATTACAATTCTGTTAGCTAATGTGCAATATATAGTTCACCTTCCCAACTTCCAGGAGTAAGTCGAATCTTAGTGGGGGAAGATGTAATACCCCTCTAACCCTAATATAAGTTTTGTATTTTTGAAAGAATTAAGATCCTTCGATGTTTTCTTATAGCTTAAGTTGTACATGATACTTATTTGATCTATTCCTATAGTTGTTTATAATAATTTCATAAGCTAGTACTCAATGATTCTAATATCAGACATACTATCTAAAGGTATCACTTTTGTATGTATTTATCTCCATGTATGTATTGAGTACCTACAAGACCTTTATGAACATAGTTAGGATGTTATATGATATGTACTTGATAGATATATATAAGTGGTTATTTATATTTTCTTCTATTAAAGTTACTTTGGATGAATCTTGTATCTCACTTGATGATTTGATTATGTTGATTTATTATTAGTATTGATAAGAGACTAACACAATGCTTGAGATTCTAACCTTCATTATGATGATGCTACATGCTTTGAATGTATATATATACATGATGTGTTTTCATGATTCAGAACGAAGTCATAGTTACTCACATAGCTGAGGTCCACACGATGTATCGATCTTGGTCATCTGTCTGCAATGTTCTCTTTTATAAGTATATCCGTGCATATGTATTTCTTCTTTGTGATGTAGGCTTGCAGGTACCGAGCATCGACTTCACCTGGCTTCACAGGTCTGAGCATGCCCTCAAATCTTCGATGGTTGTTGTTATGGAGATAGTACTAAGGCCCCTACATGAGTCTTCCTTTGTCATTATTCCAATTTGAGAATATTAGGGTTCCTTCTTTGTCAATCAACCTTTGGGTCAAAAACCCAGATCCAATGCACCCGGTTGGGCATGGTTGTAGTTAGTGCCTTGTGGCCACTTGAATTCATTTGGTTGTATGATTTGTTTACTCATTTTATTTATTTCTCCTTCTTGGTATGATTCTTAGTTAATCTTTCTATGTTGTGTTTCAGGAGTTTGGCTTGACTTTCCTTGTTGACTTTGGTTGACCTTGTTTGATCTTATAGTTTTCTCAATATGTTTCATAGTTGATTTTTATGCCCTCTTTCGATGATTAGATTTATTTTGAGGCATGTGATTTTATTCTACCTCAGTGTTATATCCTATAGTAATTATAAATAGGTAATAATATTGTGATCTATTACTTCATAATCTTATAGATTATAGTGTTTGGTATTTGGCATGTATCTATATAAATATATATATATATATATATATATATATATATATATATGGAAATATATATATGGGTGCACACATATATGTATTTATATATATATATATATATATATATATATATATAATTTATATGTGATTATATGTTAATTATTGTAGATATTGTTGAGGGTGTATATTTCGGGATTAATGTAAAGTATAATATTATTAATAATTAAATATTAAATAATGCGAGGTATATTATTCTTAATTATTAATTATTAATAATGAGGATAGGTTATATATATAGATATTGATGTAATTAATGATGGCATATGCATATATGTTAGGATAATATTACATGTGTGTATGAATGAATACAAATAATCTTTTATTGTATATTTGAGTAATATAGTTGTATGATATTAAGTTATTTTATAATACCCTTTAGTTAAGAGTTAGTTGGGAATTGGTTACTTTTCCTCTCAACCTTTGAAAATCTATTTATATGCACTACTTTCTCATTTGAAGGAGGGGATTTTGGGGCTGAAGCATTGAGGAGAGGATGACCTTACTTTTCATGAAGATTTTGGAGAGAAAACTTGGAGATGTGAAGGAGAGTTTGTAAGCATATGTCTTTAAGAATTTTTGGTTATCTTTGCTTTTGGGAGAGAGACATTTTTGTGAGAATTTCAGTAGTTGAGAGAGGGATTCTTTGCTGTGGAATTCTTTTCTTTCTTTCATGGAGATTTTTTAAAGTGGATAGGGTTTGAAGGATGCATCTCAAGTTTGGATTTGTCTTCTCTTTTGTTTCCTTCCTTCTTCGATTCAACCTTCGTAGGACATGAGGTATGGATTGAATATTTTAGTTACTTGATGTATCTGATAGATTATAGATCTATTTATATATTATCATTATTTATTATATCTTTACTTTTCATTTGTATGGTTATTTTAAAGTTTTGAGTTTTTGTTTGTAAGAATTTGCATGTATTTTCCTAGAGTTTTTAGCAACCCATTTTTGGAGATCTGTTATTATAACAATTTAAATTGCATCTATGGTTTTAATAAATTAATTTTCTAGAAGTAAAATTCACAGATATCAAATGGGTATCTCTCTGATTTTATTTTTAGGGTAGAATTAATGCCTTATGTTTTACATTTTGGCAGACTATGCCTGTCCATTCTTGATTCTGAATTTTCTGTCAAATGTATTCGTATGCTACAGGCTGATATGATTATATAAAAGTCTAAATTTGATATCAAATATTATTTTAAGTCTTATCTTTCATTTCCAATTGGTTTGGTGAATTTTAATTATGTTTTGTGAAAATTACAACTATTTTAGTGAAGGCAGGTCTGAACCCTAACCAGAATTTTCTATTTTAAACTAGAAGTCATAACTTTCTTTTCCACCGTTGGATCTTCCTAAAAATAAAATTGAGAGTCCATAATTATGTTATCTAAATCTCCACTAAAGCGATTTCATTTATTTTATGTTTTGCGGAAGATATGGATGACTGTTCTATGATGACTATTCTTTGCATTTAATCCTTGCTTGAAATAATTCAATTTAAGAACATCATTAAGTTTTAAGGTTTCGTATGGTTACCAGAGGCTATTAGAATTTGTTTTTGGTTAATTAGATCTATTTATATTCTGAATATGTTTATAATATCACTTTGATGTCTTCTTATATGTTTGGAACATTCTGAATGCCATATTGGGTTTAGGGTTGTCAAGTGGACTAGGGACAACATATGTTTTCCTAAATTCAATCAAATGTTGTTATGGAATTGATATGAATTCTTGATGATGAATCTATTATGTTCTTATGATTTTTATATGTATGTTAGGGAACCTAAGTACACTAGGTGAGTGGCTCATAGTGAGGGGCCGGGGCCCTAAGTGGCTAGTACCAGGATAACCTACTATGAGTTATTTAATCAAGTGATAACCTAAATAAATGAATTGGGAATGAGAAATTATTGGAATGGAAAATTACACATTAATCAAGATTAATTATGCCTCGCCCATGCCTTTAGTGGTAGTAAAGACTAAGGATGGAGTGGGAGAAGGTACCTATGTGTAGGTACAACTGAATGACCTTGTCTGTACGAGAGGCATTCGGTTCCGCATGTGCCTACTTGGGGGCCGGGGCCAAGAGTGGCTAGTACCAGGACAACACAAGGGGTGAGGGCTATGCGATGACACTCACCTAGCTTGTAGCTTAGAGTCTCTATCAAATTTGATCATGCCTCTGGTATTCCTTGTGGTCTTCTTGTCTTTTCTTTTTTGTTGTGACTTTGGGGAACTTTTATCACCACATTAGAAATTTTCTAGTTGTTACCTCTTGTATGGGCCTTTGGTTCTATCTCCTAGCTCGAGGGAGTGGGCCTATTGGTTCCACGTGGTTGGGTGGTTAATATTTATATCAAGGTATTGTTTGTGATTCTCTGGATGATCCTAGCACATATTCTTTTCCAGATCTGCAGTTGAAGATTTCTTATTGGATATTTTAATAAGTTGAGATGTACTTATGTATTTGAATTCATGTAATTTTTAATCTCCTAAAAGGAGTCTTGTAGTATTGATGTAATTTCAATTCAAAGCAATGCATAAGGGAATGGGTAGTTCTAGGTAAAAGAAAGGGAAAATAATGTGGAATATTGGACATGTTACTAGCATTAAAAGAAAGTGTTTATGTTATTTCTCCTATCCTCTTCTGTTGTCCATATGTAAAGGAAATAATCTTAAATATAGTTATATATAATGATGTATCACAAAAATAATGTATTCTTTCTTGATGAAAGGATCTAAGGAAATTATTGGGAAATGATAGGTTAGTGATTGGAATTATTAACAATGAATGGTTATGAAACAATGCAATAAAATAGTAACTTGATTATAATGTTAATACTTGGTTCATGTTAATGAAATACCTAGGATAATGCCTACCTTAATGAATATTAATCTCTTACCTAAATTATTAGAGAAAAGTGATATAAAAGATAGTAGATGTAGATGAAATCAATATGAATTTATGGAATGAGTTGATAAAAGGAATAATGATGTTGGATGATTAACCTATGTTTAATAAAAGAAATAAGTTAGGGACATTTAACTTGGTGCATTAAAATGAATGTAGATCTTTTAAGCTCATGATTCCGTGAATATCTTATGCATGTAAATGGTTTATATGATGTTGCTTAGGTAGCGACGTTAGGGAACCCGGGAGGACTTAAGTTGTATAAATATTACATTCAAGTAGTAGAAAATTATTTCTTCTTTTAGAAATATGAAGTGTAATGATGAATATTATTCTAGTTAAAATAAATAAATAAACTTTAAAAAATTCACTACTTTCATTTTATAGAGGTTTTATGTCTTGTCCTCTTGGGTTGCATGGCGGGGCGTTACATCTGGTATCAGAGCCCTAGGTTTCTACACTGGGAACTCTGGGACTCATAGCTCACCTATGCGTAACCTTGAGTATCTTCACTTTGTCTCTTTGTGGATTATGTGTTATGCTAAAACTTGAATCTTAGGAAACGAAGGTTATATTTCGTGTTCTCATGTTGTATTGTCTTACAAGGGCACACCTATTCCTCTATGATTGAGTTATATTCTAACAATTACTTATGTTTTTGCATAATGAGATCAATGATGTGTTAAGTGTATGTTTCCTATAATATGAATGGAATGGCGAAGAATTCTTGAAACTTGTGTTTGTTTTCTTGAAAGGTAATGGTATCCTTAGAAGGGTCAAAAGTTAAAGGATACTAAATGTTTTGAATCTTAATTATGGTCGTAGATAATATTACCCCCTGATCCTACCTATAATATAATGTTGTGCACTCTATCTTCTTACAAATACCTAGTTGAATTTTATCCTACGCAAGGTATTTTAGAAATAGATTTTTTTTGGATTTTTAAAAGAAAGAAATGATTGTGGTAGTACTTGATAGGATTAAAAGGGAAATAATTAAATTACATGGCTAATAATATGTACCTAGGAAAGAAGTGAAAAAAAATAAAAAATAAATAAGGAACAAATAATCTACTGTCATATGTATTTCTCTCTCTCTCTCTCTTCCCTCTTAAGAAATAAGTTTTGCATTACTAAAATTGTTTAGACAAGGCAATAATATATTAGGAAAATTTGTAAATCCTCAATTAGGAAACCCTTGGGTGAAGCAACTATGTCCCCAAGATTTTATCATAAGCTATAATTCACATTTTCATTTAGGAAGAGGAATTTTTGTCCCTATCTTGGTAAGAAGTTATATCCTTTCTGCATATCTTATTAAATTGCACAAAAAAGATTTAAGATAATATAATCAAAAAATTTTAGGGAAGAGTATGTGCGATGATGGATTATCTGTACTAATGATAGAAGTGTTTTTATTAAATATATGTCTTGCAAAATGCCTAGTTAATAGTTAGGATCCTAGATGGGTATTTTGGAAACAAATTCATGTTTTGTATACATTGTGATCAACACCATAGCAGTAAGAAATTAACAACATTAAGTGATTGAAAAACTATGAATAAAGAGTTGTTGTGGTAAATAAATGTTATAGAAATGTACCTTACTCAATTTCTACTTAAAACTGATGTTATCTCAAAATTTTAAAGTGTATGAGGGTAATGTTTCAAATAGGTAAAGGGTATAATTAAAGTTATGTACAGTAGTTAATGTTATTAATTTAGATGTTGTGGTTATAGTAGTAGGACTCGTATACTTCTTTCTCTCTTGATGGATCTATGATCATTATGAAATAAATAATTTGAAATAACTCTTAAGTAAATGCTATATGGAAACCTCCTGACATGCAAATTAGGGAAAAGTGCATAGATAAATAGTAAGCTTTAAGAAGGGATCCCAACTTAATGAATAATAGTGCAATAAATTGTAAATTGTTTAGATCTCCTCTAGGGTGTGAATGTGTTTTTGGAAATCAAGCACTACAACTATTGTGAAAGATGACTTAGAATATGTATATTGTAAAATTTGTGTGTCCTATGTCATTGGAATTCTACTTAAAGCTTTGATGGAAAGGAATATTTCTTATAAAACTATGTGTTAATGAAAATGGTAAGTTTCAAGTATCTAGATTGTTTTATTTTCATGATTACAAAAGTAAATAAAAATTATTTGATGTATTCCCTTCATGATCATAACAAATATAAATGTTACATACCTCTTTATGTTTGGTATTCATAGCTTGTAAGGGACACAAATTTTGGACCCTATTTGTAATAAGGCCTCACAGGTTGTATTATGTAGGGTTAGATTATATCTCAAAAGGGAAAATATATCATAAATTATTTATTTCTTTTTATACTGGTTACCATAGATAGGAACTTTGATATTCTGAAAGGAAGTGATAATCTCAGTTAGTAAAACATGCAATTTCATAATATATTGATATTAGTGAGTAAACATGAATACCTTAGAGTTTCGACTTGATAACAATAATTTTTATGTAATTTCAAGTATCTTGTTAACAAACTTACTGCATAAAGTGATAGAATCACATAGTTAATTCTTTTTAAAAGTCATTACTAATTGAACTGAGTTAATCTACACTAAAGTTGTAATAATATAGAATTTACCAAAACTCTTGATAGGAGAAGTATGTGTGAAGTCATTAAATGAGGTTCTAGAATAGTAATATTACAATTCTGTTAGCTAATGTGCAATATATAGTTCACCTTCCCGACTTCTAGGAGTAAGTCGAATCTTAGTGGGGGAAGATGTAATACCCATCTAACCCTAATATAAGTTTTGTGTTTTTGAAAGAATTAAGATCCTTCGATATTTTCTTATAGCTTAAGTTGTACATGATACTTGTTTGATCTACTCCTATAGTTGTTTATAATAATTTCATAAGCTAGTACTCAATGATTCTAATATCAGACATACTATCTAAAGGTATCACTTTTGTATGTATTTATCTCCATGTATGTATTGAGTACCTACAAGACCTTTATGAACATAGTTAGGATGTTATATGATATGTACTTGATAGATATATATAAGTGGTTATTTATATTTTTTTCTATTAAAGTTACTTTGGATGAATCTTGTATCTCACTTGATGATTTGATTATGTTGATTTATTATTAGTATTGATAAGAGACTAACACAATGCTTGAGATTCTAACCTTCGTTATGATGATGCTACATGCTTTGAATGTATATATATACATGATGTGTTTTCATGATTCAGAACGAAGTCGTAGTTACTCACATAGCTGAGGTCCACATGATGTATCGATCCTGGTCATCTGTCTGCAATGTTTTCTTTTATAAGTATATCCGTGCATATGTATTTCTTCTTTGTGATGCAGGCTTGCAGGTACCGGGCATCGACTTCACCTGGATTCACAGGTCTGAGCATGCCCTCAAATCCTTGATGGTTGTTGTTATGGAGATAGTACTAAGACCCCTACATGAGTCTTCCTTTGTCATTATTCCAATTTGGGAATATTAGGGTTCCTTCTTTGTCAGTCAACCTTTGGGTCAAAAACCCAGATCCAACGCACCCGGTTGGGCATGGTTGTAGTTAGTGACTTGTGGCCACTTGAATTCATTTGGTTGTATGATTTGTTTACTCATTTTATTTATTTCTCCTTCTTGGTATGATTCTTAGTTAATCTTTTTATTTTGTGTTTCAGGAGTTTGGCTTGACTTTCCTTGTTGACTTTGGTTGACCTTGTTTGATCTTATAGTTTTCTCAATATGTTTCATAGTTGATTTTTATGGCCTCTTTCGATGATTAGATTTATTTTGAGGCATGTGATTTTATTCTACCTCAGTGTTATATCCTATAGTAATTATAAATAGGTAATAATATTGTGATCTATTACTTCATAATCTTATAGATTATAGTGTTTGGTATTTGGCATGTATCTATATATATATATATATATATATATATATATGAAAATATATATATGAGTGCACACATATATGTATATATATATATATATATATATATATATATATATAATTTATATGTGATTATATGTTAATTATTGTAGATATTGTTGAGGGTGTATATTTCAGGATTAATGTAAAGTATAATATTATTAATAATTAAATATTAAATAATTCAAGGTATATTATTCTCAATTGTTAATTATTAATAATGAGGATAGGTTATATATATAGATATTGATGTAATTAATGATGGCATATGCATATATGTTAGGATAATATTATATGTGTGTATGAATGAATACAAATAATCTTTTATTGTATATTTGAGTAGTATAGTTGTATGATATTAAGTTATTTTATAATACCCTTTAGTTAAGAGTTAGTTGGGAATTGGTTACTTTTCCTCTCAACCTTTGGAAATCTATTTATTGTTGGAAATATTCAGGAATTAACCAAGTTACTGAGAGGGGAGGGGTGAATCAGTAACTCCAAATTTTCTTCTAATTTTAACATGTATTTTACTTTTTAACCTTTGCATACAGAAAGCATGAAACTTAAAAGCATTCACAATAATGACACATAGATTTGGTTACCCAGAAACCTTCCAAAAGAAAGTAAAACTGGGGTGGGGATGAAACCCACAAAGCTTTAATACTGCAGAATAAAGTTGGCCGGTTAAGGCTTACAATTTGATCACTTCTGATGATCTGCCCTGTTAGGAGCAATAAGGATTGCTAAATCCACCTTGTTAAAGGATTTACAAACATACAGTGAAGTATGCACTCGGTAAAGAGATTTATACAAAGACTGTTAAGTCTACCCGGTTAAAGGATTTAGTACTGATTCACTTGTTAGAATGAAACAGTAGATCTCTGCTTTGCAACTGGATTGCTGATTGAGATTCTCTGATGTACTGATCACCTTCTGTGATGAATTTGTCTTTGCTGAACCTTATACTTCTGAAGCCTTCTGCAATTCACTTATCGCTGCCTTTCTTTTTCTTTCACATATATTCTACTTGATTATTTTTCATCTTTTTACAATATAGTTTATATATAAGTCTCAAACAATTAATTACAATTACAATTACACAGTCGGCTTGACAAATAAACATAAGTGCTACTAAGTCGGCCCAAATATGGTTACTCGGTTCCTTCAAACTGACTCGGTGACTTTTTGATACTCGGCGTCCACTGCATTACTCGGCATCGTAATGCACTCGGTAGAAGTGAAGGCACGGTTCATACTGATCACTCGGTAGGTATTGAACTCGGTAAGCATTGGTGACTCGGTAGACAAGATGTTACTCGGTTTACATTGTCCTGATCGGTTTGTACTAACTTTCTCGGTTTCCATTGTCTGCTCGGTTTGCACTGTCTGCTCGGTTTGCATTGTCTGCTCGGTTTGCACTGTCTTCTCAGTTTGCACTGTCTGCTCGGTTTGCACTGTCTGCTCGGTTTGCACTGTCTGCTCAGTTTGCATCCAGAATGCAAATAAGTGTTGTCACTAGTGGCAATACTACTTAATGCCAACAATCTCCCCCTTTGGCATTAGTGACAAAAACACTTATTGGCCAAAATTTATATACACGAATCATGCTGAGTTTTATTTTAATTTTTCAAAATTTGTCTTTGTTATAGGGCTTTATACATTGTCTCCCCCTTTCAATGTGCTAACTGTTTCTTATACAAATCTATACAGTATACATATCTCTCCTTCTATACATATCTCCCCCTTTTTGATGATAATGCCAAAGGTGCATATACAAGTTATTTACAGAGAGAATCCAAAATTTGATAAGAAATCAGAATGTACCTTCATTATTAGTGCCAGGGTTCTGTCCCAACTTTCTTGCAGAATCTTACATGTTTGTATAGCAATTTGGATTTCTGCAGAGAGTTCAATCATGTGATCTACTATGGAGAACTGATTGTCATGAATCAATGTTCTGGAATGTTCAATGTGCTTATACATTGTATTCATGATGGGAAGGATCATGTGTTGGATGTCTAGCAGTGTGGACCGGATCCTTGAGTCTTCTTTCAATAGATCAGACTGCATATTGGATAGATGTGAAATTTTCATGTGATGAGCAGAGCTTGAACTTGGTTCAAGTTGCAGCTTCTGTATGCTAATCTTCATATCCTCATCCATTTTATTCATTTTATCTTTGACATCCTTTGTGAACTCGGCAAAATTGCATAGTCTGGCCAAAAGAGAGGTAGCATTCGAATAAATAGACTCTGTGTTAGACAAAACTGAAGACAATTCCACTTGGTTGATAGCTATGTGCTGAGCAATGTGCTCAAGCACTTTATTGTTGAATCTCTTCTCGGCTCTTTCAACTAACTTTTCTGTCCCGGATGAGTCCTCATTGTATTTCTCAATTGCTTCTGCCAATTGTAACAAAACATGCTGGGAAGAGTCTACTTTAATGCCTAATGCATCAGACAAAATGTCCTTAGCATCCTTGATGATTTGATACTCTTTGTCTCTCTCCTCCTTAAGCTTCTTTTGTTTTGCTTTCCTTTGGAGGATCTCACCTATATTCTGCATCTGGTCTGCTGAGAGATTTGCAAAATCTAAAGTAGGAATCTCTATCTCTTCATCTAGGTCTATATCCTCAACTATATTTTTACCCAAAAATTTTATACTCGGTAGAGCCTTAGGCTTATCTGTACTTAATGCTCTTGTAGTAGTGACAGTGGATAAAGTAGGGCTGGCTATTGACACTGGTATACTTTCTACTGGAGAACTTAAAATATTTACACTTGATGATTCAAAAGCTGGAAAACTTACTGGTATAGGAGACTGTAGCTTGGTAGAAGAAATGGTAGCTGCCTCTGATGTTGCTAGGGATGATTGGACAAATGTAGAAGTTGTCACAACCATGCTTGAAGGTGTCTCTGGGCTGGATGTAGAGACTTTCACTGGAGAGGTAGGAAGGGATGCAATGACTTCTGCTGCTATCCTTACAGTATCATCTACCTCGGTGTCTTCTTCTTGCTCATTGCTGTCATCTTCAATATCCTTTATTATTACAGTTTCAATGCTCGGTTGGTGAAGGTGGTATATGTTCTTCCATGTGGCTTTTGCAGCCTTCGCAACCGATTCAATATTGTTGATCAAAATCAAACAAGTATTGAACTTTAATGTCATCTTGTTTTCATTTTCTTTTAGTGCCTTCTTTACTTCATCATTGCTCAGGCTCGGCATCAACTGTCTTAGGTTTTGATCAAATATGTCTATTACAGTTTGCCTTGCATTGCTCCATCTCATTCTTATCGGATTCAATAGAACTGCTGGAACCTGTGGGGTAATTTCTTCAGGAGAGTATTTCCACTGTCCCATCTTCTCAACAACAGCATCTTCTATTTCCTTCTGCTCTGCTTCCGATCTGGTTTCATATCTCAAGGATTTTATGTTACTTACTCCAGATCCTGATCCATCTCTGAAGAGTTTGAGCTTTTCTTGAAGGGTTAGAGGAGGCCTTTTGAATACTATGTCTTTATCTGCCTTTTCTGCCTTGTCTGCCTTTCCTCTTGTATTTCTCCTTGTAAACACAGCAGTGGGAGGCACAGATGCCTTAGTGATAAAAACTTTTCCTTTCTTCTTTGCAGGTTCTGGTTCCTCTGTTTTCTCATCCTTTTCCTCTTCTCTTTCACCTATTTCTTCTTTCTCCTCGGTTATCATTTGCATTTTAGCTATCCTTTTCTTTCCTTTGTTTACCGCCTGTGGAAGCTTTATGCTTAGTTCAATTCTCATCTTAGCTTCATCATATGTTCCAAAATATGGGGCTTTGGGATTGACTGGCTGATTTAGAAGTGCTTCAATAATGTTCTTGGTTTCATCAATATTTACCTCATAAGGAAGAGGTTTTGCATATACAGTTCTCGGTTTAACTGCTTGAACATACACATTATCACAATCTACCATAAAAGAGATGTCATCTTTGTAATCTTCCACCAACTTCTGTGGAATCCGGAATCTGTCATTCATTTTCTCTTTGAAAGACTCAAAATAATTATCCATGATGCTTTCAAAGTTTTCACCCATTTCTGCGATGTATTCATTAATTTCATAAAGTACTGGCACATCTTTTCTCCATACAACTTTTCCTTTAGAAGGGAAGAATTTCTGAACATAGAAGAATAAACAGACTATCAAGGATCCAAACTTACATGGATTGTTTTTGGAAGTTTTGATGCTTTCCATGTTCTTGTTGAACTGTTTCAACAATAGGTCTGCTAGGTCAAATGTCAAGTTGTTTTTGACCACTTTGTATGCTAGGTCAACAGCTTCACATGAGACACTGTTCTGTCGACTAGAACTGTAAATCTTGTGTGCAATGATATGTGTACCAAACTTCAGTTCGGCGTCGGTAATGCTGCTAACCTTCATGCCTCTACCATCCCACTCGGCTAGGGTTTTCTTCTCTAGTTCCGTCCGACCTAGGGTTTTGGTAGTTTTCGCTTTGTTCAACATGGGAAGACCGGTAACTTGATGAATCATTTTCCTTGTGATCTCAATAGGTTGCTCAAGCCAAATCTTGCCATCGTGTACTCAGCTGAGAATGTACCTAACCCATTTATCTCGAAAGTTTTGAGGAAGATGTGCAATGTGGACTAAACCCTTATCTTCCAGATGTTTGTGCTCGGGTTTCAAAGTACCATCCACACATAGTTCCTCACACACAATGTCTAGTTCTAGGTTTCCCATTTCTTGAATAGAATAGTTAAAATGATTACGGATATCATTGATAAGCAGTACCTTAGGAGGAATCTGAGATTGAGCTCCGTTCGGATCTAGGGCTGCTGCAATAGCGAGCACGATCTTAAAATCTGGTGCTTTCCACTCCCCTTGGACTAACATGTCTGATCCTTTCTTCACTGAGGTGCTGGATGATGCCATGGTAGCTCACAGAAAATTCCTTTCACAAGAGTATTAAATCGCCGGGTTGCCCTTGAAGTTTTCTGCTCTCAAAGTGCTTAAAGATTCGCGGTGAAGAATGAGTTCGATTACTTGCTTTTTGTTTACAATTCTGTCATTAATGCTCATTTCAAATTAGGGTAGGAATTCTGACAGACTGTCACCCACTAAGAATTAATTGCTCGGAAAAGACTTCGCAGCTCGGTGAACTTGAAAATTCATAATGCTCCGACCTTGCTCGGTAAAGACAGGTACCGACCTTGCTCGGTGAAGACTATACCGACCTCGCTCGGTGAAGACTATACCGACCTCGCTCGGTGAAGACTATACCGACCTCCCTGTGATCTCACTGCATCTTGCATGCTGATTTAGACTTTTCTTTTAATTTCGGTTCTGGAACTGCTTGAGATTGAGCTATGAGAGTACAGTTCCAGTGCTTCCTTGGAAATTTAATTTGAGTCGATAGAGCCATCCATTCCATTACTTGGACTGGATTGCTCGGTAGCTTTAGGAATCCATTTTTGTCTTACCTGTTTCCTGACCTTAGTTGCTTCATTCTTCTTTCCTTCTTCAATTTCATTAGCATTCATGCAGTTTCTGGCTATGTGACCAAGTTTAGTGCATTTGAAACATCTTACGGTAGTGTCTCTTTTCCTTAGATGATGTTTTATGCAATTCATGCCAATGTGTCCATATTCTCCACAGTAATGACATCTACACCAGGTGTTGTAGTCCCATCCAAAGATTGCTTTTACAATTTGTTCTGCTGGATTAAATGTCTTGGATCTGCACTCGGATGCCTTGTGACCTTGTTTGTTGCACTTGTGACAATTACCTCTGAATCTAGGTTTTTCCCTGCATTCATTTGCTTTATGACCAGGTTGATTGCAGCTATAACATTTTCCATTGAATTCTGCTTTTTCATTGTTCCAACATTTATTTGAAGTATGTCCTATTTTACCACAATGATTACAAGTAGGTTTTTGATTTCTTTTAGTACCTTGCTTAGAGGATTCGCCTTCTTCTTTGTATCCAAGTCCTGCTTTTCCTTTTTGCCTATGAAGATTTCGTTCATACAGCTGATTCAAGTCTTCTTGACTTTTCAGCATTCCTTCATTGATTTGTTTTTCAGCGTTTAGGTCATCCATCAATCTTAGATTGATTTCCTTTTCAGATCTTAGTTCTTCTCTTGTGTTTTCTACTTCTGAACTTAGATTTAGAATTTCTTCATTTGTATGAGAGATCTGATCAATTAGATTTTCTAGCTGAAGGGTTTTGTTTTGGACTTCAATGTTTCTTCCATCTAATTCATCTTTCAACTTGTTTCTCTGTTCCAAGATCTCACAGAATCTTGTAGAGTGTAGTTCTTGTTCTCTTTTCAATTTTCTCACTTCTTCCTGCAGAGACCCATTCTTTTCTATGAGTTCTTTGATAGCATTGTTTGCTTCATCTGAGTTATTTGAGGGAAGAAGATCTTCAATCTTTTCTTCAATGTAATTCTGATCATTCATCTGATTTGCAAGTTCCTTCCTTCTCCTTAGGGATTGGGAAAGATGTTCTTTTGCTTCTTTGAGTTTAGCTATGGCCATTTCCAGATCTAGCTTTTCATTTTCAATCACCTTGTTCAGTTTGAATACCTCCATTGTCCTGGATCTTTGCTCAAGCTAGTTAAGCTTTGTCTTGAGAACCAATGCAGCTCTGATACCAATTGTTGGAAATATTCAGGAATTAACCAAGTTACTGAGAGGGGAGGGGTGAATCAGTAACTCCAAATTTTCTTCTAATTTTAACATGTATTTTACTTTTTAACCTTTGCATACAGAAAGCATGAAACTTAAAAGCATTCACAATAATGACACATAGATTTGGTTACCCAGAAACCTTCCAAAAGAAAGTAAAACTGGGGTGGGGATGAAACCCACAAAGCTTTAATACTGCAGAATAAAGTTGGCCGGTTAAGGCTTACAATTTGATCACTTCTGATGATCTGCCCTGTTAGGAGCAATAAGGATTGCTAAATCCACCTTGTTAAAGGATTTACAAACATACAGTGAAGTATGCACTAGGTAAAGAGATTTATACAAAGACTGTTAAGTCTACCCGGTTAAAGGATTTAGTACTGATTCACCTGTTAGAATGAAATAGTAGATCTCTGCTTTGCAACTGGATTGCTGATTGAGATTCTCTGATGTACTGATCACCTTCTGTGATGAATTTGTCTTTGCTGAACCTTATACTTCTGAAGCCTTCTGCAATTCACTTATCTCTGCCTTTCTTTTTCTTTCACATATATTCTACTTGATTATTTTTCATCTTTTTACAATATAGTTTATATATAAGTCTCAAACAATTAATTACAATTACAATTACATAGTCGGCTTGACAAATAAACATAAGTGCTACTAAGTCGGCCCAAATATGGTTACTCGGTTCCTTCAAACTGACTCGGTGACTTTTTGATACTCGGCGTCCACTGCATTACTCGGCATCGTCATGCACTCGGTAGAAGTGAAGTCACGGTTCATACTGATCACTCGGTAGGTATTGAACTTGGTAAGCATTGGTGACTCGGTAGACAAGATGTTACTCGGTTTACATTGTCCTGATCGGTTTGTACTAACTTGCTCAGTTTCCATTGTCTGCTCGGTTTGCACTGTTTGCTCGGTTTGCACTGTCTACTCGGTTTGCACTGTCTGCTCAGTTTGCACTGTCTGCTCGGTTTGCACTGTCTGCTCGGTTTGCACTGTCTGCTCGGTTTGCATCCAGAATGCAAATAAGTGTTGTCACTAGTGGCAATACTGCTTAATGCCAACATTTATATGCACTACTTTCTCATTTGAAGGAGGGGATTTTGGGGCTGAAGCATTGAGGAGAGGATGGCCTTACTTTTCATGGAGATTTTGGAGAGAAAACTTGGAGATGTGAAGGAGAGTTTGTAAGCATATGTCTTTAAGAATTTTTGGTTATCTTTGCTTTTGGGAGAGAGACATTTTTGTGAGAATTTCAGTAGTTGAGAGAGGGATTCTTTGCTGTGGAATTATTTTCTTTCTTTCATGGAGATTTTTGAAAGTGGATAGGGTTTGAAGGATGCATCTCAAGTTTGGATTTGTCTTCTCTTTTGTTTCCTTCCTTCTTCGATTCAACTTTCGTAGGACATGAGGTATGGATTGAATATTTTAGTTACTTGATGTATCTGATAGATTATAGATCTATTTATATATTATCATTATTTATTATATCTGTACTTTTCATTTGTATGGTTATTTTAAAGTTTTGAGTTTTTGTTTGTAAGAATTGGCATGTGTTTTCCTAGGGTTTTTAGCAACCCATTTTTGGAGATCTGTTATTATAACAATTTAAATTGCATCTATGGTTTTACTAAATTGATTTTCTGGAAGTAAAATTCACAGATCTCAAATGGGTATCTCTCTAATTTTATTTTTAGGGTCGAATTAATGCCTTATTTTTTACATTTTGGCAAACTGTGCCTGTCCATTCTTGATTCCGAATTTTTTGTCAAATGTATTCATATGCTACAGGCTGATATGATTATATAAAAGTCTAAATTTGATATCAAAGATTTTTTTAAGCCTTATCTTTCATTTCCAATTGGTTTGGTGAATTTTAATTATGTTTTGTGAAAATTACAACCGTTTTAGTGAAGGCAGGTCTGAACCCTAACCAGAATTTTCTGTTTTAAACCAGAAGTCATAACTTTCTTTCCCACCGTTGGATCTTCCTAAAAATAAAATTGAGAGTCCATAATTATGTTATCTAAATCTCCACTGAATTGATTTCCTTTATTTTATGTTTTGTGGAAGATATGGATGACTGTTCTATGATGACTATTCTTTGCATTTAATCCTTGTTTGAAATAATTCAATTTAAGAACATCATTAAGTTTTAAGGTTTCGTATGGTTACCAGAGGCTATTAGAATTTGTTTTTGGTTAATTGGATCTATTTATACTCTAAATATGTTTATAATATCACTTGGATGTCTTCTTATATGTTTGGAACATTCTGAATGCCATATTGGGTTTAGGGTTGTCAAGTGGACTAGGGACAACATATGTTTTCCTAAACTCAATCAAATGTTGTTATAGAATTGATATGAATTTTTGATGATGAATCTATTATGTTCTTATGATTTTTATATGTATGTTAGGGAACCTAAGTACACTAGGTGAGTGGCTCATAGTGAGGGGTCGGGGCCCTAAGTGGCTAGTACCAGGATAACCTACTATGAGTTATTTAATCAAGTGATAACCTAAATAAATGAATTGGGAATGGGAGATTATTGGAATGGGAAATTACACATTAATCAATATTAATTTTGCCTCTCCCATGCCTTTAGTGCTAGTAAAGACTAAGGATGGGAGTGGGAGAAGGTACCTATGCGTAGGTACAACTGAATGACCTTGTCTGTACGAGAGACATTCGGTTCCGCATGTGCCTACTTGGGGGCCGGGGCCAAGAGTGGCTAGTACCAGGACAACCCAAGGGGTGAGGGCTATGCGATGACACTCACCTAGCTTGTAGCTTAGAGTCTCTATCAAATTTGATCATGCCTCTGGTATTCCTTGTGGTCTTCTTGTCTTTTCTTTTTTGTTGTGACTTTGGGAAACTTTTATCACCACCTTAGGAATTTTCTAGTTGTTACCTCTTGTATGGGCCTTTGGTTCTATCTCCTAGCTCGGGGGAGTGGGCCTATTAGTTCCACGTGGTTGGGTGGTTAATATTTATATCGAGGTATTGTTCGTGATTCTCTGGATGATCCTAGCACATATTCCTTTCCAGATCTGCAGTTGAAGATTTCTTATTGGATATTTTAATATGTTGAGATGTACTTATGTATTTGAATTCATGTAATTTTTAATCTCCTAAAAGGAGTCTTGTAGTATTGATGTAATCTCAATTCAAAGCAACGCATAAGGGAATGGGTAGTTCTAGGTAAAAGAAAGGGAAAATAATGTGGAATATTGGACATGTTACTAGCATTAAAAGAAAGTGTTTATGTTATTTCTCCTATCCTCTTATGTTGTCCATATGTAAAGGAAATAATCTTAAATATAGTTATATATAATGATGTATCACAAAAATAATGTATTCTTTCTTGATGAAAGGATCCAAGAAAATTATTGGGAAATGATAGGTTAGTGATTGGAATTATTAACAATGAATGGTTATGAAATAATGCAATAAAATAGTAACTTGATTATAATGTTAATACTTGGTTCATGTTAATGAAATACCTAGGATAATGCCTACCTTAATGAATATTAATCTGTTACCTAAATTATTAGAGAAAAGTGATATAAAGGATAGTAGATGTAGATGAAATCAATATGAATTTATGGAATGAGTTGATAAAAGGAATAATGATGTTGGATGATTAACCTATGTTTAATAAAAGAAATAAGTTAGGGACATTTAACTTGGTGCATTAAAATGAATGTAGATCTTTTAAGCTCATGATTCCGTGAATATCTTATGCATGTAAATGGTTTATATGATGTTGCTTAGGTAGCGTTGTTAGGGAACCCGGGAGGACTTAAGTTGTATAAATCTTACATTCAAGTAGTAGAAAATTATTTCTTCTTTTAGAAATATGAAGTGTAATGATGAATATTATTCTAGTTAAAATAACTAAATAAACTTTAAAAAATTCACTACTTTCATTTTATAGAGGTTTTATGTCTTGTCCTCTTGGGTTGCCTGGCGGGGCGTTACAATGTGGATGATACTTTGGCCAAAAGCATGCAGCAAAAAACTCATCTCATAGATTTGGGTCCCATACTTGACCGCATGGAATAATTTAGTCTCAGACTCAATCCCAAGAAATGTGCATATTAGTCAGATGAGAGGACTTCAGGGAAGGCTACAATCTATTCGGTGCTTCATTTGATAGTTGGTTGATAAATCTCAACCATTCACTAAAACTCTGCATAAGGGTATGAGCTATGAATGGAATGAAGAATGTGACAAGGGACTCACTCAAATAAAATAGCATCTTGCTAATCCACCTATTTTGATGCCTCCTATTCATGGGAAGCCACTTATACTATACATCTTGGCCACAAACACATCTTTGGGTGCTCTCCTAGCTCAAGAAGATCAAAACAACAAAGAGAGAGCAGTTTATTATATTAGCCAAACATTGGTTTCTTATGAAATGAATTATTCTATCATTGAAAAAGCTTGTCTAGCTATAGTGTTTGCTTCACAAAAATTGTGGCATTATATGCTCGCTCACACTACAAGACTTATTGCAAAAATTGATTCAGTAAAGTATTTACTGAGCAAGCCTGCCCTCATGGGTAGACTAACAAAATGGGTTATGATACTCAGTGAATTTGACATTGAGTATGTGGAAAGAAAAGCTATTAAAGGACAAGCAATTTTTGATCAGTTGGCAGAGGCTCCTTTGCAAGATCACCAGCCTTTGAACATTGAATTCCCAGATGAGTCCATCATGCTTCTCACACATCAGTCTTGGAGCATGTTCTTTGATGGATCATTTACTCAACAAGGATCAGGTGTAGGAATTCTAGTTATAACACCTCAAAGATATTCATTGCCTAAAGCTTACAAAATGTTGTTTCCCTACACAAACAACATCACTGAATATGAAGCTCTCATCAATGGTATGAACATAGCCATTGAGTGGCCTGTGGATGAGTTCAAGGTTTTTGGAGACTCTCAGTTAATCATCAACCAAGTTAATGATGTCTATCAAACAAAAGATGACAAGCTAGTGCCTTAAAAATGAATGGTAGATGATCTCAAGCTATATTTTGCACACATTTCCTTCCAACAAATTCCAAGAGTAGACAATAAGGTAGCTAATGCTATGGCCACTCTTGCCTCAATATTACAGATGCTAGAAAATAACTTTAGACATGAATTCTTGGTGGAGACATTATGCTACCTAGCCTATGACATTCTTGAATCTAGGTTGATCTGTTTAGTCATTGGACATGACTCATCCCATTACCACCATATCTATTCCTACCTCCATGACCAAATCATTCCAAACACCTATACCCAAAATGAAAAATGTCACCTTATTCATAATGCTTCACGGTATGCATCATAGCAAATGACTTGTATAGACGGGGTCTAGACGGTACCCTCCTTAGGTGTCTAGAACCCAATGAGTCCAAATGTGCGTTAGCTAAGGTACATGAAGGTATTTGTGGGTCTCATTTGAGTGGTCTGATGTTATCTCATAAACTTATTAGAGCTGGTTACTATTGGCCGGATATGGAGAAAGAAGCTGTTCAATATGCCAAGGCTTGTAAACAGTGCCAATTTCATGGAAATCTGATCCATGCTCCTACTAAAGAGCTTATTCCTTTCATTAGTTTTTGGCCATTTCAGCAATGGGCCTTTGAATTGGTAGGTTAGATACATCTATCTTCTTGCAAAGGGCACAAGTTCATCATCACCGCTACAGACTACTTTACTAAATGGGTTGAGGTAGTGCCTCTGACTATAGCTGATGGCAAGTCTGTGGCTATGTTTATATTAAACTATATCATCTGTAGATATGGTGTACCCTCATCCATTATCACTGATAATGGGGAAAAATTCAAGAACAAGGACTTGATAGACTTATGCACCAAATTCAGGATCATTCAGCATTGGTCATCTATCTATTATCCCCAGGGTAATGGATAAGAAAAAGCTTCTAAAAAGACAATTCTTAAAATCTTGCATAGAATAGTTCATAAATCTGGTAGAGATTAGCATCTCCATATTAATTTGGCATTATGGGCCTATAGAACAAGCATTAGAATACCAATGAGGGCCATGCCCTTTGCCTTGGTTTATGGAGAAGATGCAATATTTCCTATTGAGGTCGAGATTCCTACATTGCGAGTCTCTTTGAGGGGCCTCATAACTGATGAAGAAAATAGAATATCTTGGCTACAAGAGCTAGAGTTACTGGATGAACATCAGAAGGTGGTGTTCGATCATCTCTGGGCATATCGAAAGAGAATGTCAAAAGCCTACAATAAGAAAGTCAGACAAAGGGAATTCCAAGTGGGTGATCTCGTCCTGAGAGAAAACCCCAAAAATCAGTAGCAGCGGGTCTAAAAAAGAAAATTTGAACAAAACTAGCTTGGTCCATACATTGTTACTATAGCCTTTGGGTTCAGTGCTTATCGACTCTCCACCACTGAAGGAGAGCAACTCAAAGAGCTGATCAATGCTCTTCATCTACAAAAGTTCTATAGCTGAGACATTCTCTATGTACCCATGTACATACTTATTGATCCTAAAAAAATCCTAAAAATGATATATTGTCAAAAATCCTAAAAATTGCAAATTTCCTAAAAAAATGATCATCTTAATGAAAACCTGGTAAACAAGCACTTTGATGTATCTATTATCCTGGTGAAAACCTGGTAAACAGGCACTTTGATGTATCTATTATCCTGGTGAAAACTTGGTAAACATGCACCTTGATAATACTCAAAAAAATAGAAAATTTGAAAATATACAAAAAAAATGAAAAAAATAAAAAATAAAAAAATGAGATATTCAAAAATACAAAAAAATCAAAAAAAGAGAAAAGTACAAAAAAAAATGAAAAAGAAGAAAAATGTGCCATTGATGAAAACCTAGCAAACAGGCATCATGGTAGCAAAAATAGAATCTCTGCCAAGATGGTGAAAACTTGGTAAATAGGTGCCTCTTGTTTCCTGAAGCTATATCTCATCTCAGTGTCACTTGGCTCTTAGTTTCCTACTTTAGTTTCCTTGCATTCCTCACTTTGGTTTACTGGCTCATGCACTTGCTTTCAGGTATCTTCAAGATTTTTCTCAACTCTTCATGGATTGGAAATGGTCACACTTGGGGGCATCTTCCTAGTCTAGGGGGCATTGTCCTATCACTTTCACAAATTTTGTTCATGCATCAGTCACTAGTGGTTCTCACTGCATCTGCCTGTTGATGCCTAGCTACTTTTGAGATTTCTCTCCTTGAGGATCTCTTGTGTATTGGCCACCAGTGGTTCCCACTATTCCTACCTACTAATACCTAGCTATCGTTCAAACCCCTCTCTTTCAGAATCTCTTCCTTACATCAATCACCAGTGGTTCTCATTGCATTTTCCTGCTGATGTTTCATTCATGCTTAATTCTCTCTTTTGAGAATCTTCCTTGTATCAGTTACCAGTGGTTCTCACTGCATCCGCCTACTGATACTTGGACTTCAAATGTTGTACATTTCCGATTTGACTTCAATCCGCTTGAACACAAACATAAATTGAAACTCAAACTAAATTTGTGTTTCTTTGATGTGTGCTAAGCTTTTCCTTTTAAGTTCTTGTTTGTTTGCTTTATCATTTCTCTTCGAGCGAATCTAAGATGTCTTTCTTGACCGAGAAATGCGAAGAGTGGGGGCATGATCTTTTCTTTCTTTCTATTTGCTCGTTTAGTTCCAATGATCCAAAGAATCTACATAAGAGGGGTGTCCAATGTGAGAGCCTTCATCTCATGTTGGATGGCCATGTGTACCTCAACTCCTTTTATATGGATGCTTTGGTGAGGTTGGTTCTTTTCCTTGTCTATTTTGAGGGACTTCTTTCTACTACAAGTGAAATTGTAAATGCTCATCCTGCTAAGTGAACATAAGGGTCACTACGAGCAATCTTTGGAAAAAGAAGGAAGTCTCATGTGTTTGGTGTGTTTGTTCACAAGCAACATTCAGGTCATTCTAGCAATTATGCTTTGATGCTTATGTTAACTTGCTAAATCAAAAGGAATAGGTGTTCAAGTCATTCTGGCTTCTTGTGCCTTAATGCTTACACCTCATTCCGACAATTCTAAAATTTATGCCATATTCATATTCTCATGATTGCAATGTCAGTGAGGGTTGTATGGCATCTTTCGAATGTCTATTGCTAAAAAATCTACGATGATAATGCAATGAGTCCAATAGCCAAGTTCTAGGGTTGCGTCTAGTTTAGGCTTGCATTTTCATTCTAGATTTGCATTGACACAGTGTTTGGTGCTCTCTCAATTGTCTTCTGGATATCTTCATCGAAGGTTCTCATCTTTTGTCCCGAGTTCCTCTTGGCTGCACAAGTTTTTGGTCCTTGCTCTCGATCTTTGAACATCCTTTTGATTAGTACTCATCATATATTGCTACATCCTACATGAGATGATTAGTACCACATACATTGCATTATCATTAATCCATATGCATCTACATATACATGTGCATCCATTATAAGATAAATCAAATCATACATTAATTTTTTCATCCATTACATGCATATCCATTTACCATCTATCCTTGCATTTAAACATTTGTATATTCATATCATAAAATAAAGTATGTGCATTTCATACATATCTACTCCATACATCTAAACCATCTAGGAAACATCTCATAAAACATAAACATCAAAGCAATATATCAACAAGTACAATGATATCAAAATGGCAATCTCATATATATATCAGTCAAATCAATGTCATGTAGAAAAATAAAATGATGGTGCTACTTGAGCACAGTATCAAAACTATGGATCTACAATGTATGTATCAAGATGTATCTAGCTCTACCCGCTATCGCCTACTAGAGGAGGTGGAGGTGGAGGAGGTTGCTATGGTGGTCCCTGTGGAGGAGGCATCGGTCTTTGAGGTGGTGGCATTGGTCTCTCTGGTGCCTTCTATAGAGGTGCCTGCTATGGAGGTGCCGGTGGTGGTGCCTATGGAGCTCCAATGTACTCATCAAATGGAGGCACCTGCTCTGACAAATCTGGAATGGCACTACAATATGCTGCATAATAATAAGCTACCTGAGTAGCCTCATATCTGGTCTCTATCCATGACCATGCTAGCTCCTCTCGTAGCTCTTTGATCTCCTGCTCTTGATCAGATATGCAGGTCTCCTGTATGATGACTCATGTGTGGTAGTCATCTCTCTCATGATGAACCTATCTAACCCTCTCACAGCTCTTCTTGAGAGCCTCCTATAGCTGTGGTGCCTGTGCTCCTATCAGAACATCTAGCATATCTATATCATCGCTCAGAGGTGTCTACTATGATGGATCCCCTATCCTCTTCCTAGTGGATCTCTTCCAAGTCCCACTACTCCTAGGACCTGCATCTGACCCCATAGTCCTTGGGGATGTTCACCTATCCTATCCTTGGCCTCAGCACTCTTTGTCTTTGCTGCTACTACTATGGTCCCTGTAGTGCAGCCTGCTACTATATAGGCTACTGAACTGGTAACTATTGATGTCCCTGTTGTTGTTCCTATATAGGCTACTGCTATGCTCTCTATCCCATGCTAGTAGGATCTGTAAATATCAAGAAGGGATGAGCTAGGATGTGATCTCTGTATGCAAGAATCATCCCTGCATTGGTGACATCCACCATATAATCCCATCACACCATAGGTACTCATGCTTTGATTGCACATCTACCCAGATCCAACCTCGGGTGCCACCCCTTCTTCTCCTCATCGATGAAGTGGGCATAGGGGCAATACTCCTAGGAGATTTCCTACTATCTCCCAAACTGATGCAAGACATGTGTAACAAGAAAATACTCAATGATGGTAACACTATGCCCAATCAGTGGACATGAGACAAACATATGAGAAAGCTCATGCTGAGCATCATCCCATGGCTTGGTAGCAACCCAAGGTCTCCTAACTATAGCTACCATGTCATTGAGCTATCCGTGCCACTGCTCTATCTTACCCAGTAGGGGCTAAGTCATCAAACTGACGTATCTGTATATGTATGGCTCTAGATGCTGCCATGTATCATGGAATATAGGCCTGCAAATAGGGAGATGCTCCCAGGCCCAGATTTGTAAAATGAATACTCCAATTTCCATGGTCCTAGCTTGTCAATACACAATCTTGTGCATCTCATGGTACATATGGGCAAGCATGCACTCACCCTATTTGAATCTGACTGCTGGTCTAGCCAGCATCCACTGCAGCATCAAACCCCAACTCCACTCTAAACCATGATGAAATTGATTGGGAACCAGATAACAACTCATGAACATGGATAGAATGATGGCTAATCAGTGAGCACCACCATACCTACTGATCAAATCATCCCAAGAGATGGCTAAACCCATCACTCGCTTATCTCAAAATATGGCTCTCAACGCCAGTGTACCTTCCCTTAGCCAAACATCATACTCAACTTGGGTGCCATGAATGAGTATCTACAAGATCCTGTACACATCCTCAGGAGTGACTGTCATCTCCCCTAGCGGCAAATGGAAGGTGTTTGTCTCCGAATGGAAATGCTCAATAAGTGCAGCAAGAAGACCATGATTTACCCAAATGTTGGGTATATCATGTAAGTATCCTAATCCTAGCTCATCAATATGGGTAGTCTCAGCATCTGTTAGTCTCTGGACTAATATAGTGATCAGTGGGTGATGTGACCAAAAGGCAACATCAGGGAACTCAACCTGCAAAGCAAGCAATGACATTGGATTAGTATCTGAATATGATGGTTTCTCAAAGTAGTAAACAACAAATGAGGCTACACATCTATCCTAATAGGACTCTGGAATGTTTTAACTATCTGACTCTATGCAAAATTGGAGGAAGATTTCAAGCACTACAATAGTTTCCCATGTGAGGAAACTGTTCCCTCATGCGAGACAAAATCTCTTCCTGCGCAAGAAGGAGAAATTTCGTGTGGCACTAGCAAGCGCTTTGTGCGAGCTTGTAGAAAGACCCCAAGTGAGGAAACCCTAACCCATGCAAGGAAACCATTTCCTCACATGAGGGGTGACCTAGGCTGGCATGAGGAAACTGTTTCCTCGTGTGAGACTTGAAGAACATGACCTAAACCATGCTAGATCTATCCTAAATCAACCTAGAAAGAAATAAAAATTGAAATGCAAGGAGGTTATCAACTACTTATAGGTGCATCATACTCTGGTGGCCGGGTGTGTCATTATGAGTGCTTAAATCGATGTGTGTGTACTGGAATGCCCTCCATTTCTCTCTCAGAGCTCTAATTTGCAAGAAGACAAAAGTGAATAATGAATTGAAAATGACCCCTCTGGGCCTTATATAGCTTTTGACCTAATTTTTAAAAGTGCTCCATTTTGTGCAAAAATTGTACCCTTTTGCTAAATCGACTGTTCTGAATCCATTTTTAGGATCGAAATCAAAATTTGACATCTCTAGATAGCTCAAAATCATTTTTTAAATTCTGGGATGCTTTGGGATCGGATGCTTGTGCAATCAGCCTTCTAGCGTCATTTTCCTGCCAGATCGTCATCTTTTCATCATTTTTGAGATCTTTAATCTTTTTCATCAAATTCAACTCTAGTCAAATCTGGTCAACCATGGTCGACCATGGTCAAACTTGGTCAACAGGACCTCCCAATTGCTTCAAAGTGCTTCTACAACTCCTTGAATCTAGTCTGATTGCTTCTATGTTGCATCCTCTTATTGTCAATCGTCCTTCTAATATGTCATATTTTGATTTCTCTCCTAAGGGGCCAGGATGATTACATCATTTGAATCTTATCAAACTAGTCTCTTATCAATATGATCTAAATCAATGTCCTCACCGCTTGGGGCATCTCTTCACTCGGGGCATCTTTGTGCCTCGCATCTTGTTATCTTGTCATCTATCTTTTAAGGTATCTAAGCAATCTAAATTAGATCCTCAGGAATCAAGCTTCATTCTGGAGATGGTTCTCAAAATCTCATTAGGTATTGTGGCAATCTAACCCTAATTCTTGGGACTCAAGTTTTGTTCTGGAGATGGCTCTCAAAATCTCTTTTGGACTATTATCTGGGCAATCTAACCCGGGTCTCAGAGGGATAAGCTTCATATTGGGGTAATCTAACCCTAATTTTGGAGATTAGTCCTAAATTTGCATCTATCATCATTCGATCAATTGGTATTGGGGCAATCTAACCCTAATTCTAGTCTCTTCTCAAGTTGTCATTAGACCATTGTCTTCACAATCTAACTTAGACTTCAGAGAATCATGCCTCATTTTGGAGGTGGTTCTGCAATTTGATCTATTTCGGTGTCTTAGTACTCTAACCTTGACTTTCAAGGGTTAAGATCCATTCTGGGGATAATCCTAAAACCTCATCTGTCACATCAGACTATTCTTTGAATCAACATGCTACTTGCCCATCAATTCAAAGAGGGGCAAATGTAATACCCCAAAATTGGCACCTAATAATTTCAATCAGTTTTGGTGCATTTTCTTCAATTTCATGTCTTCAAAGTCTTATTTTACTAGGCAATTTTCTCTCTCCTACTTGACTTTATTTGATTTGATGTCAATTGGAAAAACCCTAATTTGCATTAATCTCACACTATAATTAATTCCAAAGTTTTCAACTTTATTAGCTAAATAATCCCTATGATAATTTGATTTAATTCTAAAGTCCTAAGTTCTTTAAATTAAAATAAAATCCACCCCCTTTAGCTAATACACATAAAAGGAATTAATCTTATTTAGTTATTTGAATTGACACCTCGTTATTTGAATTTAATAATTCAAATTACTCGAAAGGTCACCCATATGTGGCAATAATTCATTCTCTTAATTAAATAAATCTTTCAATATTTGTCTCAATTGGGAATGAAGAGTCAACCATTCCATTTCAAGAACCTCTTCATTCTCTCCCTAGGCTTGTCTATATAATCAACCTTCTTCCTCATTCAAAAGGAGGCAATTGTGAGAGTAACTAAACTATATCCAATTTTAGTCTCAATTTCCATTATTTTTGAGCTTTCATTGCAATTAGTTTGTTTCACATTTTAGTGTTAATTGCATTCTCATACTAGCATAATTTGATTTTTGTTATTAGCTTAAATTTTCTCATTTCCTTTCAAGTTCTTGGATTAATTGCATCTTCCTTCTTAGCTTAATTGCATATTCATCTTAGTTTAATCTCATTTCTTTCAATCTTTCATGCTTTTAAATCCTTTGTCTTAGTTTGGTCTAATGGTTGTTGGCTCTCCAATCTGAGAGTAACTAAACACCCCAACTAATTAGGAGGCAACAGGTTGATTCACTATAAATTTGTGAATTGAGTAATTCATACTCATCTTCGTAATTCAATTTGTGAGCAATGACTATGTTGTGTCTATGGCTGGATTAGAGGTCCACGTTCATCTATAAACACTATTAAGCTCTGCAACACTCAACATATTATAGTTAAGACCTTCAACCCAATATGAATTTTCACAAGTGATCTTATCAGTCAGCTGAATCAATCCTTTTCCTCTAACAAGACGTGGTGCATTATTACCAAATTTCACACTTCTGCCTCTATAATGATCTAAGGTATCAAACTTACTTTTATCACCAGTCATGTGGTGTCAACAACCACTATCAATAATCCATTTATCATTTTTGTTCACATAGGAAATCATGCAATTTTCTCATCCTCATTAGACTCATCTTTCATTACAACATAGACTACCTCAATTTCAAAATCATCACTATCAGTGTCAGTATCTTCTTTGGCAATATATTTGGATTTCTTACCTTTTCCCTTGTAGTCCTTCTATCTTTAGTAACCTATGTCTTCTCTTTTTTCTTTATGCTTGTTATCTCTTTCTTCATCCATATCATTCCTGTCATGACATCTAGCAGCTATATGACCAACTTTATTACATGAAAAATATATAATAGGGAGTTTACCTTTATACTTTCCTTTTCCCCTTTTCAATCTTCTAGCCATAAGAGCTTCAAGATCCTCAAGTTCCTCATTAGATGTGTCTCTTTCACTTTCACTGTCACTCTCACCGATGCATATTTCTTTCTATTTCTTTGACTTACTAAAAACCATTTGAAACTTAAAAGAAGATTCAACATTAGCAACAGTGAAGTTATCATATTTAGAAAGCTCAAAAGTAGTAAGCTTACCAACTAAACTTTCGAAAGTAAGAGCATTGTTAGGGTTACATCTAGATTCCTAAATTGCAAAAATTTTGATGGCATAAATAGGATGCAGAGTTCTATATACTTTTCCTATTACAATTTCATCATCTATAGTTCCATTTGCTCCTCTAATAGCATTTACAACTTCTTTTATTCTACCATAATATTGAGCAATATTCTCACCTTCTTGCATTCTTATTTCATCAAATTTATCTCTTAGGCTCTCAAATTTTGCTCTCAGTACATTTTTGTCACTGCCATAGATTTTTGCAAGAGTGTCCCACATTTGCTTTGCATTTGTGCAATTTTTGATGTCTTCAAATTCTGGATAGCTTAGGGCAGATGCAATCTCCAACATTTCTTGATTGTGCTCTTATTTAGCTCTCATATCCTCGATAGTCAGAGGTGTAATAGGTGTGACATAATCATGCTCAACATAATACTTTGTAGAATCACCAATACAGGCCAGATGCAACTTCATCAAACTTTTCCACACAAGGAAGTTCTCCTTATTTAGCTTTGGTACCTCCTTCTTATACATCCTAATCATTTAGTTTAATTACCTTTAAAATTATCCTCTGCAAGCACCAACAACTTTGATACTAATTGTTAATATGATTTAGAACAATAGAGAGGGGGGGTGAATCAGTTCTTCTCAGGTCTAGATGTATAAAAGAAACTTTAAAACTCTTCAGCAAATCAGATCTAACAACCAACAACTACTCATTCATTACTGATTGCATAACATAAACATATAATAGTGCAATCCACTATCCAATAGTATCTAACTTGCAAAACACAAAAATGTTCAAACCATAACATTCACACAAGTATTAACGCCAAGATTTATAGTGGAAACCTGATTTGGGAAAAACCACTTTGTAACATGCTACTATTATTTTCACTCTTCTGAAGTGAGCTCTATGAAAAGCCAACCCTGTCAAAGGTTACAAACACACTGTCAGGTGTGACCTGGTTAAAGGATTTAAACCACTCTATTAAAAGTGTGCCTTGTTACAGGATTTACATACATTCCATTGGAATGCAACCTTGTTCAAAGGATTTATACAAATGACTGTTAGGTCAACCTCTATTAAAAGGATTTTGACTGATACAATGGTTAGAAAGTAACAGTAATATTGATACGAAAACATACAGCTCACTTTGCAAATATTAGATCCAATTCTATACACATATGCTGGCTTACTGACTGTGAACCTTTTCCATCTCCATCACTGTTCTGCTCGAAAATCTCTTCAAGCAATCACAACACTTCTCCTTCAGCCTTTTCTTCTTATACAGTCAATAACATCAACAACACTTCTAGCATCCTCTCCTATTCTCAACCTCATGCTTAGGTTTCCTTAATACTTTCTAAATTAGGTCAATACATCTTTTGCCACTTAATCTCCTCCGTAGATCTTAGGGTTAGGTCAGATTCATTGAATCCTTCCAACTTTATGTTCTTTGTCTTTCCTTCTAGAAACATCTCAAATCTCTTAATAGATTTACAATAAAAAAATTTACAGTGCATTAAATGCTTTCTTACAATCAATAAATAAAGTCAACACAATTTACATAATCCAAGAATTCAACTATGTTGGCTAGGAATCTAAACTCTTCCTCAAGTGTAAATTAATGATGCTTGGTCAATATTTTTTTCAACTCCTCAGTCTTCAATAGAAAGCTTGGTCACCACTAAAACTGTTTCCTCGGCTAATACTATCTTCCTCGACAATTAACTGATGTTCGGTCAACACTAAAATTACTTGGCATATACTAGCTCGGTCGACACTAACATCACTTGGCTTAAACTAGATTTCTTTATTTTTTCTTGGTTAAGCCTACTAGATTTTTCTTCATTCTTACTAAGATAAACAATAGATTATCTTATCATTCTACCAGATAATCAAGTACTTATTGAAGTATCAAGATAACTCAACCTTTCCTTAGGTGCTATTGTTACGAACCTTGCCTATCCCCTTCACAACAATCAAATAGATATAGTATTTTCTTAAATAGAAACAATCTTACAAATTAAGGTTTGACATCACTGATAATACAAAAATTTCTTCAATTACAGTTTCCAATAGCTTTGTGGTATTTGATCTACAATTATTCAAACATGTCAAGATTATTTGCATCGATTCGTGAGTTGATATTAAACTTATGGGTCATGGTTAGTAAACTTATACGTACCTTTCTACCTCTTAAACCATATGCTAGATCGAGTACCATTGGTGTAGCATTGGGATCTCCATTATGATGAGCTTCTTTAACCAATGATGCAACACCATCTCATTTTAATGAGCGACCATTTTATTGAGATTGTTAAATGCATACCATCATCTAATCAAGATTGTTTGCAAGATACAAATGTAGTACATCCCACTCACGACCAACTGTAAAAAAAACAAATAGACTGCTTAGAAACAACTTATATTGAAGATCTATAAGAATTAATAAACTATAATAACATCATATAATTACCTCAATTTCCTCAATCTAACTTTCCCCATCAAGTACTCCTCTTCAAATTTGTTAATAGAGTTGGGATCCCAAATGTGATCTACATGGATATTTGCTGCAAACTTGGGAAGATATTCATAATGTACACCATGGTCTAGTATACCATATATCCCTCCACTATAGAACCCTTAGGACATACTCTTTGTTGAACCAAGCCCTTCATAAATTTCAAGTGTCTCTCAACCATCCACACTGACCTAGTTTGTACAGGTCCACACAATTCAATCTCCTCAAATTGATGTATGAGATAGTGTTCTTGAGCATTGAAAAAATTTGGAGGTAGACACTTTTGCATTTCACACATAAGATGGGGAATTTTTCTATTCTAATATTTTATATCTTTTTTATCAATTTCTTTTGATGATAACCACCTAAAAGAGATTCAACTCGTAAGAACATATAAACAAGATTTTAGAAAAAAATATACAATAAATTACATAAAAAGTAAAGCAAGTCATAAATATAATATCTGTACAACAAGTATAAGAAATAACACTTCTAACCTCATGTATCCTCCAAGATTGTATATAACTTGTTTAACACTATTGTCAAACTAGTGTGGGAGGGATAGAGGTAGGACGTACTGCAGTAATTAAAAAATAATATTTTCAATATATTGTAAACTAATACAATAAAAAAATACATGCAATTTTACAAATATATTGTAAATAGAGAACATGACTTACCTTGACGAAGGTATGTCAATCATGTTGTTTCAACCCTGGCCCAAAATCACCTTTCTTTTATACAAGACTGCTTATATTTGCAGCAAATCCTGGTGTAATTTTTTTTTTTTTTAATGACTTCTTTTAATGCATCACTTTGCTGCTTAGTTAATAACCAAGGAAGGGCACTCACATTTATGTGGTCTCCATTGCTATTTGATTCAATGAAATTTTTTAGTGCATGATTGGATTCATGAATTTCATTACAAATTTTGGCAATTTTTTCTTTGTCACACCTTCCATCCAATATTTTCCATAGTGTCTCTGTTACATTTTTTCCAATATGCATAGCATCAAACAAATGCATGATTGAGAGATCTTTGTAGTACGACAACCTACTAAATTGACTAAGATAACTTTTTATTCCTCTAGGAAGTTGGTCATTGATGCCTTGACGACCTTCATGAGCATCAATTACATCATTAGTAAATAAAAGACAATATCAAAATATAAATTTCAAACAAAAATCATCAGATGGAATGACATTACCTCAACGATTTAGTCTATTGTATTCCAACTTCCATAGATGAGTTGTCATTCTTCGTGGCCTTGATGTTGTCTCTTTTTTCCCATTAAAAAAATGTTTTTCAATAATTTGATACTTATGATTATTGTGGAGAAAGTGCCTAAAATCATCTAACACCTTCTTTCCTAAACTTCTTGAATGATGGGATTTCATTTTCGAACCACAAACTGGACATGTGAATTTACCCTTTGTCTAAAGACCTAAAAGATACCGTACAATTGGATCATGTACAATTATCATGTGCAACTTAAACATACAACAATAATGTGTAAGCACTATAACATACCAAAAATACGTGACCTTAACAATATATAACATACTGCAAAAATGAGTTAGCCTAGGGGCATCAAGTATTGTCCATACATGCGTTACATGGAATTAAAATTGTCTTTGTCCTATTGGTCTAGAGATGTCATACATAGTGACCCCATTCCATAACTTTAACAACTCATCAACAAGGGGCTCAATATACACGTTCATATCTTTAACTTGGTACTTACCTAGTTGAATGAACAAAAATGTTACATAATTATTATGACCATCTTGATGCGGTATTTATAAATTAATTTACATAACTATTAAATAAAAAAATACTTGGTACAATCATTGACAACATTATGTTCTCCCTCTTCATGGACATCCAAGGAGGAATATTATTGTTAATAACAAAAATAGGCCACACTGAGTAAACAGATCTCATAACTCTAAATGGATTGACACCCTCCGCTACCAATGAAAGCTTGAGATTACAAGGTTCTTCTTTAAAGTGTGGCTATGTTGTTTCTATGTCTTTAAATGCAGAACCATCCACATGCATTCGCATAATGTCATCTTGACTTCTATTGCGTGTATGGTAATCCATAAGTTGTGCCAAGCTAGTGTACCTGAATAATCATTGAAGACGTGGAATAATGGGAATGTATTGAAGAACCTTGTGAGGCACCTTTTATGTTATTTGATCTTACTGATATCTACTAATATGACAATCAGGGCATTCTGTTGCAAATTAATGTTGTTTATGATATAGAATGTGATCATTGGGACATGCATGTACTATCTGATACTTCATTCTAATTTGATTCATAATGGTAGCTAATTCTTGATATGAATGAGGCAGAATATTTGATGGTGGTAACAAAAACTCACCTATCAACCTACAACAACAAATATGAATTGTTAATATAAGAATTGTAATGGTATGCTAACATTGAAGATGACAAAAATGGCATACCTTAGCATATGTGACATTGCTACATTGGATAAACCATTCATAACCTTCAAGTTCACCAACAACACTATAGAAGAGAGAAGAGTTGTTTGGGAGCCTTGGTATAGGGGCTTGTATGCCTTCTCAAGTATAGGTATATCAAGACCATCATCATCATTATCAGATGCGCTAGTACCATCATCATGATCATCTTGATTAGCTATGCTAATACCATCTTCAATCATGTCCTCTGGCACATTATCAGCTACACCAATACCATCATCTTCAATTGTGTTCTCTTCCATAGGATCATCTTCTTCCATGTGAGCATTATCCTTGGCTCGAATATTCACACCTCCATGTTCCTCCAATTGGAAATCCACATTCACTAATCGACAAAAATTGTGCCCCCCTTCAATGTGACCATGTTGCCTACAATGACTCTAGGCTGTTGTGATTAGAATTCTTCAAGTCTTTAAGCCCTTACACTTTTTTCAAGGACAATTACATTTATCAACTTTTCTTTGGAACTGAGACCACAATCTAGCAATTGTCTCATTATTTTGTTTTGGGTTCATATTGCTAGGTGTGGACTTTCTTCACAGGCAATTATTCGGGCTATAAATATACAAAATGTAAACATACAAGCATTAGTAGTATCTTTTATATAATAAAAAAATATATTATAAGATTATACAAGATTTACAAATACACACACAAATCATGCTCACTAGACCACAAAATATTTAAATCACTCAGGGACTCTTAAATAGAAAATGTAATCAACATAGGAGTTATTGTTGGATGATTGAGATACATGAAGTGGTATCTATGAATTAATCTTATATTCAACAACTGCATCTAGGAATTAATCTTATATTTTTGTCTTATTCTAGCCTAATCTCATTTGATGTAGATAAAAGATTTTTCAATACTTTCAAAACTGAAATTGAACCTTGTGTCTTCTAGCGCCAATATTTATAAATTTCATGTAACATATGGAACAATTGGAGATATGACCATCAAATCACAATAAATAATTTTTTAATAAATTTCCCGTCAGCACGTAGGCACACAACTCCATTTTAGCTCCCAAAAAGATCTTTTCATTAAAATAATAAAAATTTGACATGAAAAGTCCCTAATTTATGTGCCCATGATTTGAAACTTTTTTCCTTGGTTCCAACAAGCTACAAAACTAAGGCACATTGTTGATAATAGACTAATTTCCTAAGGGTATGATCTCAAGGTGGGGTCTTTCTATGTTCTTTTAAATCTTCATTCTAAAAAGATCAAGTTGTCTTAAATACCCATCCTGTCCTTTTCAATCTTTATCATGATCAATCTACCTTAATAGAGACAACACAAAACACATTCCTAGCTTTTTCATTAACTACCTAATAGAAACCCACCACAAACATTTTCTACTGCACTACATAAAGTTTTTTTTAAGAATGCAGACAGTAAACTGAAAATCAAGTCTTTGGCCATCAAACTTTGTAGAGCTACTGCAATTTTATTGTATAGCAACTATGAGAAATTGATTGTTAAATGGTTGAAAAGGGATGTGAGTTCCATACAATAGATATAGTCATCAAAAAATATAAATAAACATTCTAAATAGTATATGAATCTGCACGTCCATCTCATATTCAAACTCAGTGAGCTTCATTACCTCACTTAAAGTGGTTCTAAGATGTAAAAACTATGAGATAAAAAGAATTGTATAGTTAAAAATTGACAAAAGTTCCATAGAGCAGATGCAGTCTTCAAAAAATACAAAAGGAAACCCCTATTAGTAAGTGAATATGTTTATCCATGTCCAATTCAAACTAAAGTGCTGCAGATCAACTTCATGGTTTGGTTTATTACTTTGGCCAGGCATCATGAAGTTGCTAGTCAAGGTACCTAGTCAATTAAAATTTATCAAATTAACTAAAATGGTTACAAGACATTTTGAACCGGAATCCAATTCTGAGGTTTGTCCTGGAAAGGGAAAAAGAATAGAAAATCTATTTGAACATAATAAAATCTTGAATCCTTAAATAAAGTTGAACATCTCCAACAGGTTTCAATGATTTTTGTTAGTATTTGATCTACGCAAGTGGGGGATTATACAATATATATGACATGAATAGAACTAAAAGTAATAAAGTATAGTGCAAAGATACATGGCATGTTCATAGGAAGAGATATTTTATAATGAGCTTCTTAATCAAAAGGGTCATAACCCTGCATGGATCATTCTATACTGTAAGTCATTAGAGATATGCTTATATTGAGCTATCTTATTATTTTAGTTAGATGCCTATATTATTTGCAGTGAAAACTATCTTCGAGTTGACATCAAAAGCATTGATAAAATATACAATGCTCATAATCCTTTAGCAGAAAATAGCTATATTTCTTTAACATCATTCATAGGTATGGGATGTGCCCATAGATATTGTGATGAGGTAATTCTTTCTAAACTTGATGCATCCACCAATAGTCAAAAAATTTATCGCAAAAAGATTTATTAAGCCTCATTAAATGTCACCAGAACATACTGAGCTTCAATTATTGAGATCTCAATGTTCAACTTATAATTATAAAAATGTTCAAATTATAATGAAAATCAGAATTTTATTTACTATTTCATATAAACATCAAGTGTCATTTTTCTTTAGCCATCAAAAGGTGTCAAGATGGATTTATGTGTTATTAATAAATTTCAAATTACCAAGACTAAAATAGAACTGGAAGGAAAAAATGCTAAATATTTTGTTTTATAGAGGTAGTTCATTGAGATTCTGCACAATTTGTTCTGGAGATTTAATCATTTAACATCAAATGATATAACCATAAGCCTCAAACTGTAAAATAACCATTGGAATTTTTAACCTAAGAGGTCAAAGAAAAAATGAGCCTGATTGAAATGAAAGATGGCTTCATATGAGGTACAGAATTATCAAGATTTGAATAAAAAATTGTTATTGCCTCTGAGCAGTGCACAGATTTATATAAAAAATCAACACTTCTATAAATAATGAATAGTCAAAAGTCTATTAAACAAATAGCAATCCACTTGACACAATTTACTACTCCAAATAATTGGGCTTCTCTTATGTAGCTTAATTTTCCATCAATGTCAGTTTCAAAGGTGTAAGTATTAACAAATATACTATATGATAAATGTAATAAATGTCACTTAAAAATCAAGTGTATACCACAGGGATTAGCAACTTCAAAAGCTTTTCTGTCAGACATTATTGTTGGAACTGCTTTGGTAGACATGTATGCCAAATGTGGAAGAATAGACAAGGCCCGTGAGTTGTTTAATAGAATGCCTCAACAAAATGTGGTTTCATGGACTACAATGATTGCAGGATATGCACAAAATGGATTCCTTTGAAAAGGCTTTAGAAATTTTCAAGAAAATGCAAATGGTAGGTGTAAAGCTAAATTCCACAACCTTTGCCAGCATCCTCTCTACCTGTGGCAAAATGGGAGCTTTGGAACAGGGTATGCGTTAACTTATAGTGTTGATCTGATTGATTATTGTTATGGTTAATCAACTTTATATATATATGATTTAATATCAATCATATGTGTCATAGTCGACTGAGAATTATTGGGGCTCACATTATATATATATATATAAATTATGTAGTCACTGTTAAGATCAACTTAGTCGATTGCTTGATCACACGATAACCAGTAATTAATGGTTATCATAACACATTGTTAATGTGTTACGATAACCACTAATTAGTGGTTATTCGTATCACTGTGTAAGATAGTGAAATGATGCTAGTCAACTGATAATAAAATGATGACAGTCATGTCTATTCATATTGGTATTAATAACCATTGTGTGGGCTGGGAAAGACTTACCAGTGCCATATAATTGATAGGAAATAATAAATGATACCTTAGCTCATATAAATGGATGCCCTAGCTCATGGGTAACCAAAAAATCCAATGAACACACATTAACATGATGCCCTAGCTCACTAACACATAAAATGTGATAATCAAATCATCCAAAGAAATGAACTCAATGCCATGGACACAACAGAGCATGGAGTAATGAATATTATAGTAAGATGTGCCCTCGAAATACATGATGGTATTCAATCAAGTGATCAAATGCAATATATTCTATCAAAATGCAGAGGAGATAACGACACAATCCCTACCATTTGATAAGGAGAAGAAAAGCCAAGTTTCCAAAACCAAGCTCAAAGATCAAAGGCCCAAGTCCAGACAAAAATTGCAACTCCTATACACAATGCTGAATCTTCCCTTGTTGATGAGGTTTCATGCACTGCACCTTGAAATTTTTTTCCATGGTGATAATGAAATGAGAAATGAATTTTTTTAATTTTATTTTAAAGTTATGCTCACGTTCGTCAAAATTTTGACATACACGGTAGTGGTCAAACTTTCGACTAACACAGGCATGGATTAAAAACAAATGAAAGTTTTCCTTCTATAATCTGACCAACCAAAACCTTTTTATTTCATGGTCAAAAATTTTTTGTAGAAAAACTAGGTCAAATGTACTAGTGATGATAGCAAGTAAAATTGTCTAAGTATAATCAACATTTTCCAGTCTAACCAGAGATAGTTTTGGATAGCGATGTTGATAGAAGCAGGTTCAGTGCATGCACACTTTAACATGGATAATTCTATGTATGAAAAAGACACAAGTGAAAGCGCAAGTCTATACAGCAAGTATGGAAGGAGATATTGTAGAATTACAGAGACAGAGTCGCAGTTGACTTGAACAGAGCAAGAAGATAAAACAAGTATATTAGTTAAGGGATTATTTTGTTTATCAAAATAATGACTTAACCATACAAGGGATGGCATCCTAGATGTTAAATCTTGGGAAGAATAAGTTAATTTTGTATTTATGTTTTGTAAAGCTGACTGTAAAGTTATTATTCTTAATAACTTGTATATATGTAAGAAGCATGTAATGCGAAGAAAGGTACAAGAAATAACAAGATATTGTAATGCTATGATGCGAAGTTGTAAATTGTAAAAGGAAAGAAAACAAACTTTGTATATGAAAGTGAAGAAGCTAGAAAGCTAAATTAGAATAGGAAATCTATTCGATAGCAGTGAAAGGTTATGTACTTTACCTTTTGTAATCAGATATCATTGTATATTACATGTTTGGGTAGTGAGCTCATCTTGTAAACATTCTATTATGTAATACCAAATCTTAGTAGGGTTGAGGCTTCTAATAAGGCCTAGAGTCCTTTAATCAAGATAGAGACACTATATGTATGTAATAGACTCCTAACAGGGTCAACATCCTTAACTAGATACTTTTGATTAGTGGATCAGTTGTGGGTACCATCCCCACCGGGGTGTTATGAGTTCATTTTCTTTATTTCTTTGCATGTTATTTAGTTTACTTTGTTTTGCAAGCATCAAGTTAATTTGTTATATCCATAAATGGGAAAAAGTAAAAGCTTGTAGAATACCGATTCACCCCCCCTCTCAGTATTCCCTATTTCTAACAATTGGTATCAGAGTTTAGTTACTCGGAAGAAAATTATTTAGAGAAAGCCTAGCAACTTGAGTAAGATCTCTATGGATATGGATCAATTACATAAAAATCTTGAAGAATCTCTTGAACAGATTGATATTCTTACCGAGGAAAGAGATAATCTGAAAGGGAAACTTGATGATGTGAAGAACTTCATTGAGAAACTTAAAGAAAAAGTGAAAGAACTAAAATCAAAGAGAGAACCCACAATTCAAATCAAATATTGTGATGAAATTTCAAATCTGAAGAAAGAAAATGAGATTCTTAAACATGAATTAAAGATTTTAGATCCGAAGTTAAGTTTGAAAGATGGAAATAGCAAGAATGAATCAAATCTGAAATCTGAAAATGAAGATCTGAAGTCTAAACTTTGTAAAGTGACATCTGAACTTGAGAAGACCAAATTGCAGTATGCTGAACTTGAGAAGTATAATACAATTGTGAAAGGTGAATTGACTCAGTCTAAACAACATCTTGAAAAACTATATTCCACCAGTAAGAGGATTGATGAAAAAATATCTTATCAAAAGCCATATTATGATACAACTAGTCTTGGATTTAACTCATCTAAGATAAGTGAAGAATGCAAGGAACCAGCTTTGAAAATCTCTGAGAACAAAGATGAAAAGAAACATGATGAAGCTAACAAATCTAAAGACATACCTAATCCACCTAAAGAAGATGAAACACCTAAAGATACACAAAGATAATTCAAAGGTAGATGTTTTGCATGTAATATTTTTGGACATATGAAGAAAGATTGCACAGGTAAGCAATTCAAACCTCTAAATGGTTATTGTTATAATTGTCATGGTTTTGGACATAGAGCTATTGATTGTAAGAAACCTAAATTTAATGATAACAATAGTGGTAGTAGAATTTTTAGAGATACTAACCATGTAGATAAAAGACCTACTGAAGATATGAATAGAAGAAATGGAGTTGTATGTTATAGATGCAACAAGATTGGACACTGCTAGAAATTGCAAATCACAAATGAACCATACAGGACCGAGATATGGAAACAATGAAATAGTTTGCTAGATATGTAACAAATTTGGTCATACAACAAGATTTTATAGAATGAAGAACATGAGAAACCCTAATCCTAGAAGCTATACAAGGAGAAATGAGAATGCAAACAATAGTTAGAAAGGATGCTATAGTAACTTGGAAGAAGAAGTTAAATTTGTTAAAGCCACAAATCAAGCAGACACACTCAGTACGCAAGGTAATCAGATAGGTGAAGTATCTGATAGCAAGTGTGAATCTTTTCCTAACCCATCTCAAAGCATTTGAAGCAGTTAAGTCATAAAGAATGTTAGAATAGGAGATTAGAATAATGTAAAAGTTATATTAGATTGAATTGAGTCTTGCGCAGTTAATGTAAGGTAGTATATGATGTAATAATTCTCTGGTTAAGAGTGCATGAGCTAATATGAATGTATGCAAGTTCACGAAGAGAATGAAGTTTTGCAGGAAAACAAGAACAACTTTTTGGAAAGAAGTGGCAAAGGAATTGAATGCGATGTCAGAATCTTGAAATATTGAAAGGTTAAAGATTATGATTGCTATTATTTGATCATTCAAGTGACTACAAGTGATAAGAAGATCAATACAGAGGTGATTGAAAGCAGTTGTAGGATTTGGAGAAGAATTTCTTGCTGAATCTACGCAAAGCCCTAAAATAGATAATTTGAGGTATTTCACTAAATAAATCTATCAAGCAGTTAAATCTTTTATAGAAGTCATGGATGTATCACTTGTTCACCATATAAGAGATTCAATTAGACCTAAAGTTAAAAGGGAACCAATAGAACCCTTGGAAGAAGACCCTAGTCTTGCATTGTCGTTCATTCCAGATAGAGTTTTACATTTAGAAGATATAAGAAGTTATCTAAAATGAAAATTTGAGGCTGTAAGTGATAATAATCTAATTATGGATTATGAGACAATATATAATCATGATATATCATTGGAAGTAGGGTTTGAACATTTAAAAGAAAATGAGATTGTGAAATATTCAATACACTATGAATTCCAAGATGATGAATGCACAAAGATCATTTTGAGTAGAATCCACAATGGGAAATTTTGGCTGGATGACAGAGTGATAGATATCACTGCAGACCTAATTCATGAGGTAACTGGTTTGTCAAAATCTGGAGTTGTACCCTTTAATGAGAAGAATGTAAAGAAAAATGTTTTGGAAAACACCAAGTCATCCTATAATGGTAGAGGGATTGTAATCAACAAGATCACAAAAGATGATGTTAGATATGTATGCAAGATTTTAACATCTAAATTTTGTGCAAATTCTAGAGAAGATGACATGGCAACTGGAATGGTTTATGCAGCATATTTGATGTGCGTTGAAAAAGTTCAAGTTGATATGTGTGAAATTTTAAGAATTTAGTTGTTTGAGAACCTTGAGAAGATAAAGAAAACCAAGAAATCATAATTTAGATTCTCATCTTTGATTACATACATGCTTTTTCATTTATTAAGAAGATTTCCATGTACTATTGGAGAAGATTGGAATGATAACAAGACTACTATGGACATAATCAATAAGGTATATCTTAGACGCCCTATAGACAAGGTTAATGAGAGTGCAGCCTTGTTAATCAAGACATTTCAGAACCAAATGAGAAAAAGGTCAAGGATTCCACATACTATAGTAGAGAAATATAGGAATGATATATGTTTTATGGTTGACACTGATTTCACTTTTATTGAAGCAGTTGAATTGAGATTGGAATTTACAGATCCACTTGGATATGAAGTTTCTAAAGTTGAAATTTAAGAGTACATAAATAGATTGCTTAAGTATAAGTTGGATTGTAAATAGTTCTAGATTTGGAACTTATGAGGAGAAATTTAACTCCACAAAGTCATTGCAAGAAGAGAAATTAGCCAAAAAGAGAGTTGACAACACTATAAATAAAATTCTTAAGGACACGGGCATGATAGAACATGAATTTTTAGTGGCAAAGCATACAACAACAACAATAAGAGACATTGGACAGAAATAAATTTTGTCAGTTCCACCCCTTACATCAGTTACAACTCACAATGGAGAATTTTAGAATTTAGAAGAAGAAATTAAAGTTGAAGTGGTACAGGAAGTAAGAAAGTCTACTAGATCCTCCACCACTCCACTAGCAAAAAGAGTAAAACAAATGGCAAGTGGACCAAAGAAAAGAAAAAAGACCATATTCACCCTAGTACAAAGAAAGGTATATGAGGTTAAAGATGATGAAGAAGCTAGAAGAAGTAAAAAGAAATGGAAACCTAAGATAGAGAAGGTGAATTCCTTGATTATTAATGAAGGTGATTTCTCTAAAATGAATAAATTCTATGAGTTGTACAATTTTTCTGACAATATGAATTTAGAAAATGTAGTTGTCAGACATATGATATTGGCAGACAAAAAGTTTGATAGTATTCAAGGAAAGATTCCTAATGAACTTTTTGAGAAGCTAATTAATAGGAAGAAAAGAGAAGTTGAAGAAGATAAAAAACATAAGAGAAAACCATGTAAGAAAGCTCTATTCCATAAAAGATGAAGATCATTTTAAAGAGATTATGAAAAATCTTAACACTCATCTCAGAATGAAAAGGAGAACCATCTTGATAATGGGATGAAACTATGAGGAAGTAAACAAAGAGAAAGAATAAGCAATTATAAAGGTAATGACCTCCGGTCCCAGTGAGAACACAAGTGCATTTGATTAGGTATTGGAAGCAGAGCATCAAAAAATTCCTTCACCACCACTGCCACCATCAATCAACATTGAAGATGAATCTATGAATGTGGAAGGAACAAATATTACTTTAGATAGTGAAGATAACCCATTTAGAAATCTTGAGAACATTGTTGACAATTTGGCTTTTGAGTAGCATGATATGATAGGGAATGAGGAAGAAGGAAAGGAAACAAGAAAAGAAGAAGAAACAGAGTTGACACAAGAAACATAGGTTAATTTAGAGGTAGTAGGCCAGGAAGTTCCTCAAGAACAAGTAGCAATCAATCCTCCACCCAAGGAAGCAGCAGCGAAGCCATAGATTGAATCCATCTTTACTAGTCTTGGACAGGAAGTTGATGATGATGATCAAATAGAGTTGATATCATCTTTGAATAAAATCATTGGCAAGAATAAGAAGGTAAAAATCCTTGAGGGATCATTGCTTGAAGTAACAGGAAAACTACAAAGTATAATAACCAGTCGCATAACTAAAGCAGACCCTCAGATCAAAGCAAAAGAAGTTGTGAAAGCATTTGATATTGAATTCACAAGCTTATCAGACATGGACACAGTCAAAGCACAAGAAGCCTATGAAGCCAAGATATTTCAGGATGTATGTCAGAATATAAAAAATAATATTGATAATCTAGATGTTTGCATCAAGGAGCTAAGAAGAAGTTTGGAAAGAGGAAAAGCTCTGTATAGACAGTGTACAAAATTAGAAGATCATGTATCTGGAATAACAGAAAAGATTAAGGAAAAAGAGGTAGAGATACAATCTACAACAAACCTCTTGTTAAGTCCAAATGTAAAGATCCTTGATATTGAGAAAAATATAAGAAAATTGAATGATGACATAAGGATTTTGAATGATGAAAAGGATAAGAAATTGAGGAGATTCACTCTATTAAGAGAGCATGTATCGATTAAGCTAAGTATTGTTGAAAGTTAGTCGGAAGAATGTCTTTCCTATAAGACATCTTATGAGAAATTTTACTATGTAAATCTTCAAGCATGTGAAATTGCATCTTATGGTTTATGTGCACTCCTTAGTGTCTCATATTCCATAAAGAAATCATGGAATAAGGAAATTGAGAGCATAAAGACAAATTATACAGATTGTGTTGCAAGCCTACCGACTTTGCAAATTTGAATCCAAAGGTAATCATTTTTGACAAGTCCTTTTTTGGCACCCTTTTTGTCATTGTTGTCAAAGGGGGAGTAATAGTAGAAAATTGTATAGACAATATGATATGAGGCATACTCCTAGGGGGAGTAATAGATATTCAGAGATATAAGTATATTGAAGTATTTTGTTATGGCCACAATTTTGAAGTTTGTTTTGTAAGACTTAGCCAATTTTCTTATATGTTGCCACCAATGACAAAGGGGGAGATTGTTGGCAATTTGGTTGAGTAGGATATCAAGTTTTTGTCATTATGGCAACATATAATCAATATGAAGATCACACTATGATATCACATCAAATTGTCTAAGCATAAGTAGCATTTTCTAGTCTAACTAGAGACAGTTTTGGATAGCGATGTTGACAGAAGTAGGTTTAGTGCATGCACACTTGAACATGGATAATTCTATGTATGAAAAAGACACAAGTGAAAGCACAAGTCTGTACGGCATGTATGGAAGGAGATATTGTAGAATTATAGAGACAGAGTCGCAACCGACCTGAACAAAGCAAGTAGACAGAATGAGTATATTAGTTAAGGGATTATTTTGTTTATCAAAATAATGACTTAACCATACAAGGGATGACATCCTAGATGTTAACTCTTGGGAAGCATAAGTTAATTTTGTATTTATGTTTTGTAAAGCCGACTGTAAAGTTATTATTCTTAATAACTTGTATATATGTAAGAAGCATGTTATGCAAAGAAAGGTACAAGAAATAACAAGATATTGTAATGATATGATGCGAAGTTGTAAATTGTAAAAGGAAAGAAATCATACTTTGTATATGAAAGAAAAGAATCTAGAAAGTTAAATCAGAATAGGAAAGCTATTCAACAACAGTGAAAGGTTATGTACTTTACCTTTTGTAATCATATATCATTGTATATTACATGTTTGGGCAGTGAGCTCATCTTGTAAACATTCTATTCTGTAATACCAACTCTTAGCCAGGGTTGAGGCTACTAACAAGGCCTAGAGTCCTTTAATCAAGATAGAGACACTATATGTATGTAATAGACTCCTAACAGGGTCAACATCCTTAACCGGATACTTTTGATTAGTGGATCAGTTGTGGGTACCATCCCCACTAGGGTTTTCCCTTGGCCAAGGTTTCCTTGAGAACAAAACATGGTGTTATGAGTTCATTTTCTTTATTACTTTGCATGTTAGTTAGTTTACTTTATTTTGTAAGCATCAAGTTAATTTGTTATATCCATAATTGGGAAAAAGTAAAAGTTTGTAGAATACTGACTCATCCCCCATCTCAGTATTCCCTATTTCTAATAGGTACAACATCTTATCTTTCATCAATCTTTCCTTTATGCAATTCCATTTTATTTTTAATACCATTACCTAAATAGGGGTTTGACTAAGGAAAAACCCTTTCCATAACCTTTTTCCTATTTTGTTATGTGTAGGAACATGTAGCACAATTATCAAGACTTAATTTAGAAGGTACATAATCTGTTAGAGTGAGCATGAAAGCTTTAGCCAAAACATTTGGGAACATAGTGGGAATCATGTTCTATTGTTGAGAATAGAACATCTAGTTCATTTTGTACCCTTCAAAATCAACTCAGATTCATACTGCAAGTTGGTACATTTCCCTAGTTTCCATTTTAAATAATTATAGGTTGCTGTCAAATTTTTATTAGTCTTTATTTCCTAAGATTTATTGTATTTTTTTATTTAGCATCCTATCTTGTAGCACCCCACCATATTCATTTAAATTTAATCATTTAATCAATCAATCAAAGGAATATTACACTCATTCAAGACTTAATACCTCTTGATCCTATTGGGTCATTTTCCTTTCGAATGTGCATTAGGAAAAGGAGGTGAATTCTATCTTTCTTACCTTTTCTTTTGTATATTTTTGTGAACTTGACTCATAACATTTCCAATTCTAATTTGGTGCCTAGATCTAGGTTGAATGCATTACATTGTTTCATTTTATGAATTTTGTTTTGGTTTCAACAAATTTAGATGTATTCATTGATAAAAAAAGACATAAAAAGGTAAAAAAAAATGCACTTATCTCATAGATCTATTTCATTCTTCAATTTCCTTTTCATTCTTGCATGTTTAAAAATAATAAAATATATAAAAATATTTCATTCTATGCATTATTATATGTATTTTTTGTTAGCTACCAGAATTGCACCCTTACCAAATTTCATAAAAACTTAGCATTCTGGAATAACATGAGAACTTTCCAAGGCAGTGGGCCACCTAAACTTGGAAAGGACCTCTAGAGAAGGTTGGCTTCCTCTCTAATACTTCACCTATAGGACTTACTAAAACTACTTGCTTGATGGGAAAAGGGGTAGAAAGCTCGTATAAACTTAAATTCCAAATTGAAATTAATAAGGTGATGCACCAAAATGATAAACTTGTAGTATTTAGAAAAAATATGATTCTTTGAACACCTAAACAAAGTGGTGAACTTACACTACCTATCTCATTATGCATGGGCATAAATATTTCACAGGGAGGTCTAAGAATGTACATGTCTATGAAGGAAAGATAAATTCCACTACAATGAACTATAACAATACCCTTGACACTGATTGCAACCTACACAAAACACTTTAATCACAGAGATGGTACAAATATGAGACAGAAACTGAAAGGAAATGAGATACTTTCACTAACATTCCTATCGATCATACAAAAATACTTAATTTTGCAAAGAACAGGAAGCTAAACATTCTGTGAAAAAATGGTCCCCAAAATAATCTCTGCATATGCAAAACCGAGTTACTAGAAGTATGCTAGACGTGAGCAAAGGATTGAAAATAGAAACTAAGACTCCAAAGTCTGCATAACCAAGAACTAACTCAAAAAATGAGTTACAAATCTCATTAAGTACAAAAAAATCAAACACCAAGGGTTAGATGCTAGGAATTAGGCTAAAAAAGAGGAGCTAAAAACTACTAAAATGATGTTTTTATGGTGGAAAAAGTTACCCAAACCCATAAAGGAATGAACACCTCATCAAAAATACCCTAAAAAAGCTCAAACAACTCATAAAAACCCTCCAATTGCTAGGAAAAAGTCCATACATGACCCTCTCCTAAATCAACTCCATCATTCCTAAATTCCCTCCTAATGTCTTCAAACTACTTCAACTTCCAGGAAGAAGTCTCCAAGAGTATTAATAACACTTTATCCCTCCAATGACTAAGTCCATAAACCCATGGGAAAAAAAAAAGCCTCTTTGCCCCTATGTTGATTTTCAAAAAACTAATGCCCCCATATTTTCATATTTAAAACATAATGAACTATAGAGTTTATAAGAATAAGTTCATTTTCTTAACAATAAATTATATGCGAAAACAATAAATACCTCATTGTACTTATATTTTCCAATCAATTATTACATGCTTGACAAACAATTTGACATATTATAACTAACAAAAATATTAAATAAATAAAATAAGAAAAAATAATAAAAAATAATACCTAATAAATATTTATAACTATAAAACATACTAATAAACATAAATTACTAAGCTTAATTTTATTATTTTACCCTATCCTAAATCAATTTCAAAAAAGGCAACTTACTGAAACCCCAACCTAGGCACAACATTAACCTAAGGCATCATGGGGACCCACAGGGTATGGGAGTAATGGACATGGAGATAAAAAAACCTCCCATCAAAATTTTATGGAAGCTTCTAGGGTGAGATAAACCTAAATCAAGCCTTTTGTGCCTTCATTTTCATTTTGATCTTTAGCAAAACTTGGCTCCGCAAAACCCTTTCTGCCACCATGGATGAATAAGGTTTTTGATGAGTCTTCTCTAGAACTTTTGAGGCACTATTTAGTAGCTCAAACTATAGGAATGCTTACATCTAAAGTCCTCCTCTCATATTTGCGATAATTGGTAAGATTTTTTTTGTTTGGAAATAAAAGAGTGAATTAAATTTATTCCATTCTTCTACTCCTTGGCCGTAACTTTGTACTACTTCTCTGAAAATATTTGAAATTTTGGGTCTTTTGAAGTATATATTACAGGAAAAATATCTTCAGTTATTTAAAATACTTGTATTTGTAGTGTTCCTTCCTGCAAGTGCTCAATGTCTTTTGAAACTCTTGAATACTGGCTACCTTACTTGGTATTCTAAGGACATAAGATTTCTTTAGATGACATATTTCATTTGAAAAAAAAACCCCTGTGGGTTTTCTTGTATTTTTTCTTTTTACATTTTATACCCATGAGCGTTGAGGGTTTCTTTAAAATGGCTTTGTAAAATAAACCTCACTATAGATCCATAACCATGATATCTCTATTTTGTGTCTTCTCTCATACTGTAGATATTCTCTTGAATGGTGCTTCACCGCTATTTTTGTTCTTGATGAATTCGATTGCATAGTCCCTTCACTATCTTTAGAAAATACAATTATAACTGGTGTATAGTGTCCTCCATTTTGTATCTGTACCATTTTAAGAGCAATCCCTGACACCAATTTGTAGCATTCAACTTATTATTTCTAACACTAACAACTTCATGCTATTATATACATGGGATCTTTATCCTTCACAACCGTACCTTTGGATTTTAGTGGAACAAAACAATCATATTTACCTTGCATTAGGTACAACACTACATATTTTTTTGATGACATCCTTTCTGACAAGATCACTATTCTTTTTTATTTGCACTCAAGTTCTCTGCTAGACAGTCACTATCATTCAATTTGGATATCATTTCTTATTGGTATATTCACTAGTTTTGATATGACTACCCTCTATTGATTTTTGGCCCTTGGAAGATTAGAACAGTGCTTTGATTATCTATTTTAAGTCTTAATGGGTTCATAGCTCTTTCACTCTTCCTGCATACATGCACCTTCTCTTTACAGTGAGATTTGTTCATCACTTTGTCTGTTATGCACAATATACAAATTATTTAAATAAATCATTTCTTACCGTCATTAGGCCATCACAAATGAATAAAGTCTTCTTAAAAATAGTTCAAAGTAGTCCTATTACAACCTTTTATGGATGTTTTGTTTGTTATTCAACATTTACAAATGATCCTCTTCAAATAATACATCTTTAATCTCTGTAGCATGGCATCTGTTCTCTTCATGGCTCTTGTATGAGTCTTTGTTATGGCTATAAACAGTTATCTTAATGTTTTTCAAGAAACCTTTACTTATCTTAGTATCATATTTCATAATTGTAGTATCACTGTAACTTTTGATAGTATCGACACATAAAGACCATTATTCATATTCTATATAAAATGAGTAATCACCTTTGTGTTTGAAGGCATGTTATTGCTTGATATCCTTTCTCATAGTCAGTTACAACTTGCCAAAAGAATGCAATGTTTCTATAAGGGTTCTTGAATTCTCCACAACATGGAAGCCACATGCTTATGTACTTCTAAAATAGTATTTGTTGTTAGCTCAATTATTGCATCTGATTCAACTACATTTCTGATTTATGATCATTAGTATGTTTATATGTGAGTTTAGTGTTGTTTACTATAACACTATCTTATACATTATTGCATTGTGATTGAATATGATCTTTAGAACTTAACATCTCTTAGCTACTGCTACTATGTTGTTGTTATTAGCATCTTGTATTGTTCTCTTGCACTTATAGCATAGATTCTCATGCTATATATCTATACTAAGGCTTGTGTTATGACTTTCCTATCATGTCATGATGTCTACCTATACATTTCACTTGCTTTTCACTAATTTGTATATATTTATAATGCACTTTATTTTAAAATAACATGCAACTCACTATTTCTTCAACCATCTTTGAGCAATATTTTGATTATTGCTATTCATTGTCTTTGTATATCATGGTATATCATTGTAGCTTTATTACCTACAATATCTATCTCTATCTCTCATTAGCGTGTTGGGCTCAACCCTCATGGGAGACCATTTGACCCCACATGCCATCAAGAGACACAAATCTACACATGGAGCAAAGATGTTAGAAATAAATCCATGTCTTTCAAGTTTGAAATGAAATGTGTCTATGTGGGAAGATTTGCAAGGATAGCATTTAGTTATTTCTTAGAATGAATGTTCTAAGTCATTGCATTTCACTTTTTCTAGGTTTTTGGATAGTGAAGAGTGGGGACTTAAAAATCAAAGCAAGAAAACAACCAAAAGACCACTCCTACTCCTGCTAGTCATTCAGGCAATGACTGGCCTGTATTCTCACTTCTTTTCTTTTCTTCTTATACACATATTCATGTATGATTTCAAATTTGAAAATACAATGAATTATGTTCTAACTAGTTTCATGGTTTGTGTGGAGTATTTGTACAAAATATTGATGAATAAAAATTACATTTTCAAAAAAAATTGTGAAATCTTTCTATGCTATGTTCATTTCCATGAAATGTAATGATTTTGCATGTTTAGAATGAAACTTTTTCCTGAAAGAATAATGGGTCTACCAAATTGATCCCGAGTGAAAATTTGGTAACATTCTTAATGATATCTGCTGGATGTCTACCTGCAAGACATCGGGACCAATAGCATAGGCATGCCATTGGGCACGAGGTCAACTTTTAAACATCAATAGAAACTTGAAACTCCTTTAATCAAGAAGGGTAAGTCTTTCTATCTAACTCAATACCATATTTACAGTTTGTGGTAATGAAGAAGCCCTTCATTATCATGAATCATAGATATGTTATTCATTCAGATATAAAGGATTATCTTGGCTCCTTGAATATTCCTCAAGACAAAACATAATAGCTCGACATGACTTACATCACTTGTATTTATAGATCACTTCTATTTCAATACATATATATGTATGATTTATTGAAGTGTAGATCATGTTTTACTGCCATAAGTGGTAGGTATACATGCATTGAAATGAAAATGATTGGAAACAATGAGTTCTCATATTGCAACTCAAACATACTTGTCTTGGAACTTACTGAAAAAAAAAGAAAAGATGAAAAATAAAACTAGAAAATTGTGCTGACAACACTTAGGGAAAGCTGCAAACTACCCTATCCTAACATATTCTAACTAGCACAAAAGTTGGTCAAACAAAACCATTTATTGGTTTTAGAAAGTATCTACCTTTACTCTTTAGTTTGTAATTAAAAAACATACTCATGAGAAACTATAAAGAGATGGAGAAATGAACCAACAAGATGCATCATTCCTTCTTCAGTTGCACCCTCATACTTAGGTGTTGGCACACCTGGTACTTCCTTATTTTCCTCCATCCTTTCCAAATTATTGATTGGACAATCTCTTAACAGAAAGAACCTAGGGCTCTTTTTGATAGTTTTTGGCTCTTGAAACATTAATCCAGGATGATGAGCTACTTCTTCAAACTCTTTTTTGTGATCAATGACCTATCTTGGGTGAACTAAGCTAAGACCGAGTTGATTCTATTACTTCATCATGTTGTTCACACACTTCTAAGTTTGTGGATGCTAGTTTTATATCAAACTCTGAGCATAAATCTTCCAAATCATCCCAGAATTGGTCCTCCTCTAAGTCTTCCATACTTTTTTGCATGAGAGGCATATTTTTAACAACATAATAATTCTCTTGAAGGTCCATGGGAACCTCTTGACCTGATTCCTGAAGAAATGGCTGTGAACTACTATATAGTTCAACTTGAGAAACCCCTTGATCTTTTAACTGTTGAAAACAAAAAACTTGTGAACTCTCATATCCTTCACTCTATTTTCTAGAACCTGGTAATAGTGCTACTTCAAGCATGATGTCCTCTTCAACAAAACTAGGAAACCCATTAGATATCTCGATTGCAACCTTTTGATCAACATTTTCTTCCTATCCTTTGTGAAGAGTGTCTTCATGTTGTACTTGTTTGGCCTCTTTATACTTCATAACTATAACAACTAGGAGATTTATTTTCTCTCTATGCTCCTTTAGCTCTTTTTCATGAAACTCCTCATGAGATGCTAACTCTCTTTGAAAATTCTCCTCCCATTCCAACTTTTGTGTCACCAAGACCTTTTCATAATGTTGCTTTTGCACTTCCAACTCTTTTGCAATGGTTGCCTCACAATGCCTATGCTTCTCCACCAAATACTTCTTGTGACATTTCTCTTGATGAGCCAACTCCTCTTACCATTGAATATCATCAAGGATCATGTTTGTAACATGATGGGGATGCTTCAACAAACCATATTGATAACTTGGATTAAAAGGGCTATCTTAGGGTTGTTGATGTGCATAGGCGTGCTACCAGGGAGGTTGAGCAAGGGCTAGTGGGTGGCAAGGATATGGAATTTTCTGGTAACTTGTTATTAAAGGATTATATGGAATACAACTAGTAGGTAGTTCTGTGTGATATGGATGGAAAGAAGATATATATGCAGTATTTTGATGGAATGGAGGTGGACAACCATTATATTGCTAATAACTAGACATTGTAGAGATACATCATAGATTATAAAAAGCCCAGTCAGAAAAATCATTAAATAACAAGTACATGAACCACTAAAAATAGTTGACATAAGATTGGAGTCACCATAGTGTTGTTTAGACTTACACTAAAGGTTGATAGTACCGAGAAAAACAACAAATCTCTCAGTATTGAGATATTTTCATTACTGCATTAGTTCCACTACTTCCACAGAAATAAAGCTGCTAGATATGTTGTTATTAACCTCTAAAAGACTTGAAATTTACTAGATGCATATAAAACCCTACAAAAATAAGTAATTTATTTTGACCTGTTAAAAAAGAAAGGTCCCACCAGGCGTGCAAAGTTTTTTAGCAACCAGAATTGCACCCTTACCAAATTTCATAAAAACTTAGCACTCTGGAATAACATGGGAACTTTCCTAGGTAGTGGGTCACCTAAACTTGGAAAGAACCTCCAGAGAAGGCCGACTTCCTCTCTGATACTTCACCTATAGGACTTACTAAAACTACTTGCTTGATGGGAAAATGGGTAGAAATCTTGCATAAACTTAAAATCTAAACTGAAATTAATAAGGTGATGCACTAAAATGATAAACTTGTAGTATTAAGAAAAATTATGATTCTTTGAACACCTAAACATAATGCTAAACTTACACTACCTATTTCATTATGCATGTGCATAAATATTTCATAGGGAGGTCTGAGAATGTATATGTTTATGAAGGAAATATAACTTTCACTACAACAAACTATAACATTACCCTTGACACTAACTAATAACCGTGGTAATGCTTATACCTGAAGTCCTCTTCTCAAATTTGTGACAATTGGTAAGATTTTTTCTTTTGGAAATGAAAGAGTGAATGAAATTTATTCCATTCTTCTTCTCCTTGGTCATGACTTTATACTTCTTTGTTGAAAATATTTGAAATTTTGGGTGTTTTGAAGTATATATTGCAGGTTATTGAAGGAAAAATATCTTCAGTTGTTTAAAATAATTGTGTTTGTAGTGTTCCTTCCTACAAGTGCTCGATGTCTTTTGAAACCCTTGAATAATAGCTTCCTTGGTATTTTGAGGAAGTAAGATTTCTTTAAATGACATATTTAATTTGTCAAAAAAAAACCCTTGTGGGTTTTCTTGTATTTTTTCCTTTTACATTTTATACCCATGAGCATTGAGGGTTTCTATGGCTTTGTAAAAAAACCTCTCTGTAGATTTGCAACCATGGTATCTCTGTTTTGAGTCTTCTATCATACCGTAGATATTCTCTTGAATGGTGCTTCACCACTATTTTTATTCTCAATCTTTGATTGCATAGTCCCTTCACCGTCTTTAGTAAATACAATTATCATTGGTGTATAGTATCCTTCATTTTGTATTTGCACCATTTTAAGAGAAATCCCATGCACCAATTTGTAGCATTCAACTTACTATTTCTAATAATGACAACTTCACGTTGTTATATACATGGGATCTTTATCCTTTACAACTGTACCTTTGGATTTTAGTGGAGAAAAACAATCATATTTCCCTTGCATTAACCGCAACACTACACATGTTGTTTATGCTATCCTTTTTGATAAGATCACTGTTCTTTTGTATTTGCACTCAAGTTCTCTTCTAGGCAGTCACTGTCATTCAATTTGGATATCATTTCTTATTGGCATATTCACTAGTTTTGATGTGACTAGCCTTTATTACTTTTTGGCCCTTGGAATATTAGAACAATTATTTGATTGTCTCTTTGAAAGTCTAAATGGTCTCATAGATCTTTCACTCTTCCCGCATACACGCTCCTCTTTACAATGAGATTTGTTCATCACTTTATCTCTTATGCATTGTATACAACTTATTTAATTAAATCCTTTCTCACCGTCATTGAGCCGACACAAATGAATAAAGTATTCTTAAAAATAGTTCAAAGAAGTTCTATTACTCCAACCTTTGATGGATTTTTTGTTTGTTATTCAACATTTGCAAATGATCCTCTTCAAGCAATAAATATTCTATTTTCCATGATTACTTGGCACTGTCTACTCTTTAATCTATGTAGCATGACATATGTTCTCTTCATAGATCTTGTGTGAGTCTTTGTTATAGTTGTAAACATTTATCTTAATACTATTCAGGAAACCTTTTCTCCTCTTAGTATCATATTTCATAATTGTAGTATTGCTATAAAACTTGATAGTATCGACAGATAAAGACCATTATTCATAATGTCTATAAAATGAGTAATCATCTTTGTGTTTGAAGGCATGTTATTTCTTGATTTCCTTTCTCATAGTTAGTTACAACTGGCCAAAAGAATGCAATGTTTTTGTAAGGGTTCTTGAATACTCCACAACATGAAAGCCACATGCTTATGTACTTATACAATAGTATTTATTGTTATCTCAATAATTGCATCTGATTAAATTGCATTTCTGATTTATGATCATTAGTATGTTCAGATGTGAGTTCAATGTTGTTTACAATAACACTATCTTATACATTATTGCATTGTGATTGAATGTGATATCTAGAACTTAACATCTTGTAGCTACTATTACTATGCTATTGTTATTAGCATCTTGTACTATTCTCTTGTACTTATAGCATAGATTCTCATGCTATATCTTTAAACTAAGGCTTGTGTTATGCCTATCCTATCATTTCATGATGGCTACGTATACATTTCACTTGTTGTCCACTAATTTGTATATATTGATAATGCACTTTAATCTATTTTCAAAATAAGAACTCACTATTTCTTCAACCATCTTTGAGAAATATTTTGATTATTTCTATTCATTATCTTTGTATATTATGGTATATCATTGTATCTTTGTTACATGCAATATCTATCTCTTTCTCTCATTATCATATTGGGATCAACCCTCATGGGAGCCCATTTGAACCCACATGCCATCGAGAGACACAAATCTGCACATGGAGCAAAGATGTTAGAAATCAATCCACATCTTTCCATTCTGAAATGATATGCATCTGTGTGGCAAAATGGTAAGGATCACATTTAGTTATTGCTTAGAAAAAATGTTCTAACTCATTTCATTTCACTTTTTCTAGGTTTTGGGATAGTGAGGAGCAGGGACTTAAAACTCAAAGCAAGACAACAACCATAAGACCACTCCTACTCCTGCTAGTCATTCAGGTAGTGACTGGCCTCTATTCTCACTTCTTTTCTTTTCTTTTCTTCTTATACACATATTCATGTATGATTTTAAGTTTTAAGATACAATGAATTATGTGCTAGCTAGTTTCATGGCTTCTATGGAGTGTTTGTACAAAATATTGATGAATAAAATTACATTTTCATAAAAAATTGTGAAATATTTCTATGCTATGTTCATTTCCATCAAATGTAATGATTTTTCATGTTTAGAATGCACCTTTTTCCTGAAAGCATAATGACTCTACCTAATTGAGCTAGAGAAAAAAATTTGGTAAAATTTTCATTTACATTCTAGGAATGAAGTTGTTATCTTCAATTACTAGTTCAATTTCAAGTTATTTTCAAGAATTTCAAGATGTTTCTTTTCATGCATATGATGATAAATTAGTTCTTCATTTCATCCATAATCATATTACTCCCTCTCCTAAATCGCTCCCACTCATGAGGAAATTTTTACAAAAGAAGAGCTTATTAACACTTTCACACAAAATCTCCCTCCCAAGGATAAAAATTTTAAGGATGATGTTGGTCATTCTCCTAAAATGTATTTCCCTTATAAAGATATTTTGGTGCAAGAGAAGGATATTTTACCTTACTTTCATTCCAATACCTTCCCCTTTAGGGATGAAGATTTAGTAAGTTATGATTATAGATCTCCTAATGTTTTCTTTATTCATAGATATGTTCCTATCCTTGACAATTCTAGTGTTTGGGATGAGCCATTGGAGAATGATATTGATTATTCTCTACCTCATGAAGAAACCTTGATAAAGGAAGATAATATTTTCATTCACATTTCTTTTACTTCTTTTAGTAATCTTCCCTCTAGAGATGACACATATAGGTTTGACTTTGACCCTTCTCCTAGGATGTTCCCCATTTGTGAGGATGTTTTGGAGAAAGAGAAGGATATTATAAATAAATTTCTTAATATAACCTTACCTTCCCTAAATGGAATCCCTTTTGGGAAATTCCTAATCCCCATTCTGACTATTATCCTACTCATAAGGATATCTTGGAAGAAGAGGATAATATCATTACCACTTCCTTGATGCTCTCCCTTATAGAGATAAAAACTTGAACAATCAATAACCTAGTCAAGTCAATGTTGTCAATATTTTGGATACTAAAAGGACTAAGGTTGTTGTCCATCTTTGTCAAAAAACCCATCCACCTCAAAATAAACTAGTCATTATGGTAAAATATTCTCAACAACCTCACTATCATGCAATTTCTCATACATGTAACACAATAAATAATAGTTGACCTACCAATTCAGTTGTTCCTCCTCTTCCTTCTTCTTAACTAGTTCTTCTTCCCACACCCCATCTTCCTCAAAATCTTGGAAAGGAATATGATTTATTAGAACAACTATGTGCTATTCCTACCAAGATATCCCTTTAGGATATTCTTTAAACTTAATCTACATATTATGAAGCATTAAAAAAAACCTTAAGAAACATTACTATTAAATCTCCTATGTAAACCAATATAACTTCCATATTGGAATGTATGAATGCAACCAACACTCAAGATAATATTTTCTTTTCTCAAGATGAGTTTCCTTCCAAAGATATTCAAGAACAAAATCATTTTCTTATGGTTCTTGTCCTTATCAATGGTAATCTTATTCAAATAACTTTAATTGATAATGGATATGGTATTAATATATGTACCATTAATTTTTTGCATAAAATTAAGGTGGATACTTTATTGATTCAACATGACTGTATTCCTACCCACGACTTTGAAATGTTGCTAAACAAAACTTGGGTATTATCATTTTGCCTATTAAATTAGGTCCTATTACTTTACCTCTTCATATTCATGTCATGCCTAGTGCTCTTTATGATATTCACTTAGGAAGGCCATGATTACATTCCATGCAAGCTATTTATTTAACACTTCATCAAAAAGTGAGGTTAATCTATCACAACATCATGTATACCCTTGTTGTTGATGATAAGCTCCAAAATTGCTTATGAACATAATCTGATTATCCATCCATTCCTACACCATTTCAAAAAAATATATCTTCTTCTCCTAAATATAATTCTTCTTGAATTTCTAGTTTAGAAGATGATTGAGGAACATTAGACTTTACACCATTATTTTTGGGAGAATCAAAATTTCCCAATTTTAGCATGGAACCCTTCAAAGGGCGAAGTGTGTCATTTATTCATCCCGATTCTCCTAAAAATTGAAATCATAATCACCAACATAGTTTAGGATGTGTGCAACAAATATTTGAGACTCATATGAAATCTATGGAAGGGTTTAGTCTCAAATCCATTCCTTCGTCAACATCCCTTCCCTTGTCATCCAACATTTCTTTTATGCCTAGCTTTAATCAAGAAATCATTTTGTCCAACCTTCTTCCTACTAAGTTGATTAATCAACCTAAATAGAAAGAGAAGTATAATAAAAAACTTGTGAACCTTCCCCTTTTCATGTATCGCTAATTTTATGACCACTCTACTAATGAATGTCAAGATTTGTGTTACAAAATTTAGCAACTCATTGATTATGAAAGTATCACATAACAAGTTTCAATGAGTTGAATTTCAACCATGATCACTTAGGGGTTCATTGTCATTCATGGTGGTACAATTTCAAGTGTGATCATACTTTTTGAGTAACATAATAGTCCTCCTTATTCTTACTCTTTCCTCTATGCTTGGGAGACACAAGTAGTTTTTCAATTTCTAACTCTTTCTAAGTATCCTCTTTTCCCTTGGTTTAGTGGTATTTTCTTATCATGGGATGTATTTTCTTACATAGAAATATTTTTTTTGTTTAGGGATTCTCTCTTATGCAAGAGGTGTGTCTCCTTGATCACAACATCTTCCTTGTTTGCAATTGTATGTACGAATAAGAAAATCCCTTACTTGTAGGGTAAAAGTTTGTCACCCTTCATTAACAATCCCTTTACCTAGAAATGGGGAAGGTGTGAATTATTCCCTTCTTTAGGTCAATTATATTTTTGATCTCCATTTATCCTCCCTCACAATAATCCTTAATACTTGTTGCATTATATATCTTTGCATTCATCCCTTCCTTGAATTCATAGGAGTTGTGACCTCTTTAGCTTGGACTGAGTGTTTCTTAAGGGATAACTCCTTGGCGTTAAAGGTTCCTTATCCTTGTTCCTATTTTCCTTAAGACATCAAAATAGTCCTATTTTATCATCTTAAGGGGAGCATATATGGCCTCATTATTAAAAAAATTCTGATTACTTCTGGCATTTTAGGTAGGGTACACTAGCATAATACAATTTGATAGGAGTAGATCACTCTCCTTTGTACATTTTTGGTGTATTAACTTGGATATAATGATTTCCTTGGTTATACTTAGTATTGGTTGAACTATCGTAACACAACTTGCTAGCCCATTTGACCTCTCCCTTGCATACATTTTTAGGATTGGTTGACTAGCATTTGCTAGACCATTTAGACTATCCTTTTTATGAGTTGACTAGCATAACAAAAATTGATAGACCATTGAAACTATATTTTTCATAGACTTTTATGAGTTGAATATCTTGCTAGACCATTAAATATATCTTTCTTCTCTCTCTTATGGATCACCTAGCACAATAGAACTGGCTAACCTATGTCATCCATGGCTGTATTTTCCTCACCTTCATGATTTCATAGCATAATACACTTTGATAGTAGTTTGGATCATGGAGTCTTGTCTTATCTCTGATGTGACCACTTGTGCTTTTGCAATAGATTTCTAAGTGCATCTCTAGTAGTGGAGATATCTTATTTAATGAGGTCTTTTCAAATAGTTGACTTGGAATCTTAGTAAGCTTTATGATTTTGTTTTTGTTTTATGTGTCCTTACACATGGTTGTACGAGTTCATATGCTTTATTTGGGGGCTTTTACCCTTAAACTTAGTGATGTCTTATCTCTTTGTAACTTGTCCATGATCACATCTTTATTTCTTTCTCTCTTTCTTATACTTTACCATGAGCATGGGGTGGAATCATAGTCCCTCTAAATTGGGGGATAAATGTACCATCCTAAAATTTTAGCATCTCAATTAGTTTCTCAATTTATCCCCATTTTAGCATGAATGAGTTTCTAGATTAATTTAACACTCTCCTAACATTCATTAAAACTTTAAATTAATATTATAAGTCCTGTATTAATTTAAATTCACCAAATATTTAAGTGAGCCCTTATTTCTAGGAATGCTCCTTTATTATTTCTCCTCTTCAATCATTTATTCACTAACATAGGCACTATGTTATCACTTGTTTCCTTTGTACTTCTTCTCAACCTTGAAATTAGTTGTGCTTCTTAATTTGGCATCTTCCCTATTTCCTAAACCTTCCATTTCAAATTTGGCTCATTCTCCTTGTTACATAACACCCAAGGCATTAGGTGTTGGAAATATAGTTGGGAAATGTGATGCTGAGGGGGGGGGGGTGAATCAGATATCACCTACTAATCCATATTATCATGTATAAAACTTTTTGCATAGCATCAACAATACTTGATCAAAACAAAATAACTAACATACTAAGTAGCATCCATGAAAGTACTCATAACATAGTAATTTTGGTTACCCAAAAACCCTTGAAAGGTAAAATTGGGGTGGGGATGACACCCACAAATCTTCACTAACACAGTAATAAATTTTCCTATTAGGGCTTACAAAATTTGATCAAAATATGATCTACCCTATGAGGGGTCTACCTTGTTAAGAGCTCAAAGACTTATACAGTCTACCTTGCTAAAGGATTTAAAACTTACAACAAAGTAAGCACTTGGTTAAGAGATTACAAAAGGTCTATTAGGACCACTCAGTTAAGAGATTTACCCTGATACACTTGTTAGAATGTCTTAGTACCTGATCCTTTGGTTTGCACTATATGCAATCCTATAGTTTACTCAGTAGTACTACTTACCGAGCACTGTATACTTACCGAGCAACCATCAACCATAAGTTTACTCGGTAGTACTACTCGACAGTACTACTTGGCAGTATCTTTTATGCATACATCAACCATAAGTTTACTCAGCAGTACTACTACTTGGTAAGTATACATTACATAGCTCGACCTCTACATAATGACTCGATCGCAGTGATGATCGACCATCGTTGCCTAGATAAATGACTAAGTGTGAGTCACTAATAGTCAATAAAACTATAGAGATCTAGAATCTCCCCCTTTGATATTAGTGGAAAAAACACTTTGTCATGACATTACATTTGTATTTAGAAAAGTACTTAGTATTAGCAGAATACTCCCCCTAAGATATATACATACAAAATTTTGTTATCTTCACTTTGTCATGTCATGTCATTTAATTTCCCCCTTGTTTTTGGCACAACAAATCTCATCTAGAGTAGGGATCGTGAAGTATTTCTCAAAAAATGGTTTATGCAGCATCATAACCATGTGTAGTGTAGTTTCTCATCATGTTGTAGCAATAGTTAAAACTTCTGACTGCACTTCTAGCTCGATAGCTAGATTGACTAGGCTCTCGGCTATAGACCGATTTGGATCCTTCTGTGTTAAATCCTTAGCCTTGGCTAACTCTCTCTATATGGCCTCTAGGTGAGGTGTCAAGATTTCTTGCATAGAGAGTAGACGAGCCCTTATCTTTCCATAATTAGCCATCAGTTTGACTATCCTTCCTTATGTATGCATAAGCTTGGCATAATGTTTTGAACTAGTTGAATTGCATCCAAGCTTAAGGATTGATTGGTGGACTTGAGTTCTTGCTGTAGTTTATCAACTAGTCCTTGTTTATCCTTAGTGAACTATTCTATATTGCATAGTTTGGTAAGTAGAGATTGTGCATTCACAACTACTTCTTTTGTCTCTATTACCAAAGTGGAAAGTGCTACCTATTTTACTGCGATATTAGCAGAGACTTTTTCCATCATCTTGGTCTCAAATTTTCTTTCCGACCACTCTAATAACTTATCACTGGCTCCACTTTCTTCACTAGTTACTTTCTGAACAATATGTACAAGTTGTTCCATTATGGGAGCAAAACTATTTTCATTTGAAAACTCAAAAGCATCATTAAATATTTCTTTAATTTCATACAGAACCCGCTTTTGCTGATGTTATCTTCTTAGTTCTTCCTGTCTACTTTCCCACTTCAATAAATCTTGCAGTATTTGCATCTACTCATAAGATAATTTATCAAAATCCCATTTAGGAATAACAATAACTTCATCAATGGTTACCTCTAGGGAAAAGACTTCCATTTTATTCTTTAGTGCCTTCTTTGGTGTGCTCCCACTCAGCATCTATAGAAGAGCTTGTATTGCCTCTTGTTCCTTAGGCTCCTGTGCCTCAATAGCTTTGTCATTTACTTCTTTTCCTTCTTTTCCCTTATCCTCCACATGGGGACTAGTATCTTTTACTTCGGACTTCTCTCCTTTATCTTGTTGTAACTCCTCGATAGATGTGGGTGGATTTGCTAGTGCCAACTTATCCTATTCCTCAGCAGTGCTTGTACCAGATAACATGTCAACTGTAACAACTTCAGGTTTGGTGGGGGTAATGTTAATAGTTGATGTCTCATCAATTGTTGGATAATCTTTGACTTGCAAAAGTACAGTATTACTGCCTGACAAAGATATTTCTTTTGCTTCCTTAGCCTGTATGTCCTCCTTGGTCAATACTTGATTTTTGATTGGGGTATCCTCTATTATATCAATAATTTTTACTTTTGATACCTTCTGAATTTCCTCTACCTTAGGAGCTTCAGTCTCCAAAATGGGTAACTCCATTACATTTTGTTCTATTGTAGGCTAAGCATCCTTAGATGTACTAGAACCTTTATCTACATCCTTATCAATTAACAATCCAAACACTATCTTCCAAATCTTTAGACTATCCTGTACAACATCCTCAACCTTATGTTAAAGGATTGAATAAGATCTAAGCTTAGGGTCAAATTTTGCTCTATATTTTTCCATAATTTGTCTAATGTTTGCAGGGGTGAGACTTGATTCCACTTGTGTTAGGATGCTCTCTCTTATTTGTTTCTCTATATTAAGAGCATATTCCCATTTCTATGCTACCCTATTGTTCAAATCCTTAGGAATTTGGTTCTCCAACTGAATAGGTAACATCTTGAAAATGCAAAGCATTTCAAGAGTAGCATCTTCAACTTTCTCTTTATCTCCTATACTCATGATTCCAAAGTTTAATCCTTTCAAGTTTTCTACTCCTGTAGTGCTTGTGATTTTGTGGCATATTTCATCCATAATAGATTTTATATTGTAATGCAACTTTCTTCTTCACCTCTTCATCACTTTCAGTTTCCTCATCATTTTCTTGTTCCAAAACAAGTTTCCGTCTAGGCCTTTTATTAACCTTGCTCGGCACTGCCTTAGGCCGAACAAATTTTTATTTACCTGACGTAGGGGATTTCTTTGGTGTCTCAACATCTGCTCCCCTTATTCTAGGCCTAAGCACAGGTGTTGATGACACTTTAGGTTTCAGTATCCTTCTTTTGGTTGGGGGATCGACAATTAATGTCTTCTTACCTTTCTTCTTTTCTACTTGTACCTCTTCTTCTTCTTCACTGTCACTAGAGTCACTTTTTTCATCCTCTCCCAGTCCTTGGGTTAATTCTAGTGGTGCATCCTTTTCTATTTCTTCCACATATTTCTCCAAATTCTTTACTATTTTCTTCCTCTTTATTTCTATAGTTGTAGCCATCAAACCCATAGTGATTTTAGATTTGGCTTCTTTGTATGTTCCAAAGTAGGGTGCTTTATTATCAATTTCTTCAGCTAAGAGGGATATGATAGTAACAGTCATTTCATCTATGTTTACTTCATAGGGTAATGACATTAGCCATGAAACCCTAGGCAAGACTGCTTGTGCATAAGTGAAGTCTATGTCAACTAGAAAACATATATCCTTTCTATACTTCTCAACTAATGACACAGGAACTCTACTCCTCTTCCTCATTTTCTTCTTGAATTCAACAAAATAGTTCTCCATCACACCATTAAAGCTATCTCATATCTGACCTATGAACTCACTTATTTGAACAGTAATGGGTTTCTTCTTATCCCATATCACACCTCCAACAGTAGGAAAACACTTATGTATATAAAAGAATAGATAGATTAGCAAAGAACCGAACTTACACATGGAATTATTTGCAGTCTAGATTGAGTTAAGGTTCTTGGCAAGCTGAGTCAGTTGGAGCTCGGAAAGATACGTGTGTCCCTTCTTAATGATTTTCCATGCCTGATCCATTGCCATACAGGGGATGCTGTCCAACCAGCTGGATTGGTAGAATTTGTGCGAGATAACCCTAATAGAAAAGTCAATTTTTGGATCTGTGATGGTGGAGACCATCATTCCATTCTTGTTCCATACTGCATGTGTGTTTTCCTGAATTTCTTCTTTACATAAACACTTGATTGTTCTTTTTCCTTGAATTTTTAGATATCCAGTTACTCAGTGGATCATTTCCTTTGTTATTTTCATGGGTCAATCTTCCAGCCACAATTGCATATCATGCACTCAACTCAATACTATTTTTATCCATTCAACTTTGAAATTATATGGGAAATCTAGGGCATGCGCTAACCCTTGTTTGGCAACCGATTTATACTCTGGCTTCAACACTCCATTATCACACAATTTGTCATACGCCTTCCTGATCTCATAATCTCTGATTTCTCTGATCTTACACATGTAACAAGACCTAGTGTCATTCATTATAAACACATTCTCTGGAATTGAGGATAGGGCACCGGTCATATCTCCTTTAATTTCATTTTCCATAATTACCCTAAATTTTTGTGGCTTGCAAACTTCATTTCTCACCAATTGTGCATTGAAAACTTCCATCCCTTGTTTCTTCATTGTAGTAGACAATGATGATGCCATTTTAATTTAAAATTTCTAAAAAGAAATGTTTTCTTGGTAGTGTACCTTTCTCGTAAGTGTCATGTAGATGATTTTTGCTGATGACACGCTAAAAAGATTTGGAATCACCTTTGACAAACTAGTTTCTCGCACTCTGAATCGCTCAAAGAAATCTCAATTTTCTTGGTGAAATGAAATGGGCGGCAACTTTCTACTTTATAGATTCCAAAAAGTAGAATTAGGGCCTCATAATTGCTCCATACAAAAATTTAAAGTGGAATACAACTGTCTCAACAAACTCATGTTAACCTCAGCTAACACAAGCTTGACAATATAACTGTTAAGACACAGCTCGATGTATATAGCATCTCAGCCACAATAGGTGCTTGACATACATTGATAACTCAATCAAGACATTGATGCTCGACATCAGAAAAAATGAAACTCTCTACTTTGCTCAGATATGTCCTAATGCACCTTTATCTATGCAGATATGGACTTTTACTCAAGTTTATGTTAGGAACTGATGTAAGATAAAGCATTGTAAGATTCAGTTCCAAACATACCTTCTATGCTTAGTTAGAAGAAGTGTGATCACCTAATCCATCGGATTGCGTGACCTCAGATGTGCTAGCTTCACTTGTACTTTCTTCTTCTTTCTTCTTCCATGTCTTATTCATCTGATTCCTTAATTTCTCATGGATATCTTCATTCTGATTGTGATCATTTCTTGGCATAGGTGATCTACAATCTTTCTTTAGGTGACCTATCTTATTACACTTGTAACATACCATTCTTCCATTCATCCAGCTTTTGGATTTGCCTTTGGAATGATTCTTCATACAATTTTCTCCAATGTGTCCATATTTTCTATAGTAATGACAATTGTACCAAGTGTTATAATCCCAATTGTATGAGTTATTCTTCACAGGTGACTTAGTCTATTCATTTGATGACCATCTAGGTTTAGATCTGCATTCAAATGCTCTATGCCCATACTTTTGACAGTTGAAACAATTACCTTGAAACTTTGGTAAGGAAGGTGGATTACTGACCTTAGACCTACATTGATGTGCTTGATGTCCATGTTTCTTATAGTTAAAGCAATGCCCATTGAACTTAGGTTTAGTATCAGACTTACCATGTTTTCTCCTGCATATGTTGGTTGTATGTCTTGACTTTCCACACTGATGGCATGTGGGCTTGTTGTTCTTTGGTTTTGCATTCTTCTGCTCTCCATTCTTTGATGATTCTCGTTCTTCAGTAGATGATGCATGGTCATTTAGTCCAAGTCCAGATCTATCACTAGATCTTCTAGGTGACCTTAACAACTCTTCAAAATATTTTGTAGCTTCATTAGGTTTGTTCATCCTTTCATTGATTTCCTTTTCAGATCTTAGCTCATTCCTTAATTGATTATTTTTAGACCCCAATTGGTTGATTTCCATATCTTTCCTGCCCAACTCTTGATTAATCATCAGCAGTTGATTTACCATGTCTAGTTGATTGTTAGTCAACCTTTTCATGTCACTTGTCCTTTCATCTAATCTCATTTCCATTTGTCTTTTGTCTTCTTCAGCCATTGTTTTGTCATCTTTAGCTTTTTTTTTTCTTTTTCTGCTCAACCACTTCATAGAGTCTGATAGATTGAATTTCTTGTTCTCTCAGATTTTTGATGTCATCATTTACTATGGTATTTTTCTCCAGTAGCTCTTTTATGGCTTTGTCACTTTCTACAGAGTTTCCATTATCAAATAGTCCAGTGGTATCTTCTTCTTGATATTGTGAATCATTTTACTGAATAGAAATTTCTCTCCTTCTACTCAAGGATTTCTTCAGTTCACCTCTGGCTGCTTCCAGTTGTTGTAATGCTAGCTATGCATCAATCTTCTAATTCTCTATGACCTTTCCCAGCTTGTAGAATTCCATCTCAAGATCTTTTTCTTCAAGTGGTTAGACTTTCTATGAGAAACCTTGCAACTTTGATACCAATTGTTGGAAATATAGTTGGGAAATGTGATACTAAGAGGCAGGGGGTGGTGAATCAGATATCATCTACTAATCCATTTTATCATGTATAAATTTTTTTGCATAGCATCAAAAATACTTGATCAAAACAAAATAACTAGCATACTAAGGAGCATCCATGAAAGTACTCGTAACACAATAATTTTGGTTACCTAGAAACCCTTGAACGGTAAAACTAGGGTGGGGATGACACCCACAAATCTTCACTACTACAGTAATAAATTTTCCTATTAGGGATTACAAAATTTGATCAAAATATGATCTACCCTGTGAGGGGTCTACCCTATTAAGAGCTCAAAGACTTATATAGTCTACCTTGCTAAAGGATTTAAAACTTACAGCAAAGTTATCACTTACTTAAGAGATTACAAAAGGTCTATTAGGACCACTCAGTTAAGAGATTACAAAAGGTCTGTTAGGACCACTTGGTTAAGAGATTTACCCTGATACAATTGTTAAAATGTCTCAGTACCTAATCCTTCGGTTTGCACTATATGTAAATTATATATCTTCTCTTTACTGTATTGTATTGATCTCTTCTATCAGATTTATCTCTATTCTACCCTTTCATTGCTTAGCTCAGTCACTGAACTTTGTCTGAATGCTTCACTAATATGAATGTACCTCTTTGCTCATTCCTTCATAACCTTTGCATCCTCTTCTTCACACTAACTCTCTAACACATTTTAGGGTTTAGATCTTAAACTTATATAATCAACAAAACATCTTCATGATTCAAGATCTACGGTTCAGATTAACTCCTTTTTCTGATTAAGTCTTACTAATTTTTGATTGGCTCTAAGTATTATCTAGGGATCAATGATTACAAAATAGATGTGTAATCACCTCCTTAATTACCTCAACAAACAAAATAAAAAACATGAATATTGGCCAAAATGATTTACCTCGATCATTGTGCCATAACAAACTTATATGTCATTCTTGGCTCACTTGGTAAATGATGTTCCTGATACTCAGCATTCACTGTACTTGGCATATGTTGATATCTTTGTCACTTGGTAATCATTGCATATATGACTTAGTAAAACTAGACTCAGCTAATACAAAAAAAATACATAGTGACCATAAGTTACTCAATAGTACTACTGCTCAGTAAGTATACATTACATAACTTAGCCTCTACATAATGACTCAGTCGCAGTGATGACTGACCATCATTGCCTAGATAAATGACTAAGTGTGAGTCACTAATAGTCAACAAAACTATAGAGATCTACATTAGGTTCCTAGGAACACAGTTCCATAGGAATTGTGTTCCCCCGTAATGAGGCTCAATTTTTTTGCGTGGCCTTGATGCAGTGTTTTGGTGGGAAATTGGACCCTATGGTTAGCCTAGATCAATTTTGAATCTTGAAATATTGTGAGAAGTATATAAGTGGCCTATATATACTCATTTTCTCATGAATAAATTAGATTTCAAGATCTCTTCTACAATCTTACATCCAATCATTGTCAAGTTCTTCAAGCCTTCAAAGCATCATTCTTCTCCTTTATCAAGCATTGTGGGAAAATACAACATTCATGGTGCAAAATATTATCTTTCATGATTCCCTTTGAGTTTTTAATGTGGAGTCAAAGGATATTACATTAACATTTGGGATTACATCAAAATAAGCACTATGCCATCAAGGCATAAGGTAATTTATGATTTAGAACTAGCTTTAAGAAATATTTCCTATATGTAATTCCAATTCATTTTTAAGTTTGATACCTAAACAAGGGTTTGACCAAGGAAAACCCCTTTCCAGAACCTTTTTCCCATTTTTATGTGTATAGAAATAGGTAGAAAAGGTGTTGGGATTTAATTTAAAAAGCACAAGATTTTTTAAAGTGACTGTGAAAGTTTTAGCCAAAATTGTCAAAAATACAATGAGAACCACATTCTAATCTTAGGAATAGATCACCTAGTTATTTTTGTACCCTCCAAAATCAGCTCAAATTTAGATTGAAAGTTGGTATAGTTCCTTGGTTTTTATTTCAAGTCATTACAGGTTGGTGTCATTTTTCTATCAGTGTGTATTTCCTAAAATTTTCTAAATTTTCTTATTTAGCCTCCTTTCTTGTGCCACCCCATCATATTCCTTTAATTTTAATCAAGAAAAGGATTATTACACTTATTCAGTACTTAAGCCCTCTTGAGCCTAGTGGGTCATTTTCCTTCTGAATGTGCATCAGGAAAAGGAGCGTTCTTCCTTTCTTATCTTTTATTATTGTACAATATTAAATGACGTTAAAGAAAAATAAGTATTGGAAGAGGATAATTACATGACAACTAACTTTGAGAATAATTCCTTGATCATATGTATACTCTAAGTAAAATTAAGTAATATGTGTAATAGGACTTAGGTGATGATTATGGTAGGTAAGATACCTATTATAACCTAAGATTTGCACCCTATTGAACTAGGAGCTCAACAATTTAGTGACAAAATGGAACACTTCTTGGCTATGAATGGCCAAAAATATAAATGAACTTTCAAAGAAGGTTGAATTCCTCAAGTGATAACATAATAAACTAAATTGGGTTATATTTTTATATTAATCAAGATAAATGATTTCCCTCACCCATAGACATGACAAATCTTCTATGACAAAGGATGGGTTATAGAAGGCCTAGTGGCTTGTGTTTTTGCTGATTGAAAAATCAACTTCCTTTTCCTCATAAAATTTTGTCAATTCCACATGAATTCTCATGCCCAGAGTCTAGGGAGAGACTAATAGGGTAACCTAGGATAGTTTGGAACTATGTGATGAAACTCTCCTACACGTTTCTTAGAATATCCTCTAGTTATCCTTATGGTCCGCCTTTGGTATCCCTTGTTGTGTAACTTGTGAAACCTTTATGTTATGCTTGAGTTATTTTTGTTATAGCCTTGTTGTGGTTTTCTTATGTTGTGTAGGGCCTTAGTATCTACCTCTTGAGAATGGTGGGAGTGAGCCTCTAGGTTCTATGTGGTTAGGTGGTAATTTTTTTTATCAATATTTGAGTGTTCGTGTTGTATGGATGGATCCTTATTCCAGTGTCTTCACTTGTTGTTGCATTAGATATCTTAATGTTGTGCATTATGTATCTTATGCCATATGGTACTCATGTATTATGTGTATGTATGTATGTGTTGGTGAACATATTTTTCCTTCAAGAAGAAATGCAAAGAATGACTCAAAATGGCCAAATAGAAGAACAACTTCCACCAACAGTTGGAGAAGTTATCATTGAGTTGATAACTTTCCTCTAAATTGAGAGGTACAACTCCCTCTTAACAAATATGTGATGAATAAAATATTAATATGCTTTTCACCAGAAAGCAATAAAGGTGCTAACATCTACCCATAGCCATGCAAGTAGATGCAAACAGATTGAAAGTTATAAAAAGGTGAATGCCAGAAAATGATACACAACCCACTTCACTCACATTCACAAATGATAAATAAAGAGAGGAAGAGTACATATTCTTCTCAATAGATGGCTCAATCTAAAATCACAGTTTTAGAATCAAACACATGCACAACTGATATAATAAAAATGATGCTGAAAGTTAACCATAATGAAAACAATGATAAATTTAGAGATTCAAAATTGTTTCCTTGTTCTTCCAATATCAAAATTTTTAGCTCATAGACTCAAATTTATATAAATTTCTATTGCATTGAAAATAAAACATATGTTGTTCCAGCTACAATAAAAAAAAAAGAAGAATCCTCCCTCTCTTGTAGCTCACAAACTTCTAGAAAAAAGATGAACCCCCCGCATTGAGACTATTTTTCTACTTCCTACAAATCCATGGTCATAGAAGTCCTAATCATTAATGTTTCCATAGCTGCTTCTGTATCCTTCTTTCCACACAAATTTTCTGAATTAAATCACACAATCAACATATTCCTTTTGTGCATCCACCATTTACACATACTTCCAATTGTATGTGAAACTTCACATCTATCAAATGTGATGGATCGTGCCATGGTGACTGTAGATTACACAACAAGATCTTGGTTCCCATCCATTTAATTACTTTTAATCTCATTATCACATCATTTGGACCAGCTTGAGATCTTCTGTAAACTCTGAATCTTTGAATCATGCCTATGTTGACAACCTTACTTGACCTAGGAACACACGAGGGTGACTTTTCCTAGATAAGAACCTACTCTTCTTTTCAAGAATCATTGTGCTTGACAATCACATGATCATCCATATTTTGGATCTTCATATGCATATCATTCCAATCACTATGATAGATTTATTTCTCTCTATTGCTAAAAAATAAGCAATTTATACATTATACACCACGCTATTACTAGCATTAATAAAAGGTTCTTGCATCTTCAAATGTTTGAATTCATGCATTTTGAACTCTAAATATCTCATTTAAAATGCTTGAAACTGTACCTTTAGATATGCAAACTTGAATTGTGAAACTATATTTCTCATGCCTTGAAAAATTTTCCCTTTGGTTGGGATTTCTTGTTAAAATTGCACCTCTGAATCCATCAAACTCTGCAAACTGGTTCTGCTTGAAATCTCAAACCATATTGAGCTGATTTGAACCTTCTCAAACTACTCTAAACTAGTTTGAACCATTTTGAACTTGATTGAATCATTTTGAACTATTTTGAACTCAGTTCAAAGAGGTTCAAGACCCAAACATAACTGAGATAAAAAGTTCAAACAAGGATTGATATGAGGAAAATCAAATTTTAAAAGTTTTTAAAATGGAGTGCATAGGGGTACTAACATTGGCTCTACATGGGGACTATTTTTGATATAAAAATAGAGAACTCCAACATTCTCTGGTTGAAAAGATGAGTTCCTAAAACCATTGGGCAATAGAGTCACACAAAGTGGAGTAAAGGGAGCTACTTGCAGATGGGTGGAGGGGAGCAGGGAAACTAACAAGCCAAAACACCTAGACTAAAGAACACCACCAAAATTGAAACTACACATAGCAAAAACTAGCAAAGAAAGGACATATTTACAAAATATATAGGTAGGAAGATCCTACCACAAGAACCAAAAACAAGAGACACTTATACAAAGCCATCCACTGCCTGAGAGAAATAGGATCCTTTACGGAGCAACTGATGGTGCCTCTTCTATGTAGCCCTTTAAAAATGCCATCTAACAAATCCATTAATGTTATAAATCATACTAGTAGCATGCAGAAATTGCTTGAATAACCATTCACGCCCAAAAAGCCATTCTTCATCATAAACTTCTGATTTTTCTTGGGATTTTTGCATATCATTTCCCAAATGATTTTTAATATCTGGTTGAAAAAAAAGATGCTTAGAAATTTCTTCAAGAAAGATTGCATAATATTTGTGATTGATGCAATCAAGATTATCTTTTTTCACATAATCTTTAGTATTATGAAAATTTTCAGCAAATAAAGAATTTTCATCTGGCATGAAATCTGCTCTCATAAGGATACTTACTTCATTTATAGCAGAAAGGAGAGCATAACCAAACATACCAAACATTTTACTCATCCTCTCATCCACCAAATCATCATACTATTCAGCCCCATCTTCATAATCTGAATTTTTGGCAGCATAGTTCTTCTTTTTGATAGTTGATGGTAGATTTTTTTGAGGCCGAGTCATTCCTTGTTGCATTGATTCTTCCAAAGGTAGAGAAGAGAGAGCTATAAGGGGGTGAAAAATAGAAGGATTTTTTTCTTTTTCCCCCAAACTATCATTCCCTTTGCATTAAATATCCCTTTCTTCTGCACATTCTATTTTACCAGTTGCTTCTTTCTCGCATGCACATTCTTCTTCCTTTGGTTCTTGCATAGGAGAACTCTTCTTGATAAGGACAACACCATAGAAGGATTTTAGAAATCCTACTTCCCTTGCCAAGTCTTTTGTAACTTCTTTGATTGGGTTTTCTTTAAATAGCAGTATAAAGAGAAAGATATCTCTGATATCTTCACTTTTTGCTGGAACCCAACCTTTCAAAACTTTTGGATATTTTTGAAATGCCTCATGATATTTTTCTTCAATAGAGTCACCACCCTCCATCCTTAGGGAGGTACCTTCAAACTTTTGAGAAAAGAAAGCACCGAGACTTCGATTCCTTTCCCCGGTAGAGTCGCCAAATTTTTTTTGTGAATAGATTTGTCCTTCAAGAAGAAATACAAAGAATGACTCAAAATGCCCAAATAGAAGAACAACTTCCACCAACAGTTGGAGAATTTATCATTGAATTGATAACTTTCCTCTGATTTGAGAGATACAACTCCCTCTTAACAGATATGCAATAAATAAAATTTTGATATGATTTTCACTAGAAAGCAATAAAAGTGATAACATCTACCCATATCCATGGAAGTAGATGCAAAAAGAATGAAAGTTATAAAAAGGTGAATGTCAAAAAATGAAACACAACCCACTTCACTCACATTCACAAATGATAAATAAAGAGAGGAAGAGTACATATTCTTCTCAATAGATGACTCAATCTAAAATCACAGTTTCAGAATCAAACACATGCATAACTGATATGATAAAAATGATGTTGAAAGTTAACCATAATGAGACACAGCTCAATATAATCTTAAATACAACAATGATAAATTCATAGATTCAAAATTATTTCCTTATTCTTCCAATATCAAAATTTTGAGCTCACTGACTCAAATTTATATACATTTCTATTGCATTGAAAAGAAAACATATGCTCTTCCTACTACAATAAAAAAATAGAAAAATCCTCCCTCTCTCCTGTAGCTCACAAACTTCTAGAAAAAAGAAGAACCCCCCACATTGAGACTAATTTTTTGCTTCCTACAAATATGTGGTCATAGAAGTATTAATCATTAATGTTTCCATAGCTACTTCTGAATCCTTCTTTCCACACAAATTTGATGAATTAAATCACACAATTAACATATTCCTTTTGTGTATCCACTGTTTACACATACTTCCAATTGTATGTGAAACTTAACATTTATCAAATGTGATGGATCAGGCCATGATGACTGCATATTACACAACAAGAGCTTGGTTCCCATCCATTTAATTACTTTTAATCTCATTGTCACATCCTTTGGACTGGTTTGAGATCTTGTATGAACTCTGAATCTTTGAATCATGCCTATGCTGACAACCTTGCTTGACCTAGGAATACACGAGGGTGACATTTCCTGGATAAGAACCTACTCTTCTTTTCAAGAATCACCACAATTGACAATCACATAATCATCCATATTTTGGCTCTTCATATGCATATCATTCCAATCATTGTGATAGATTTATTTCTCTCTATTTCTCAAAAATATGAAATTTATACATTATACACTAGGCTATTACTAGCATTAATAAAAGGCGCCAACATCTTCAAATATTTTAATTCATGTATTTTTAACTTTGAATATCTCATTTAGAATGCTTGAACCTATACCTTTAGATATGAAAAATTGAATCATGAAACTATATTTCTCATGCCTTGAAAGATTTGCCCTTTGGTTTGGATTTCCTATTAAAATTGCACCTCTAAATCCATCAAACTCTACAAATTGGTTCTACTTGAAATCTCAAACCATATTGAGCTGATTTGAACCTTCTCGAACCACTCTAAACCATTATAAACCATTTTGAACTATTTTGACCCATTTAAAACTATTTTGAAGTCAGTTCAAAGAGGTTCAAGACCCAAACATAACTGAGATAAAAACTTCAAACAAGGATTGATATGAAGAAAATCACATTTTAAAAGTTTTAAAAATGGAGTGCATAGGGGTACTAACAGTATGTATGTATGTTAGGAAATGGTAAGAAATGCAAGAATATGGATCAATCACCAAGTCTATCATGTCAAGGGAACTCTATTATATATTAGAATCAAGAAACCCTTGCCTAAAAGGTAGATCCAATAAGTACAACCAAATGAGTAGGGTACAAACTCTATATCTATTCCTTATAGGGTTATATTTGTTTGATTCCAATAATATATGATAAGAGATGTATTAATATGAAAACCAAATCTGATCTATGAAAGTAAATGCAAAAAATAGAGATAGGAATGTGTGCACCTAGAAATGAATGAAGGAGATGATTTTCTAGACTGTTGGAATACCAGAATTCCCTAATTTCTAGATTTGAAAAATCAGCCTAGTTTTGAGACTAGTAAAAAATTAAAAAGAATAATAGATTTGGGAAGTTCTACAAGTTTGCCTCCTAGATTTGCACTTGTACCTAGACTCCTACAACCTGCAAATCCAAAAAATGGTGTGTATGTGGCTATGTAGGGGTTTTCCTTAGTCAAACCCCCATTTTGGTGATTCTGATCTCCATGGATAGCTGTTAGAACAAGTAAAGTGTGATGTGCTCATAAATCTTGAGTATGTCTAGAATGAAAATGAGCTAGAATGTGTAAGTAAATGCCTAGATCTAACCCTATTTGTGATAGAGTGAAACCCTAGTATGTAAATGTAAGCATGTAAATTGTTAGAGTAATCATTCTTTATGCTTATTAATTAAATCACTTTGGTTTAATTAATTAAGTCATTTATTACTCTATTTACTTAAGCTATCTTTTAGGTACATTATAATTAATATATTTATTAATTATAATGTGCAACCTAGCTTTATTTTTTGCTTCATAGCTTTAGGGTTTTATTGTTCACCTATATGGTTGAACCCTTTGTACATTCTTTTGTAGACAATTCACTTATTGGATCATAATAGAAATTTGCTCTTTGCATGTCCATAAGATGTCTCTGGCTTTTTGGCCTCCATAGATTTTTCTTGCTTCTGTTCTTTGCTTCTTCCATGTGACAGGGTTATGCATGCAGGTGTTCTTGGGAGATTAGTATTTCACCTAATCTAACATAAATATGAAGCACCAATGCATAGATCTAAAAATAACAAGGAAATTATACCAAGCCCCCAAGGGAAAAAGTACTTCTATCCATCCTCATAATCCAATTGAAACTCCATGATGTCTTGAATACTTGAATTAAAGTCTTCAATGACCAACCTTTGCTTCAATGGATATTTTTAAACTAGAGCTTCCACCTTGTAGTTTCTTGTTGTAATCAAATTGGGGTGTTCACCTTGCACTTGATTCCATTATGCCAAAATGAAGCAATTAGTTTTCTTTTATAGTGATTCCAAAGATCGGAATTGAGAAGCTAAACACATATTTGGAAACTATTCAAAATCCTCTGAAAGGGATCTAGTCCCTAAATATGTGAACAAACTCCTAGAACTAGGCCAAATTTCGCCTAGTCTAGGACTAGCTTGACCCAAGTTAGCCTAATCTGGGAGGAGTTTGGTTGATCCTAAGGGATGGGGAATAGAAGATTTGATAGTTTTTGATAAGATTCTATAGTTGATTCTGACGATAAAATTGAATTTTGAGGTAAAATAAGGTCTAGGAGAAGAAATGAGTTTTGTGATTGGAGGACAAATAGAGGAGGATGCATAGAGATTAGATCCCACATCAATTTTTGCACAAGTTAGAGAGGGAAAAAGACTTAATTTGAATTAGATATGCATTGTAAAGTCCTATAATGAAAATGTGTAATGCAAATACACTAAAGATTGTGCTAAACAATCATTAAATTATAGAACACACAAGTGTTTATAATTAAGATGGTACATTTATCCCCCACTTTAGTGGTCTATGACTCTACGTGCATGTGCAAGATAAATTATAGAGAAATTTAGTAAATAAAAGGGATATATCAAATCCCCTAGTGCATATATCCCAGAAGAAACTGTTAGTAACTGCACCTTGCAAAACCACATGTCAATCCTAAACATTAACCACCTAGGGCTTACTAAGGAAGACTATGAAGTTCATGGGTAGCTATATGCCCCCTATTTGATCTTGCTATTAGGAAGGTGAAACATGGAATCATGTTTACCATGATGAACTGTGAATTGTGATTTATTAACAAATGCTTTGAAAAACCATTTGAGATAAACTCAAAATGTTTTGAAAGACATTGGGATAGAGAGGAATATGAATCACTATTCTACTTCCTGTATTGACATGGAAATCATAGATTTTGTTGATGCAATTTTAGTAAAAGGCTACACAAATAGAGATGAGATGTCACCAGATGCTAAGCACTAACCAACTTCACCTAAAAGAGTTTATTGGAAAATGGGTTCACATTTCTCTCAATCTTCAGGTAGTTAGGTCACGACAATGTGGAAAAGGCTGAGTTAGGTGAATGACTATTTGTTCAAGGGGCCTACTGGTTATGAGAAGGTTTAGATGAAAACAATGTGATATTCCTATGAGTAACATCTAGAGAACACATGAAAAGAAATATCGAAAGATAGAATAAGGCATAGGAAAAAAATCTACCTATAATCACTTTGAATGTAAAACCATCAATAATAATAAAGAAAAAAGAAGGAACTTACTTCAAACTTATATAGTTAGCGATCATAAATATATCAAAGCAATAGATTCATTCCAAAGATACTATTTCTGTCTATAAAAAAATTCTTGAGTAAAGGACAAAGTCAGAAAAAAAATGATACAATATTATAGATAACTAGAATGAAAGACTAGAATGTAGATGTTAAAAATGGGTTATTCATTCTATTATCTATGTAAAATCCAACCTTCATTGGTTAGCTTCAAAAAATCTCCAAAAGTCATCCATTTCTAACAAATGAATACAAAAAAAAGTTACCCAAACCACTATTTTCTACCATGAGATCTAGGACCCGTCTGGCAGGATAACTATATTTATCATTATGGCCATCAAAATCATTAACTTTGTGGACCCTTAGAATATTCTAAATCTGCATACTTATAGAATCTTTACAAAAGCGTAAAAACTTACTTTGTACAGAAAACTGAACCCTATTTACACTATTTGAAAACTATTTACATCTATGTACACATTGACATGGGTGTACATCATATCCAAGTACAATTTTGAAAGGGATAGAGAGAGAAAGGAGAAAAGAGATCTCAAGGGTCAAATCCTAAGATAAATTCTGACCATGTATGTAAGGTTGCATCTCTCAAATCTGTGAGTCCTTTTCCAGCTTGTATTATAAAGACCAATTCAACACCTTGTTTGAAAGTCCATCTTGTGTATCTAAGACATCAATGCTAGATCAGTGCCTCAGGAAGTGAAAAAGGTTTCCATAATTGGTTCAAATCTATCTACATACTTGATTTTAGAAAGCACTTGTTACACTTCTTACATTATACTATTTTCAGATTATTGGATGACAATTAGTCAGCTCTGCAAGGATACATCAACTAATACTGCTGGTATTAATGAAATAGTAAAGAATAAAAAAATTATACACTATACACTTGCTAGAATCCAAAACTCTTGGATCTGGGGAAATATTTACTCTAAACAAAAATGAAGGAATGGGGAAAAATAGAACCTGTTACTCCAAGGGCCAAACCATAATGTATTTATTGTACCATTCAATGCACTCCTCTAGAATGTCTACTTCAATTTCCTTCATGCATTGGACGTGGACTAGGGCCTCCTCCAACCCATCTTGAGCCTCGACCACATAGCTCTACAAATGAGCTCCTATCTTTGTGGAATCATGGGATTCTTTTATTATCTTGGTACAATGTTTCATTATTTTTCTATCAAAGTCTTAGGTTGGGGCCAAACTTTCTCTTCATGTTCTTGTTAAATCCTATGAGAAAGGAACCTAAGGGTGTGAATGCATCCATACTTCTGGGGTCCATCCTTGTGAGTGTCTTCACAAATATCACATATTTGATGGTGGATGTCCAGATGGTCATGACAAAGGAAGCAATTGAACTATGTTCTACATAGAGGAGATCCAACTACTAAAAAATGAGTCCAATATATTCAAAACTCTTGATGCAAGAGCATCTTGGGTCCTTGGCAATCCTATGTCACCAAAAACATTTTGGAGTTTGTCTGTGTTGCTCAATTCATGCTTTGACCAAGTTGGTCGGCAATTGGTCAGTTTCCTTTGGTTACCAAGTGTGGTCAGTCATTTCCTGAGTGGTCAGTTGTTTCACTGGTGCTTGACATGACTTGTCTGCTGCTCGATCATCCTTGCTCACCGACGGGTTTAGTTTTTTTTTCTATTGAGGCCAACTAGTACATTTATATTGGATCATCAATTTAATGTTGGCATCCATCATTGGGAAGCTTGTGGTCCTAGATCTGATCATTACTTTCATTGATTGTGGATCTGAAGGCTGACTCAGTTCGGTAGCCTCTTGTATAAATGTAGTTGTTTGGTTGTAGATTAGGGGGAAGTTTGGGGATAGAAGATAGTAGATATTAGATTGGAGATTTGTAATAGATCCTCGCATGTTTGAGGACTTCTGAGATTTATTATAATATTAGGCCGTAATCAGGAAGGCTTTATAGCCTAGCATGTATGATTCAATTGATGAAAATATATGCAAGATTTGGCATTCTCTCTCTCACTATTGTGTTTGTTTGCTTCTGCATGTGTTTTCCAAGCTTGGATCATCAGGGTGTGCCATCCTTTGGCCCCTCTTGACCCCTGTTGTGCATTAGGTGGTATCAGAGTGTGGTGAGATCTTGATCTAGGTTTGCGGATCTAGGTTTGTAGGTTCATCGTGAAGCCCTAGTTGATTGTTGTGGGGTAGAAGATTGCGATCTAACCTGTAATTGCAAAGGGTTATCAAGATGGTTCATGGGAGGTGAGATGTAGATCCAAGATTGGTAGATATGCTAAGGTAGATTTCTGCTAGGTTAGAAGTAGTTGAAACAGCCCAAAGAAGAGGCAGACATCTTGAAGATGTTAGTGATGATGAAGTTGAAGAAGAACAGGTGAATGCAGAACCTACACCTATTATGGATCAAGGTGAAGAAATATTTTTGAAGGCTTTGAAAAGTTTGAAGTCTACACCACATTTCAATCCTCCCGAGTAAGGTGGAAATCTGGATTTTGAAGAGTTGGTGGACTGGATCATCGAGATGGAAAAGTATTTTGAATATGAAAATATCCCTGAAGGTAAGAAAGTGAAGATTGCAAGCACTAAGTTGAAAAGCCATGCATCCCTATGGTGGGAACATCTGCAATTGGATAGGAAAAGAAAAGGCAAAGATAAAATCAAGGTATGGAATAAGATGGTTAATAAGTTGAAAGGAAAGTTCTTACCATGTGATTATCAGATTAACATAGTTCGGCGAATGCAAAGTCTAAGGCAGAAAGATAGCTCAGTAAAAGAGTATACTGAAGAATTATATAGATTGGATATCAAATCTGGACATGATGAAGATGATGTGGAAAGAATTGGTAGATACTTGAATTGTTTGAGAGTTTCCATCCAAGAAGAAATTAGTATGGTCAAGTTGGAGAACATTGAAGAGGCTTATCAATTTTTTTTGAAAGCTGAGGAGAAATTGAACAAAAGACATGAACAGAGACAGAGGGGAAGAGGTGGTAGATTCCCTAGAGGAAGAGGTAGATCTAATAGTGAAAATGGTAGATCTAAACCTAGAAAGACAAATATGGACAAAGTCAAGACAAAGTGGAAAGGTGAAAGTTCATCTAGAGGTAAAGGCAGTAACTACCGAGGTGGTTATATTAGAGGAAGTTTCCAAGGAACTTGCTACAATTGTGGAGAAGAAGGACATAGGTCATTTGAATGTACATAAGTAAGAAGGTTGGTAGCAGTAGGAATACTTTGGTGCAAGACAAGCCACTGAATGAACTTGAAAAGGAAAATAACTTGATGGTAAGGAGAGCACTGTGGAGTGAAAGCAAAAAGGAAGATCCGGTAAGGAAATTTTTTTTCAAGACTAGATGTAGAGTTTTTGATAAATTTTGGAAGGTAATCATTGACAGTGGTAGCTCAAAGAATCTAGCATCTGAAGAGATGGTCACAAAATTGTAGTTGGAAAGGCTCGAACATCTGAAACCCTATCAGATTTCATGGATCAAGGATGAGCATATACTCCTGGTAAGTGAACAATGTTATGTGAATTTGAAGATTGAAAAATACTATGATAAGGTGTTGTGTGATATTATGCCTATGGATTATTGTCATATTTGTTGGGTAGACCTTGGAAATATGATAGACATGCTATATATGATGGGAGATTACATAAGTATACTATTGTGGCTGATGGAAAGAAACAAATCTTGTTACCATTGATGGAAGAACCTGTTAGTAATGTTTGCACATCTATGAAAGTCTACTTGATGGAAGGAAGAAAGTTTGTTAAAGATTTGAAAAGGAATGATGTATGTTTTTTTGTGATTCCTAACAAGCTGAGTAAGAAAATAGAAGATAATGTCCTTGAGGAGATTGATAAGTTACTCACCGAGTATAGTGAAATCATTTCTGATAATGTACTTGATGGTTTTCCACCGAAAAGAAGCATTGATCATTGTATGGATCTAATCCTTGGAGCTTGTTTACCAAATAAGGCACCTCATTGGTTAACACCTACCGAGAATCAGGAATTGAATTGACAGATTCAAGAGTTACTAGAGAAAGGTTTGATCAGAGAAAGTTTGAGTCCTTGTGCAGTACCTACTATATTGGCACCTAAGAAGAATGAAGAATGGAGAATGTGTATTGATTCCAGAGAAATCAATAAGATAACAATGAAGTATAGGTTTCCTATACCAAGAATGGATGACATCATGGACAGTTTGACTAGAGCAAAGTATTTCACAAAGATTAATTTGAAAAGTGGATATCATCAAATTAGAATAAGAGAAGGTGATGAATGGAAAACTACTTTCAAGACAAAAGAAGGCTTGTATGAGTGGTTGGTTAGGCCTTTTGGTTTAACTAATGCACCAAGTACTTTTATGAGGCTAATGAATGAAGTTTTGAAGAAATTATTGGGTAAATTTGTGATTGTATATCTTGATGATATTTTGATATTTAGTAAGACCAGAGAAGAACATATGTTGCATGCTAGACAAGTTTTTTAGAGATTGAAAGAGGAAAAGTTGCTAATAAATATGAAAATGTGTTCATTCATGAAAGAGGAGATTGTGTATTTGGGATTTGTGATCTCAGCTGATGGTTTGAAGATGGATCCTGAAAAGGTTGAAGCTATTTTGAATTGGCCTACACACCTATGAATGCTAGTGAGGTAAGATCATTTCATGGTTTGGAAAGTTTTTACTAAAAGTTCATAAGGAATTTCAGTTCAATTTGTAATGCTATGACTGAGACTATGAGAGGAGGAAAAAGGGAATTCAAGTGGACACATGGAGCTAACAAAAGTTTTGATAATCTAAAGCAGAAGGTTGCTGAATTACCTATTTTGGCATTAGCTGATTTTAGTAAAGTATTTCATGTAGAATGTGATGCAAGTAGAAGTGCAATTGGAGCTATGTTGAGTCAAGAAGGTAAACCTGTTGCTTTCTTTAGTGAAAATTTGAATGATGCTAGAAGGAAATATTCTGTGTATGATCAAGAATTCTATGCTATTGTTCAAGCACTAAAGAAATGGAGACATTATTTGGTACCGAGTGAATTTGTGTTGTATACTGATCATAAGGCTTTACATTATTTGGAAAGTTAGAGTAAGTTGAATCAAAGACATATGAAATGGGTTGAGTATTTGTAGAGTTATACATTTGTGATAAAGCATAAGAGTGGAGTCACTAATTGAGTTGTTGATGCATTGAGTAGAAGGAGATCTTTGATGACCAAGATGAAAATTGAAGTTCTTGGTTTTGATGAGATGAAAGGTTTGTATGAAAATGACCCTGATTTTTCTGAGCCATGGAGAAAGTGCAGAGCACCTATTCAAGATCAACAAGATACTAAATGGGATGAATATTTTATTCAAGAAGGTATGTTGTTCAAAGGTATTCAGTTTTGTATACCGAGAGGAGTAATGAGAACTAATTTGATCAAGGAGAAACATTGTAGTGGTTTGGCTAGACATTTTGGCATTGATAAAACATGGAATTTTCTTAAGGAGAAGTACTTTTGGCCGCAGTTGTATAAAGATGTTCAGAAATTTGTGAAAAGTTGTGGAGTTTGTCAAGTTGCAAAAGGAGTAAGTCAATATACTAGTTTGTATGTACCCATTGCTGTACCTGAGAAATTGTGGATTGACATCAGTATGGACTTTTTTCTTGGCTTACCAAAGACAGTAAGAGGTAATGATTCTATATTTGTTGTTGTGGATAGATTTTCTAAGATGGCACATTTTATACCTTGTAGAAAGACATCAGATGCAGTACATGTAGCAGATCTTTTCTTTAAGGAAATTGTCAGATTGCATGGATTACCAAGGAGTATTATCTTTGACTAAGATAGTAAATTTGTTGGATACTTTTGGAAGACCCTTTGGAAGAAATTTGACACTGAGTTGAAATATAGTTCTACATTTCACCCACAAACTGATGGCCAGACTGAAGTTGTGAACAGAAGTTTGGGATTCTGTGTTGGCACAACCATAGTTTGCATACAATAACTCAATGAATAGGAGTACTAGAAAAACACCATTTGAGATTGTAAATGGCATACAACCGACAGGAATATCTGATTTGAGAGACATTGATGATGAAAATAAGATAAGTGCTGAAGGAGTAAAGTTTTATGAATACATGAAGACATTGCATGAAGATGTGAAGCTGAAGCTGGAAGGCAGTAATCAGAAATACAAAGATAGAGTTGATAGATCAAGAAGACATAAGACTTTTGATGTTGGTGATGAAGTGATGGTTCATTTGAAGAAAGGTCAATTTCTTGTTGGAACATATGGAAAGCTGAAGATGAATAAGTTTGGATGTTTGCAAGATTTTGAGGAAATTTGACAATGGAAATGCATATGAGATTGAGTTACTTGATGACATGGACATATCACCAATTTTCAACATTTTTGATTTGTATGAGTATCATGAACCTGATGAAGAAATGTCAGTACTGACATAATATCCTAAGAAGCAGAGTGAAGAGATTGAACAGATTCTGAATCAAAGATTTGGAAAGAGCACAAGAGGAAAATAATATATGGAATATCTGGTTAAGTGGAAGAATAGACCAATGGAAGATAGTTCATGGATTTCACAGTCTGAGTTAGATGCAGCTCAGATCATACCTACCAAATGATTCAGAGAATCATTTCAAAATAACTCCAGGTGTTTGATGTAGGAGTATCTCGAGTCCTTGGCAATCCTGTCACCAAAAACATTTTGGAGTTTGTCTATGTTGCTCAGTTCCTACTTTGACCAAGTTGGTTGGTATTTGGTCAGTTTCCTTTGGTTACCGAGTGTGGTTAGTCATTTCCTAGGTGGTCAGTTGTTTCACTGGCACTCGACATTGCTTGTCTATTGCTCGGTCATCCTTGCTCACTGATGGGTTTAGTTTTGTTTTTTGTTGAGGCCGACTGGTACATTTATATTGGATCATAGATTTAATGTTGGTATCCATCATTGGGAAGCATGTGGTCCTAGATCTGACCATTACTTCTGCTGATTATGGATTTGAAGGCCGACTCAGTTTGGTAGCCTCTTGTATAAATGTAGTTGTTTGGTTGTAGATTAGGGAGAAGTTTGGAGATCGAAGATAGTAGACATTAGATTGGAGATTTGTAATAGATCCTTGCATGTTTGAGGACTTCTGAGATTTATTGTAATATCAGGATGTAACCAAGAAGGCCTTACAACCCAACATGTATGATTCAATTGATGAAAATATATGAATGATCTGGCATTCTCTCTATCATTGTTGTGTTTGTTTACTTCCGCATGTGTTGAGCAAGCTTGGATCATTATGTTGTGCCATCCTTTGTCCCCTCTTGACCCCTACCATGCATCAACTCTCCCTATCAAGAAGGTCTTCTTCATTTTGTTAGAATAATAATGTCCTAATTAACTAAGAGAGTGGGATGAAGCAGTTGATGAAAACTTATTGAACTTATTTCCAAATAGAAACCATATCCACAATGCAAAAAAACCAAAACACATGAGAACACAATAACACCAATAATTTTTTTCAAGGAAAACCCTATTAAGGGAAAAAACCTAGTGGGTATGGTACCCATAAATCAGCACTATAAGTTTAATAACTCAACCGAGACTTCTAGCCCTGTTACGAGTTTATTAAGTACAATAGTATAGTCCTTTTTAGAGAATATATCTTGTTATAAGTCACAACTCTGTTAAAGGTTTTTGCAAATGGCTCACAGCCTAGTCACTTGACCAATGGAAGGTTAAATCCACCTTCAGGACTCACTGTCCAAAGATTTGAAATTTTTAGAATAATATCATCTGAACTAACTTCCAAAACTAGCCTCTACCAAGATAGTCCCTTCCTTTTACCTTAATGCACAACCTCTTCTCTACATCAGCAGTCCTTGCATCTTGCAAGCATGCATATCTTCCATACATGTACAATTATAAGGAAAGACTTCCTTATATACAAGTTACATTCATAATTCCTAGGTCAGACAATTATACGACCTATTCAATAAATCATTACATAGACCCATGTGAAGATACACATGAAATCCTTAATAATATCACAACAATTATAAATTATGAAATAGTCGGCCACAACATTGATCCATGCATAATTATTCACGAACACACTACCACTCCTGGGTCAACTTCCAAATAAATCTTCACTAAGGTACACACCACAAATGAAATAAAAAATCACACTAGTACTCTATGATAACATAGTAGAATCTCCCATGTGTCTTCTAACATTCCCCAAGCTCACAAGGTTTAATTCAATCCCGCACTGAAGTTATTCTACAATTATTGAGACTAACTCTGTGAGTTTCTCAATCACTGGCCCTGTAACCAGTATTCACCAATTCATCCATAACTGGAGAAATTGGGCATATAAACATATGAAAACATAAAAAAAAATAGTAAACATGTTATGCTACATAGATCTAAGTTTGCAAGAACTAAGTCTCTATACATTATCTGTACAATTCTCTACAACCTATCTATCCAGTCTGTCTACAACTTCTCAGTTCCCTTACTGAAGCATATGTTGACATCAATGATAAAACAATGAATTCCAACAACACAGGCTGAAAAATTCAAACAATATCCCCTTTTGGCATTGATGACAACATATGTGAAAAATCATCAATCCAAAAAGTAGCCTTTCTCAACAACCTTCTTCAAAGCTCCCCTAAACTAGTAAGGGTTTTTCACCAATATCTCTCCCCCTTTGAGATCAATGGAAAAGGGTTCCATTTCAAACATCCTTTTCAAATTCTTCAAGACCTTTAACTACTTGGTGTAAGATCACCTTGATTTGATCAACTATGCTCATACCATTACTCCCCCTAAGGAGTAAAACCTCTAAATCAAGTCCACAAATGATATAGCTCTGATTGCTAATGGAATTTTGCACTAATGCATTTCCTTAATTACCTCTAGGTTGGGCTCTAACCCCAAGCTTACCTCTAAGATATTCAAAAGTATCTTTGTTTAGTGTTTTGGTGAAGATGTCAACAATATGCTCTTTTGTGTCTACATATTCAAGCTTCACCTCTTTCTCTTTCACTTTTTCCCTCCAAAAGTGATACTTAATATAAATATATTTTTTTTTAGTGCATTGCCATATTTTTTGACATATTCACTGTACTTGTTTTATCACAATGTATGATAAATATTTCACCAAGGTTCACACCAATGTTCCTCAACATCTATTTTATCCAAATAATCTATGTGCAATTAATTATAGCAATGACATACTCTGATTTAGCTATTGATTGAGCTATACAGTCTTGCTTTTTGTTTAACCAAGAAACTAACCTCTTCCAAAGGAAGAAGGATCCTCCACTTGTTCTCTTCCTATCATCTACACTACCTTCCCAATCTGCATCAGTATATGCTTCTAATGTGAAGTCTTTTTGGTGCAAGGAGGTTCCTGAATAGCTAGGGCCAAGGGAACACCTAACTATCCAACTACCTTGTAGATTAAACTCAATGGAAGAAAAAAAAATAGATAAAAACACCAAGGAGAGAAGGAACCACAAATAATTTATTAATTCATCCAATTATCTGTATACTTGCCCGACTGTGAGGCCTTCCGAGTTACAACCAAGATGATTTATGAAATCCTAGATTTAGACTCTATCACTTCTTTTCTATCTTTCCTATTATATCCATCTCTCTCCTTCTACACTTAGACACCCCTATTTATACTTTCCAAAAGGCTTAAAAAAGATTCTAGATCATTACATAATAGAAGGGAAACCTCAAAATGGTTTGCACACATCCCAAGATAAGATCCTTACATTAAATTCATAACCTAAACTAAATAAATAAGTCAGATCCAACTAAGAACCAATCACAAAAAAACTTGGTCAAAGAAGAACTAAGTATCAACAAACATCAGGTTCACTTGGTATAGGAAGGAACACTCAACCAATACTAGACATCTCGACACATATAGGAATGCTCGACCAATACTAGACAACTCAGCACATACAAGAACTCGACACTTACTAGAAGAATGAAAAAAGATGAGAAAGATAGAAAGGCAACCTAGGATGCTACTGCATTATACAACTGGGGTTGAATGAAATCATTCTTCTAAATTATTGAGATGTCACAACCTAAGCTGAATCCAACTCAATTGAAAAATCCATGTATCATCTTCAACTGGCCTATTCTTCCACTTCACCAAATATTTATAGTAATCTTTTCCTCTTGTGCTCTTACCAATCCTCTGATCCAATATCTATTCCACCTCTTCAACCTACTTATTAGGATAATCATTTGGTATAACAACTTCATCATATGAATCATGGTACTTATGCAAATTGGAAATATTGAATATAGGAGATATATCCATGTCATCAGGTAACTCAAATTCATAAGCATTACCACCAAACTTCCTCAAAATTCTACAAGGACCAAACTTCTTCATTTTCAGCTTACTGTATGTTCCAACATGAAATCTACCCTTCTTTAAATGAACCATCACCTCATCACCAACTTCAACAACATGACGTCTCCCAGACTTGTCAGCATTTTCCTTATATTTATGATTACTTTGTTCTAACTTCAACTTTACTTCCTCATGTAAAGACTTCATAAAATCAGAAAATACTTCCCCTTCACCACTTCTCTTTTCTTCACCAACAATATTCCTAAAATTTGATACTCCTCTAGGTCATATTCCAGTAACAATCTCAAAAGGTTACCAAGAGGGTTCTACACATGATGGAGCATGAAGGGTTTGAGGTCAAGGTGACAAGAGGAACTTTACTACCCAACACTATGATTTTGCAATTGATAATTACCATGGGGAACTACACAATGAAAGATGATTTCATTGTGGTTGATGCAAGGTAGGTTGGCCAGAGGGCCAAAGACACACCTCAAACATAATCTACCTTGCAGAGATCACACACAGAAGCAACAACACAAAAAGTGAGAGAGAGAATGTAGTAAAGGTCATATATATTTCATCTAAATAACTTCATACATACTGGGCTGTAAGGCCTTCCCAGTTAGGGAAAGATATTACAATTCAATTACAAAAGTGCTCCAACATGTGATGATTCAAAACTCCCTTGAAACTACTAATTTTATACCATTAATCTCATATCTCCATGATGCCCCTAAAACTACAACCAATGACTACAATATATACAAGAGGCTATTGAAACAAGTTGGCCTTCAGATCCACCATTAACAAAAGGAATGACTAGATTGTTGGAAGTATAAGTGGGAAAGTAATACTGAGAGGGGAGGTGAATCAGATATTACCTACTTTTATCCTTTTAATCTGATAAAACTTTATGCACGATATAAAAAAAACTTGATCATTGTAAGAAACTAAACATATAAACAGCATACATGAAATCACTCATAACACCATGATTTTGGTAACCCAGAAACCCTTGAAAGGTAAAACTGGGGTGGGGATGACACCCACAAATCTTCACTACTGTAGTAATAAGTTTTTCCTATTAAGGCTTACAAAATGTGATCAATTCATGATCTACCCTGTGAAAGGTCTGCTTTGTCAAAAGCTAAAATACTTGTATAGTCTACCTTGTTAAATGATTTATAAACTTACAACAAAGTAAGCACTCGGTAAAGAGATTTACATAAAGTCTGTTAAGACTACTCGGTTAAGAGATTTACCCTGATACACTAGTCAAAATGTCTCAGTACCTAATCTTTTGGTTTGCACTAGTATGCAGATTACAGATCTCCTCTTTACTTTATATTTTGATCTCTTCTATCTAATCTTTCTTGATTCTATCCTTTCACTGCTTAGCTCGATCACTGGACTCTATCTGAATACTTCACTATTCTGAATATACTTCTCTAATCATCTTCTCATACTCATTCAATCTTATCTCTCTGATTCACACACTTCTCTTTGGTTTAGATCTTGCCCTTATATAACAACAAAAATGTTTTACCGTTTCAAGGTCTACGGTTCAGATTTATTTCTATTGCCGCCTAAACTATACATTTTTCTGATTGGCTCTAGGTATTATATAGGGATCAATGATAATAAAATGAATGCGTAATTACCTCCATAATTACCTCATTATACAAAATACAAAACATCATTATCACCAAAAATGGTTTACCTCGATCATTGTGCCATTCCAAACTTGTATGTCATTCCTGGTTAACTCAGCAAAAGTTATTCCTATCACTCAGCATTTACTGTACTCGGCATCAGTTGAACTTCTCTCTCACTCGATAATCATTGATATATGTAACTCGGCAACAACTATACTCAGCATATTACAAACATATAGTGACCATGACTTTACTCGGTAGTACTACTACTCGGTAAGTATACAATACAAAACTCAGCCTTTACAAAATGACCCAGTCGCAGTGATGACCAACCATCATTTCCTAGATATATGACTAAGTGTGAAACACTAATGGTCAACAAAAATATAGAGATCTACATAGATATAGGTCCACACACTTCCCAATAATTGATACCAACATTAAATCCATGACCACAATTAAATGCATAAGTCAGCCTCAACATAAAACCAAAAGAAGTAACTCAGAAAGAAAGGATAACCAAGTGCCTAGAAAATAACTGACCAACTTGGTTAACAGAGGAAATTGAGAAACTACCGAGCCAATTTGGTCAAAGGAGCTAAGAAACACATAAAGCTCAAACTTTTTTTTGATGATATAGGATTGCCAAGGACCCAAGAAGCTCATGTATCAGACACTTGGGGTTATTTGAAATGATTCTTTGAATCATATAGTAGGTACAACCCGAGTTGAATCCAACTCAGATTGTGAAATCCATGAACTGTCTTTGATCGGTCTATTATTCCACTTTACTAGATATTCCATATACTATTTTCCTCTTGTGCTTCTGCCAACTCGATGCTCCAAAGTCTTCTCAACTTCTTCTATCTGTTTCTTAGGATAATCATTCGGTACTGTGAGTTCTTCATTTGATTCATGATATTCATACAAATCTAAAATATTGAATATAGGTGATATATCCATGTCATCAGGTAACTCAATCTCATAAGCATTTCCACTATCAAATCTCCTCAATATCTTGCAAGGACCAAGTTTCTTCATTTTTAGCTTCCCATATGTTCCGACAGGAAATCTTCCTTTCTTCAAATGAACCATTACTTCATCACCAACTAGAAAAGTCTTATGTCTTGTTGATCTATCTACTCTTTCTTTGTATTTCTGATTACTTTTATCCAACTTATGTCTCACTTCCTCATGCAATGTCTTCATGAACTCAACAAACTTTACTCCTTCAACACTTCTCTTTTTTTCACCAACAATATTGTTCAAATCTGATATACCTCTCGGTTGTATGCCATTAACAATATCAAAAGGTGTTTTTCCAGTACTCCTATTTACTAAATTATTATATGCAAACTCTGCTTGTGCCAGCATAGAATCCCAATTACTCGATGTATCTCCTACTAAGCATCTCAAAATATTACCCAAACTTTTATTCAGAACCTCCGTTTGTCCATTAGTCTGTGGGTGAAATGTGGAACTATACCTCAACTCAGTGCCCAATTTCTCTAAAGAGTCTTCCAAAAGTATCCAAAAAAATTACTGTTTTGGTTAGAGATGATACTCCTTAGTAATCCATGCAACCTAACAATTTCCTTAAAGAAAAGATCTGCTATATGCATTGCATCTAATGTCTTTCTACAAGGTATAAAATGTTTCATTTTAGAAAATCTATCCACAACAACAAATATAGAATCATTACTGTATCATCTTAAAATGGAAGCACTTCCATGTTAAGAGTGTTTAGCCCTTCAAGTGAGTGGTCCGAGGTCATTTTAAGAACCTTGATTAGGTCTTTGCATGTATTTGGCTATTCCCCCCTATTATGCTTCTCTCCCCTTTATTTCTAGCCTTTTTTCTAACAATTTTCTCTGAGAATCTGGAGTTTCTGACTATCAGGGTCAAAGATGAACTTGTAGGGTCAAGGATGACCTAGACCTTGACCTAGGTCAGGGAAAACCTTGACCCCAACCTAGGGCAGAGTCTACCTCATCCTTGACCCTAGGTCCAATTTTTAGATTCTGGGAGTTACGAGATGTCAGGCTTCGGAAATTATTATTTTTCCCTCTTTCAGGTCGGCCATTTCAGCTTTCAAAATGGTAAATCCTTAAATTTCATTTAATCTAGGTCCATTTCTAGGGGTTAAGATTAATTGAGATTTAATTCTCCAATGTCAGCCTCTCTAGGAGTTTGTGCCCTAGATCACTATAAAAGGAAGCCCATCTCTCAATCAAGTTTTTTTCCATCTCTCAATCAAGTTTTCCATCCATGATCAAGCATCTCATCCATTATTCATCAGGGGCTCTCAAGGAGATATTCATTAAGCATTTTCAAGGAAGCATCCAAGACCTCTTCTCCATTGAAGTTCTCCATTGAAGATCAAAGATTCAAGCCTTTGAAGGGATTTGGTTCAAGCATTCAAGATTCATCATTCAAACCCTAGATCTATCCATCATGATGCTATGATTTTCCTTCAAGATCCTTTATTCATCTTCTAGAATCATTCATTCTTCTATCAAGGTGGATTCCAAGCACACAATCATGGAGGTTTTGAATTTACATTTATGGTTTTGATTTACATTTACCATTGATGTGTTCAAGCTTGAATATCAATATACTTGTTTACATTTCAAATACACTTGCATATCTATTCAATATCATAGCTTCATTGTTAGATCTACTTCTACTACTTTCTAGCATTCTCCATTTCAATTTCATTATTAAGGTTGATTCCAAATTAGATTTTGACCAAGGCAAACCCCTCATCCAAACAACAAAACCATTTTGCTTGCAGGTACAGGTACAAGATTGCGAATTGAAGCTTGGATCTGGATATCCTTTTTAGTGAACTTCTAGGATCTATGAATGGATTTTATGTCGAAGCTATTTTAGGTCATGGATGACCTTCAGTGAGGGGGAGGATTTTTCCCCAGGGTAAGACCTTGCCCCGCTATCTAGGTCAAGGATGATCTGCCTTCAAAAAGATAAAAATTTTCTGGGTTTTCTTCATCTTGATATTTCTAGTCTAGAACAAGTTGCAAAATTTCTCAAAATTGTACATAGACATCAGAAATCAAATTTTTCTAGATTTTCCCTATTTTGAGGTTAGTATTTGCATTTTTGTTTTGTTTACTTTATATATCCACAACATTTTCCATCACTCACCCCCTTTTCAATCTAGCCATCCATACTTCTATTTCCAATCTTATCCATAAGGTGAACAACAATTTCACCTTATTCAATTACCTCTTACCATTTTTGGTAAGCCAAGAATAAAATCTATAATGATATCAATCCAAGGTTTCTTAGGAACAAAAATTAGTATATACAATCAAGTATTCCAACTTACTCCCTTCGCAACTTGATAAATTCCACAACTTTTCACAAATTTTTGAACATCCTTATACAACTGTGGCCATAAGTATTTCTCCTTAAGCAAATTCAATGTCTTGTCAATGCCAAAATGTCCAACAAAACCACTACTATGTTTCTCCTTTATCAATTTATTTCTCATTGATCCTATCGGTATACACAACTGAATACCTTTAAACAACATACCTTCCTGAATGAAATGGTCTTCCCATTTAGTACTTGGTTGACCTTGAATAGGTGCTCTGCACTTTCTCCAGGGTTCAGAAAAATAAGGATCATTTTCATACAAATATTTCATGTCATCAAAACCAAGAACTTCAATTTTCATCTCAGTCATCAAAGACCTTCTTTTACTCAATGCATTAGCAACTCAGTTAGTGACTCCACTCTTATGTTTTATCACAAATGTATAACTCTGCAAATATTCAACCCATTTCACATGTCTCTGGTTCAACTTATTCTTACTACCCAAATACTGTAAAGCCTTATGATTAGTATACAACACAAATTCACTTAGTATCAAATGATGTCTCCATTTCTTTAGGAATTGAACAATAGCATAGAATTCTTGATCATACACAAAATATTTCATTTTTGCACCATTTAACTTTTCACTAAAGAAAGTAACAGGTTCACCTTCTTGACTCAACATAGCTCGTATTGCACTACCACTTGCATCACATTCAACTTGAAATACCTTATTGAAATCAAGCAATGCTAATACAGGTAATTCATTAACCTTCTGCTTCAAAGTCTCAAAATTTTTATCATTTCCATGTGTCCACTTGAATTTTCTTTTGTCTCCTCTCATAGTCTCAGTCATATCATTACAAATTCAACTAAAATTCCTAATAAAATTTTGGTAAAAACTTGCTAAACAATGAAATGATCTTACCTCAATAGCATTTTCAGGTGTAGGCCAATTCAAAATAGCTTCAACCTTTTCAGGATCCATTTTCAAACCATCAGCTGAAATAAAAAATCCCAAATACACAATCTCCTCTTTCATGAAGGAACACTTTTTTAGGTTAATCATCAACTTTTATTCTTTCAATCTATGCAATACTTGTTCAACATGCAACAAATGTTCTTCTCTAGTCTTCTTGAATATCAAAATGTCATCTAGATATACAATCACAAATTTACCTAAGAATTTATTCAAAACCTCATTCATCAATCTCATAAAAGTACTTGGTGCATTAGTTAAAACAAAAGGCATAACCAACCACTCATACAAACCTTCTCTTGTCTTAAAAGCAGTCTTCCACTCATCACCTTCTCAAATTCTGATATGATGATATCTACTTTTCAAATCAATTTTGGTAAAACACTTTGCTCTAGTCAAACTGTCCATTATGTCATCCATTATTGGTATAGGAAACCTATATTTCACTATTATCTTGTTGATTTCTCTGGAATTACTACACATTTTCCATTCTCCATTCTTCTTAGGTACCAATATAGTTGGTACTATGCAAAGACTCAAACTTTATCGAATCAAACATTTCTACAATAATTCTTTGATCTCTCGATTCAATTCCTGATTCTCAGTAGGTGTCAACTGATGTGGTGCCTTATTTGGTAAACTAGCTCCAGGAATAAGATCCATGCAATGATCAATGCTTCTCTTTGATGGAAAACCATTAGGTACATTATCAGAAATGATCTCCTTATACTATGTGAGTAACTTTTCAATCTCTTCAAGTATGCTATGCATTGTTTTCTTACTCAGTTTGTTAGGAATCATAGAAAACCATACATATTTCTTCTTCAAATCCTTAACAAACTTTCTTCCTTCTACCAAAAAAACTTTCACAAATGTACAAACACTATTCACAGGTTCTTCAATCAAAGGCAACAAGATTTTCTTTCTCCCATTAGCCACAATAGTATTTTTATGAAATCTCCCATCATATATAGCATGTCTATCATATTGCCAAGGTCTATCCAACAAAATATGACAAAAATCTATAAGCATGATATCACAAAACACTTTATCATATTACTTTCTAATTTTTAAATTCACATAACATTGTTCACTTACCAAGAATGTATGCTCATCCTTGATCCATGAAATTTGATAGGGTCTCGGGTGTTTCAACCTTTCCAACTGCAACTTTGTAACCATTTCCTCAGATGCCAAATTCTCTGAGCTTCCACTATCAATGATTACCTTCCACAATTCATCAGAGACTCTAAATCTAGTCTCGAACAAACTTTTCCTTACTGAATCTTCCTTATTACTTTCACTCCAAAGTGCTCTCCTAACCATCAAGTTCATTTCCTTCTCAGGTTCATTCACTAGTACATTTGTGACCTTTTTCTAACGGAAGTTCATCTTAATTGGGATGGTTTACCGTCGATATAATGACACCACCCAATGTCACAATTTTGTAGTTGGAAAAATGATGGTTATGATTATCATCATAATTACGACATCACTATATGTCTCAAAAAGGGGGTGCCAACAAGGAAAACCTAGCATCGGACCTGTTTGTGGCCATTCCAATTGCAACGCCTATCCATTGCAAAAAAATGATGGCAACCTGTCAGAATCGTCTGACGGTCTTCTGAGATTCGTAATTTGTTTGCTGACAAAGATGCTATTTTTGCAATGGGCATCCGCTAGAAGTTTACAACAGATATACATCATTTATAGTTTTTAATAGTAGGGATGATGTACATGCAACACAGACCCATCGAAATGTAATGACGACTATCTGTCATTTATAGTTTTTTACCGACAACCATGCTGTATATGTGACGACTGGATGCCAAATTTTTTTGACAGATAATCATCATTTTTTATTGCCATCGCAATTGTGATGATAATCAGTATTTAAAATATATATATATATATATATATATATATATATATATATATATATATATATATATATAAATCAAGTTGGTATCAATTCAAAAGTGTGTTCTTGTAGATCTGGTTCCTGCTCGTGATTTGGTTATGGATCATTCGGAGATGACTTTGCAATAGATTCGGTAGTGGCTCGTGGATTATTGAGTTAGATATGATATCGAGAGACTAACATGCAGACCTTGCACATTGGAGATTCGTAGATCACTATGGTGTCCGTGATGACTGGGTTCTTGGCAAAGATCTATTGATTTGGTAGCCATTGAGATGGATCAATGTATATTTGTTGTACATGGATTGAGATCTTAAATTATTGAGCTTCTCTTTGTTTTGAGAATAATTTAACATTCTCTACTTAACAGGGCCAACCATGTGAAGGTGGAAGCTCATCTGACCCCTCCTAGGAGCCTCTTATGACCTTTTACAACGTTTTAAGATCTCTAAGATGTATTCTTAGGGATCGTAAAAGGTCATAAAGGGTTATAAGGGGTCCTGGGACACAACAGTTGAGAAACATAAATGTAGGCATCATGGTCACAATTTTTTGGAAACACAACATAATTGAGTGATATACCCAATCGTGTTACATCATCTGGGTATACCATTCAATTATACTGTGTCTCCAAAAAATTTTGACCATGATGCCTACATTTATGTTTATCAGCTGTTGTGATATCTACATTTATGTTTCTCATTTATCGTGTTTATGTGCATGTTCTTTATGTGTATCTACTAGAAATTCTATAAAAAAAAATCGGTATCTACAATAGCCCTCTATTAACCACATTTACACATATGGTCCCAACAAAGTAGTGAACAAACTACACAAAGAAGGCATCACAGAAATATGATTTATACTTTCATCATTGAAGCAATCTTGGCAGCACTAGCTGCCTCTCGATCCTTGCACAAGTTGCACTCATTTCCTACATCAGGTATAGATGTAGATGGGGTAGATGTAAATGTGGTTTGATCAACCCACTGAAAGAATTGACATCCACTATTTCCCTGCAATACCAAATGTACATCATTTCTTCATAAAATGATTAATTAGTTGTCACATTATTTTTAAATCATAAAATATAATTACGTATCCAGAACTTTTTCCTATTTGGGAAAACCCAAAATTGACACCCATGATTACTTGTGCATGACATCTTCAACATGCATGGGCCAACACCACATTGACACATAGGCACATTGACCGAAGTCATCGACGCTATTTCGACAAATATTGCATTATCACAAATATTGCATTTTCATTATTTTATTCATTCATACTAATTATATAATTACAATTAAAAAAAATACTAGTGTAGACTTGCACATTTTTTGGCTAAGTCAAAGTCTTTGGTTTAAATCACTAGACACTCAAAACAAAATGACAAACCAAAGACAACCATGCAATAAAAAGCAATTACTAAGCAATTTAGAATTAGCTCACTCATATAAGTAGGACATATAAAACAAGGTGAATAAGAGTAGTACATATAAAACAATCGTTAGAACATGCCAAACATCTAGCATAATTGTACATTTCATTCATGTCATTGATATTCTTCTTCATCCATCTCATCATCAAGATCGTCATCATCGATGACATCATCACCACCACTACCATCACCGTCGTCATTGTCATCACCATCAACATCATCATCATCATCATCATCATCCTTAGCATCGTCGTCATCAGTAGCAGCATCATCATCATCAGTAGCAACATCATCATCTTCTTCTTCTTCATATTCTTCTTCAACTAGCTCTCGATCATGATCATTATCTACATCATCTTCCACTTCTTCACCTTCCTCGGTATCTTCTTCCATTGCATTATACTTTATCAGTCTTCCTCTTGGATCATGTCTAACAACAAATGACCAACCCAATTTATATAGAAATTCTGAGTAAAATACCTACTCAAATTGGCTTGGAAGAACATAGGGCTCTTCTCCAACTAGCTCAAACAACCTTGTATTAATCATTGGAAATCCATTTTCATGTTCAATAACAGTTCTATCAGGATCATTTTTATTGAGTTGTAGTTTGTACCATTTCACAATGAAGAGAACTAATTTGAAGGAATTAAAGTCACAATTAAGTATATCAACCAAAATACCATAGTATCGATTTTGTGACTCTCAAGGATGTAAGTCATTTCTAGATGAAATATTAGTCACCTGGAACACTGCACTTATCCCAAAATCACAAGTTCTCTTCATTTCATCTAACTTTTTGATGCAAAATTTATAACCATTGCAAAACATATCCTTGTGGTGTTTCACCTGCAATAATGTCAAACATGTATAAATTATTACATCATGAATTGAAAAACATACGGATGATTAATTAACAAATTTATAAGTACCCAATGATCTCTTAAACCATATGCTAAATCTATTTCTTTTTGTGTAACATTGGGATCTCCATTACAATGAGCTTGTATAACTAATGAAGACAGGGATTCCCATGTTAATCTATGACCATCATGCCAACATTGGTCAATCCATGTCTTCATCCAATCTTGATTATTTGCAATAAACAAATATATTGCATCCCACTCTTTAGCAGCTGTACAAAAGTAAGTAGATGACTTACAACAGATTTATTTTGAAGATTAAGAATTAATTAACTACAATAACATCTCATAATTTATTACCTTTTAGTTTCCTGAATCTACCGTTGCCCACCAAATACTCCCCTTCAAATTTTTTAATTGATTCGAGATCCCAAATGCAATTTATATGGGTCTTTTCTGCAAGATTAGGGAGATATTGAGTAACGTACACCATCATCTGGTATATCATATATCCCTCAACCATAGAGCCCTCGGGACATGCTCTTTGTCATACCAAACCTTTCAAAAATTTCAAGTGTCTCTCAACCATCCACATTGACCTAGCATGTACAGGTCCACACAATTCAATCTCTTCAACTTGGTGTATGAGGTAGTGTTCTTGTACATTAAAAAAAGCTGTAGGTAAACACTTTTGCATTTCACACATTAATCGACAAATTCTTTTCTTCCAATATTTTATATCTTTATGAATTTCTTTAAATGACAACCACCTACAAAGGATTCAAGACATAAATATATAAATACGAGACTTTACAATAAATTACTTGTTTGATATTATTGTTTGATATATTAAACAAATATCACTGCTTACCTCATGTATTTTCCAAGATCATATATCACTTGTTTGATATTATTATCGAAGTTCTCTAGGAGAGATAGGGGTGGTAAATACTACAACAATTGTCAACTGATAATTTCATACAATGAAAATTGAATGCAATTACAAAAATATATTGTAAATACAAAAGACTATGACTTACCTTGATGAAGGTATGCCAATCATGCATTTTCATCCCTAACCCAAAATCATATTTCTTTGATATGAGATTGCTTATATCCGCAACGAATCCTATAGGAAATCAAATTTTTTGGATCACTTCTTTCATGGCATTACTTTGTTTCTCTGCTAATAACCAAGGAAGAACACTTGCATTAATCCAGTCTCCATTGCTATTTGATTCAATAATATTTTTCATTGCATGATTGGAATCATGAATGTCACTACAAATTTTGCCAATTTTTTTTTTGTCACACCTTCCATCCAATATTTTCCACAATGTCTTTGTTACATTCTTTCCAATATGCATAGTATCAAAGAAATGCACAATTTGTAGATGCTCATAGTAGGGTAGCCTACTAAATTCTCTGGGATAACATTTTAGTCCATTTAGAAGCTGGTCAGTAATGCCTTCATGACCTTTAAGATCATCAACTACATAATTAGCCAACAAAACATAATCAAAATATATAATTTTTAAACATCAACCATTACGTGGAATGATATTACCTTGAATTCTATTATATTCCAACTACCATAGGTGAGGTGTCATTCTTCGGGGCTTTGATGTAGTCTCTTCTTTCCCATTGAAAAGATGTCTTTTTGCACTTTGATACTTATGATTTCTGGGGAGGAACTGCCTATACTCATCAAACACTTATTTTTTAAAACTTTTGGAATGACAGGAATTCATCTTTGGACCACACATTGGATATGCAAATTTTCTCTTTGTTTGAATACCTATAAGATAATGATAAAATTAGATTATATATGTATATTTTTAGAATTTGAATTATCGTGTACAACTAGAATTCACCATAACATACCACAGAAATGTGTCAACCCTAGAGCATCATGAATTGTCTACACAAGCATTACATGGAATTGAAATTATAATTGTCCAATTGGTCAAGAGATGTCATACATAGTGAAACCATTCCATAACACCAACAACTCATCGATAAGAGGCGCAATATATACATTCATATATTTCACTTAGTACTTACCTAGTTAAATTAACAACATCAGATAGTTATTGTGGCCATTTCACTTCAAGACTTATAATTACATGTAGATAACTGTAAAATAATAAGATACTTAAAACAATCATTGCCAACATAATGTGCTCCTTCTTTATTGACATCTATGGAGGAAGGTTATTGTTTATAACAAAAATAGGGCACACCGAGCAAATGGATCTCATCTCTCCATGTGGATTGACACCATCTGCTACAAGAGAAAGCCTGAGATTTTGAGGTTCCTCTTTAAAGTGTGGCCACTTTTCCTCTATGTCCATAAATGATGAACCATCTGCAGGCATTTGAATAATGTCATCTTGACTCCTGCCACGTGCATGGTAATCCATAAATTATGCCAAGCTATTGCACTTGAATAATTGTTTCAGACGTAGAATAATGGGGATGTGACAAAGAACCTTGCGAGACACCTTTTTTGTCACTTGATCATCTTGATATTTGCTCATATGGCATTCAAGGCATTCTGTTGCATTTTCATGTTCTTTATAATAAATAATATGATCTTCAGGACAAGCATCTATTGTTAGATACTCCATTCCAATATGTTTCATAGTGGCACATAATTCTCGGCACGGGCGAGGGAAAACATTTGATGGTGGTAACAGAAAGTCACCTATCAATTTGCAATAAATAATATAAGTCATTACTATAAACAATCTTTATGCTACATGTTTCACCTTTAATAGACTATAATGACATATATGACAAATCTTAGCATAAGTGACATTGCTATGTTGGATAAACCATTCATAACCTTCAAATTCACCAACAACAATACAATAGAGAGAAGAGTAGATTGAGATCCTTTGTAAAGGGTCATGTTCACCTTCTCAAGTAGAGGTATATCATGGACGTTGTCAATGTCATCCTCATCATAATCAGCAGCAACAACAGCACCAGTACCAAATGTGTCCATGATCAATGCATTCATACCATCATCTTCAAATGTGGTTTCTGGCACATGCTCGTCATCTTCAATGGGATCATGATCTTCAACTTCAATACTCACACCTCCATGTTCTTCTATATTCACACTAGGTAGATCGACCTATATAAAAATGAACGATAATCAAACCCCCCTTCAATGTAATAATCAAACCTCCTTCCATGGTTCATATGTATATTAATTGTGAAAATAATATAACAAAAAACTTGCCACTAGATTATAATCAAACCCCCCTTCAATGTGACCATTCTCCCTACAATGTCTCTTTGTTGTTTTGATTTTGATTCTTCTTGTCTTTAAGTCATTACAACTCTTGAATGGACAATAAAATTTGTCATCACCTTCTCTTTGAAAGTTAGACAACAATCTAGTGATTCTCCCTATTTTGATCGAATTCCCTTGAATTATCTAACATGATCCTTAATGTGTATATTTGCAAAACAAATTGGAGATGCCTCATTTCATTAGTTTCATGTCACCTTCTCATAGCTTCTCATTTTCTGACAGATTTCACCAAAGGCTTTGTAGGAAACCAAGTAAGGGGTATTCTTGAGTTCAAACACATTGAGCTGCTACAACTGAATTATAAATCATGAATTCACTATAAAATTAATTCACTATAAATCAAGGTGCATTATAAATCATGAATTCACTATAAAATTAATGTATTTCTCTAGATTTCATATGGACATTTTGTCAAATGGTTGGCATGTATATTTATTCAAATGTAGTTATATCATTTAGAATGGATATATGATAGGTTGATATCAAATTCTATCCCTATTTGATCTAATAGCATCAATATAACAAACAAAGCACCGACCAATCAAATAAGGACATGAGTGCTCAAATAGTGAGCTCATAAAACAATATATTTAGTTGTAGGTAGTTATCTCTTCTATGATGATGGAGGAGTGAAAGGTAATGATCAATGAGGTTTCTGCTATTAGATCATATATTAATACACTTATTGTTTTGAATTTGAGCACGAACATCATGCAATGTTATTTTTGTCATTGCATGCTTGCTGCTGTTGTGCACCATATATTATTTTATACATTGTTTATTTTATTGAGACCGTGAGCTTGACATTTATAATGTATTTTCTGTTATTAGATCAATGCTACCATGTTGTTGAGGCTGTAAATGCATTGAATCATCAATGCCATTCTACTTTGATAGTAGCAATATAACAATAAGAGCACCCTCCAATCAAATAGGGACATAAGTAAGACATTTAATGCATTATTACTTCATCATGATGATAACAATATATTTAGTCTTAATAAAATCTTATAAAACAACATATATTGTGTGAAGTGTTTGATCTCTCTTTATTTGTTTTGTTGTTGATATTCACTATGTGGTACTCCCCGTTTATGATCATTTCATGAGGAAATATCTTGATGGCTTGCGAGCTGCAAGCTAGGGCATCATGCATTATTTATGAGCTCACTGCTTGAGCATCGACCAATCAAATAGGGACATGAGGCTCTCAAATAATGAGCTCATAAACAATGCATAATGCCCTAGTTGTAGGTAGTTATCTCTTCTATAATGATGGAGGAGTGAAAGGTAATGATCAATGAGGTTGTTGCTATTAGATCATACATTAATACACTTACTATTTTGAATTTGAGCTTGAGAATCATGCAATGTTATTGTTGTTATTGCATGCTTGCCACTATTGTGCACCATATATTGTTTTATACACTATTTATTTCATTGAGACCGTGAACTATTGTAGTTGACTATATTCTTTTGGGGTCTAATCTATTGTAGTTGTTTCTTTTTTTTCTGAATCATTGTTTACAATAACTTTTGATGCAATATTTGTGTGAAGAATAAGAACAAAATGGTGAACGAGTGTATTTGACAAAGATAAACATGACATGTTTTGTTGGGCTGATTGGGTTGGCCTGGTACCATTTACATGGCCTGGATAGATATTAAACAATGAGTTCATGAACAATGTCAATATTAAATAGTGATCTCATGAACAATGTATGATGCCCTAGCTTGCAACCTGCGAGCCATCAAGATATTTCCTCATGAAATGATCATAAATGGGGAGTACCACATAGTGAATATCAACAACAAAAAAAATAAAAAGAGATCAAACACTTCACACAATTCCTTGAAGGTAATAGAAATGATGCCCTAGCTCTCAAAGCTCGCAGGTCATCAAACATTCCAAATGAAAAGATGTAAACAATGTTAGTATTAAATAGTGAGCTCATAAATAATGTATGATGCCCTAGCTTGCAGCTCGCGATCCATCAAGACATTTCCTCATAAAATGATCATAAATAGGGAGTACCACATAGTGAATATCAACAAAAAAATAAATAAAGAGAGATCAAAGACTTCACACAATGCCTTGAAGGTAACAGAAATGATGCCCTAGCTCTCAAAGCTCGCAGGTCATCAAGCATTCCAAATGAAAAGATGTAAACAATGCCAGTATTAAATAGTTAGCTCATAAACAATGTATGATGTCCTAGCTTGTAGCCTACGAGCCACCAAGACATTTCCTCATGAAATGATCATAAACAGGGAGTACCACATAGTGAATATCAACAAAAATAAAAATAAAGAGAGATCAAACACTTCACACAATGCCTTGAAGGTAATAGCAATGATGCCCTAGCTCTCAAAGCTCACGGGTCATCGAACATTCCAAATGCTAAGATCTAAACAATACCACTATTAACATTCATATTGTGCCATTAAATCAACAAATGTCATCAAAATGAGATTGAGGTGCTCAAACAGTGAGCTCATAAACAATGCCCTTTTCGCTCCATGCAAAAGTGTAGTGCACGGACCAATCAAAGAGGAACATGAGGTGCTCAAACAGTGAGCTCATAAAATGATATATTTAGTCTTAATAAAATCTTATAAAACAACATATATTGTGTGAAGTGTTTGATCTTTCTTTATTTGTTTTGTTATTGATATTCACTATGTGGTACTCTCCGTTTATGATCATTTCATGAGGAAATATCTTGATGGCTTGTGGCCTGCAAGCTAAGGCATCATGCATTATTTATGAGCTCACTGTTTGAGCACCAGTGCTCAAATAGTGAGCTCATAAATAATGCATGATGCCCTAGTTGTAGGTTGTTATCTCTTCTATAATGATGGAGGAGTGAAAGATAATGATAAATGAGGTTGTTGCTATTAGATTATACATTAATACACTTACTCTTTTGAATTTGACCTCAGGCATCATGCAATGTTATTGTTGTCATTGCATGCTTGGTGCTGTTGTGCACCATATATTATTTTATACACATAAAACAATAGGTTTGGGAACTTAGACTTATGTTCAATCCTTAGTAATGGTTTGGGGAACTAATTACTAGATGAGTGACTACAGTACCATAGTTTGCATTATTAGATGATCTTGTTTACTTTGTGTTCATTTCATGCAAAGATACATGTAAAGGAAAATAAATTTTTGCATCTAAAGATTACATGTATATATATATGAAAAATAACTTGTATATACTATATAAGGAAAATAACTTTTAGAATAAAATGCAAGAGTATAGGCATACATAAGAGGATGAACATAAATAATAAGGGTGTCAGACATTACCTGAAGTGATGAATTTTTTACCCAGGTATGAATCTAGTGTGCTCCTATGTGATCCAGAACCTACAAAGAAAAGAGAGATGGGGGTTAGATAAAAAATATCTAAGTAATGAATGTCATCCTATTACTGACTCTCATCTACAATTATGTATGTGCATAGTCAAGCCATACACTTCTAAAAGAAAAACCAAGCTCACAGTCTCAATGAAATAAATAGTGTATAAAATAATATATGGTGCACAATAGCAACAAGCATGCAATGACAACAATAACATTGCATGATGCCCGAGCTCAAATTCAAAATAGTAAGTATATTAATATATGATCTAATAGCAACAACCTCATTGATTAAACATGTAAACAATACCAGTATTAAATAGTGAGCTCATGAACAATGTATGATGCCCTAGCTTGCAGCTCACGAGCCATCAAAATATTTCCTCATGAAATGATCATAAATGGGGAGTACCACATAGTGAATATCAACACCAATACAAATAAAGAGAGATCAAACACTTCACACAATATGTTGTTTTTTATTAGGACTAAATATATTATTTTATGAGCTCACTATTTGAGCACCTCATATCCCTATTTGATTGTTTGGTACTCTTTTTGTTATATTGATGCTATTATATCAAATAGGGACATTAGTAATAAAATAATACACTTACTATTTTTAATTTGAGCTCATAAAGATTAAGATATCCCTATTTTATTACTGATGTCCCTATTTACATTTTTTCATCAAATGACCCAAAAACATCAAGAATGGTCCTATATGGTCACTAATAGCTAACTTTCAAAAGAATATGAATGAATGCAAACATACATAAGTGGATGAACATAAATAATGAAGGTACCAAACATTGCCTGAAGTAATGAAGTGTTGACCCAGGGTTCAATCCTATACTTACACGTATGTATACATTTTGGGCTTGGCTTCACTGTCATGTAAATTTGAGTGAAATGGTAATAATATTTAAAAGAAACAAGTATGAAATTTTAAACAAGTATGCATATACATTATATAACAGGAGGAGTGATATATTTTAATGGCAGTGGACATAGAAATTGCAGTGAAACTTTGTAATTTATTATTGTAAGTGGACATAAAAATTGTAGTGTAAGTAGTAGGATAATTGTAAGTGGACATAGAAATTGTAGTGTAAGTAGTAGGATGATTGTAAGTGGACATAGAAATTGCAGTGAAACTCTGTAATTTATTATGGCTCAGTGTTGTATATCCATAGTCAATGTCTATTTAAACTTTAGGATGATACTTATATGATGGCTTGAGTAAAATGTTCTTACCTTGAGACTAGTACACCATGGGATTAGAGGATGGTTGTTATAATAGCAACTGTGTGTCTATGGGATAATTTTATATTTTGTATTAAATGATGATACATAAGTGTATCTTTCTTTTACAACAGTTTATATTATGATACTTATATCTTGAATTGTCAAATGACCAATGAGTGATAATTTCAAAAGTGTATCATAATTAAAGACATGTGAATTCATATTGTACTTAATTTGAATGTCATTATGTAATGTTTTTACTTATGATATTAATCTTAATATATCCCTATTTTATTACTGATGTCCCTATTTACATCTTTTCATCAAATGACCCAAAAACATCAAGAATGGTCCTATATGGTCACTAATAGCCAACTTTCAGAAGAATATGAGTGAATGAATGCAAACATACATAAGTGGATGAACATAAATAATAAAGGTACTAGACATTTCCTGAAGTAATGAAGTGTTGACCTGGGGTTCAATCCAGTATGCTCTTGTATGATTCAAAACCTGTAAGGAAGGAAAAGATGGGGTTAGATCCAAAGGATATAAGCAATGCCTGGCACCATATTACTGATCCTCATCTACAATTATGCATGTGCATAGTCAAGACATACACAAACTCAACAACATGGTAGCATTGATCCAATAATAAAAAATACATTACAAATTCCAAGCTCACGGTCTTAATGAAATAAACAGTGTATAAAACAATATATGGTGTACAACAATAGGAAGCATGCAATGACAACAAGAAAATTGCATGATGCCCAAGCTCAAATTCAAAATAGTAAGTGTATTAATGTATGTTTGCATGATGCTAGATATTAAACAATGAGCTCATGAACAATGTATGATGCCCTAGCTTGTAGCCCGTGAGCCATCAAAACATTTCCTCATGAAATGATCATAAATGGGGAGTACCACATAGTGAATATCAACAGTAAAACAAATAAAGAGAGATCAAACACTTCACACAATGCCTTGAAGGTAATAGAAACGATGCCCTAGATTCAAAGATCGCAGGTCATCAAGCATTCCAAATGAAAAGATGTAAACAATGCCAGTATTAAACAATGATCTCATGAACAATGTATGATGCCCTAGCTTGCAATCCGTGAGCCATCAAGACATTTCCTCATGAAATGATCATAAACGGGGAGTACCACATAGTGAATATCAACAACAAAACAAATAAAGAGAGATCAAACACTTCACACAATGTCTTGAAGGTAATAGCAACGATGCCCTAGCTCTCAAAGCTCATAGGTCATCAAGCATTCCAAATGAAAAGATGTAAACAATGACAGTATTAAACAGTCAGCTCATAAACAATGTATGATGTCCTAGCTTGCAGCCCGCGAGCCACCAAGACATTTCCTCATGAAATGATCATAAACAAGGAGTACCACATAGTGAATATCAACAACAAAACAAATAAAGAGAGATCAAACACTTCACACAATTCCTTGAAGGTAATAGAAACTATGCCCTAGCTCTCAAAGCTCACAGGTCATTGAGCATTCCAAATGCTAAGATGTAAACAATGCCACTATTAACATTCATATCATGTCATTAAATCAACAAATGCCATCAAAATGAAATTGATTTAATGAGAAGAAAAATCTTGAATGCCTACCTCAAGTTCTAGTGCTCTCTTCCCACATGGTGTTGGCCTCTTCGTGCACACCAAACTCGAATGCTCTCTTTGTGCCACCCAAAAGTGCAGTGTCATCTTTGTGGCAGCTGTTCGAATTCACAAAAATTACAAATGACAGTTTCATTTTCTTTTTTTTTTGTTTATAACCAAATGGGTGTCGCAATTATGATGTTATCATTGCTATTACAACACCGTCAATGGCACTTGCAAAAAAAACACAAAAAATAGTGGCATCAAAATTTGACCTGAAATGTTGTAGTGATTCGGTGAATCTTCTTGCACCAAAGTATTTCTACTACTGTCGACCTTCTTACTTGCATGTCTACACTCAAATGACCTATGTCCTTCTTCTCCACAATTGTAACAAGTTCCTTGGAATCCACCTCTTCTATAACCACCTCAGTAGTTATTGTCTCTTCCTCTAGCCGAACTTTCACCTTTGCACTAGGTCTTTCCTTTATCCAGATTTGTCTTTTCCAGATTAGATCTATTATTTTCACCATAAGATCTACCCCTTCCTCTAGGGAATCTACCACCTCTACCTCTTTTTCTTTTCTCGTGTCTTTTGTTCAATTTCTCCTCAGCTTTCAAGGCAAACTGATAAGCTTCCTCAATGTTTTCTAACTTAACCAAACTGATTTCTTCTTGGATGGAAACTCTTAACCCATTTAGGTACCTAGAAATTCTTTCCACTTCATCTTCATCATGTACAGATCTGATATCTAATCTATAGAAGTGCTCAGTATAATCCTTTACTGAGCTATCTTTCTACCTCAAACTTTTCATTCGCCTAACTAGGTTTTGATAATCACAAGGTAAAAATTTTCCTTTCAACTTTGTGCTTACAATTTTCACCTTCTTTTTCTTAGGAACATTTTCATACTCAAAGTACTTTTACATCTTAGTGATCCAATCCACCAACTCATTCAAATTCAATTTTCCATTGTACTTAGGGGGATTGAAATGTGGTGTAGACTTTAGATTTGTCAAAGCTTTCAAAAATCTTTCCTCACCTTGATCCATCATAGGTGCAAGTTATGTAGCATCTTTTTCTTCCTCAATTTCTTAATCACTAACATCTTCAAGATGTCTTCCTCTACACTGGGCTATCTCAATAGCTTCTAATCTAGCACCAAGTTGTCTCAACATGTCTTCCAATCCTGGATCTGTATCTCACCTCCCATGAACCATTTTGAAAACCCTATGCAATTGCAGGTCAGATCGAAATCTGCTACCCCACAACCAATATCAATTAGGGTTTCACAAGAAGGAACCCTTAGACCTAATTTCCAAATTAGATCTAGATCTCAACCTTGCTTTGATAGAACCTAATGCAAGGAAGGTCAGGCAGAGGGCCAAAGGCACACCTCAAAACTAATCTACCTTGTAGAGATCACACATGGAAGTAACAACACACAAAGTGAGAGACATAATGCAACAAAGATCATATATTTTTCATCTAAATAACTTCATACATGTCGGGCTATAAGGCCTTCCTAATTAGGGCCAAATATTACAATTCAATTACAACAGTCCTCCAACATGAGGATTCAGAACTCCCATCAAACTACTAATCTGATACCATTAATCTTCTATCTCCAAGATGCCCCTAAAACTACAACCAATGACTACATTATATACAAGAGGCTACCAAAACAAGTCGACCTTCAGATTTAGCATTAACGTAAGGAAAGACTAGATCTAAGTCCATACACTTCCCAATGATCGATACCAACATTAAATCCATGACCATAATTAAATGAATAAGTTAGCCTCAACATAAAACCAAAAGAAACAAATCAGCAAGCAAGGATAATCGAACACCAGGGAATTAACCGACCAACTTAGTTAATGAAGGAAACCAAACAACTACTGAGCAACACAGAAAACTCAAACTTGTTTTTGATGATACAAGATTACCAAGGACCCGAGATGCTCCTACACCAGTGGTAGATTTGGATGATGCAGATGTCATATTGGGAATTCAATGGATGTAGAATCTTGACAAGTATACACAAATTTTCAAGAGGATGGAGTTTTCATTTGAGGTGGATGACTAGAAGGTGGTGCTAAGAGGAATGTCCAATAGAGGCCCAAGAGATATTTTGTCAAAGAGGATGGAGGAAATGTTTAGATATGATGAGATTCAAGCATATGAATTTGACATTGAGAATTGAAAGGCAAGAAGAATATGGTAGATAATGTGGCAAGTAATGCATCGACTGAGATACCTACCATATGCTCTTTGTTTTAGGTTTTAGAGGATTAGAGAGCTCATTTATTAGTTGAGTACTCCAAGAACACCTTTTCTTATCAATTGATGGACATACAGATTTAGGATGATAAATATAGGGTGGTTGATGATTTCATCTACTACAAGGGCATGGCCCATTGAGTACTAGAATACAAAATGAAGAAGATGATCATAGGAGAGATTCATGATGCACCCACTATTAATAGGTGTTCAGATATAATCCAAGATAAAATTATATCCCTACATTAATTGGAATAAAATATAAATTTAACATCAAATATTTTATGTTAGTCACAATCCTTAATAAAAGATCATGTTACTAGGGGAAGAACCTATTTAATACTAATTTTTCAAATTCTATTGATATTGAACAAAATCACATATTTTCTATCATGCATTCATGTATCTTGAACATAACTATGCACATGTATACAACAATAGATTCTTAAGGACTAAATGTCTTCAAGCTCAAATAAAGGTGGAATGGAAGAATAGTATAAATGTTATTTATTTTTTATTTTATTATTTTCTATGTTATCATTTTTATTTTCATTTTTGTCTTGTTCATAAATGTTACTCATATTTATAGCTTTACATGTTTTCTAATTCTATTAAGATGTTAAAAATTTCTTAAATGTTATGTTTTAAATTATTTTAATATATTATTGTAGACAAATTGATATGAGATGTTGGATTGACTGGTTATGATAATTACTTAAAATAAGGCTCTAGCATTTTAGCAAGGAGATCTCAAGCCACCTTTAAATAATTGTATATGAAATTGAGATGTTGAAGAATTTTTAGATTAAATAGTTATGAATGTATCACCCCACTAATATTTTAGAATAGCACCATTCGTAATAGATTGTAGAAAGGGTTTTTTGATATGAAGGATGATGACATGGCTTGAATGGATGTTCCAATGGAAGGGTATTCCATAGTGGTAACAATTGTACCATTTCCATGATTATAGGAGACATATGAGATCAACAAGACCATGTTTTAAATGTAACAAGTATTTCTTTCATTAGGTAGACATCTGTCGATAAAGGGATAAATCATCTCCATTAAAAACTTGAAATTTATCTAGAATGAAATAGAAGACATGATGATCAAATGCAAATGTGGCAAAAAAATAGGGAAAAAACCAACTAAAACTAGCACTTGCACCTTTGAAGGGTGCAAGGATTATGCCGATAGTGTTAGATATATTAAATGATGTCACAGTATTGTTGAGATAAAAGGTTTGGTTATGAGAAAGAGAAAGGAATAATGTTTAAAGAAAATATTGTTAGGATTATTAATCACTACCAAACTGAGATTAATTTGATCCACCACATATGCAACACAATCAAAAGGTCAATCGTCTTATGTTTGAATATCTATTGCAAATAATGGACTGCAATCTGCATAGAAAGTAATAATGTATGTCTGTTTCAGGATTAAAAATAGAAATAACAATAGAGAATTACAATGTAAATGACATTAAGGAATACATTGAAATGTTATTGTGTGGCATTTGTAAACTCTGTATAAATAACCTACCAAACTAACCTTGAAACCATGAACTATGGTAGAGTGGCTATTTCATGAGATCTCTCATGAAATAATTAAGGGAAAAAAACAAAATCTAATGAAATAGAACAGTTAAATTATATAACATCAAATGCAATAAAAATATTCAAAGACAATTAAGGAAAAGAACAAACTTTAAATAGTTTTTGACATAAGAATCTGTTAAAATCTTACCATTTTTTAAATCTATTTAGTAGATCAAAACAATTTATACATGCAAGTTAATCTATTTAGCATCAAAGACGACAAAATCTTTAAAAAAAACACAAAACTAATCTATTTATAATTAACTATAGAAAGAGTATAATGGTTTGGTTAATTAGTAATTACCATGTTCAGCAACAATCAAAATCTTAAACAGTTTTTACTAAAGCTAACCTTTTTAGCACCAAATACAACAAGATTTAAATAGCTTTTGGCAAAATAACCTCCCATTTAGCATCAAATAAAGCCAAATTTAAATAGCTTTTGGTAGGCTGACCTCCTATTTAGCACTAAATATAGAACAATTCTTACAATTTTCGTCTTCTCATTTTATCCAGAATATACACCCGAAGTTTTGCATGTTTCAACCTCTCCTAAAATACAAAATTGTAATTATTAAGCGAGATTAGATGTACTCATTTAAATGTTTTATACTTTGTAATTTTCTCTTGATTAGTTAACTATTTTTAAAACAAAGTATAATGTTTTTCTTTATAGAATTTTATTAGCTTTAATTTATTTATTAATTCTTTTTATGTAATTCTAATTTTTCATATTTAATATTTTTTCATTATTTTGTTTCTATTGGTATTAGATTCATTTTCATGAAATCAAGTCTTAAGTTGGTTATTTCTAATGGCTTTAAGAATGCCTGGCTCGAAAGTTACTCTTTGAACATTATAAATATCTTTAAAGGTATTCAGTCCCCAAGTTGGACTATAAGTGTTTGACAATGGATAACATTAATATACTCAACACCTTTGAAGAATATCACATTACACATGTTTCTCAAGAAGGTAATAAGGTTTCTTATAGGTTCTCTAACATTGGTGTTGGGCATCCTAACGATAAATGGCGGGGGTTAAAAATTTCATCCCCATCAATATCAAGTTGTTATTTGATGAAACACTGCAAATATATTTAAGATGGCTTTGTGGGGGAATGATGGCCTTGAACTTTCAACTTGTGCAAAGGAATTTATTGGCCTTTCCTCTTCCCATTATGGGTGGTGACATAAATAGATATTATATTTTAATGAAATATTAAAATATTAATTTAACATCATCAAAGTCGATACTATATGTTTGGTCATGTTGTTAATTAATAATGTTTAATTTTGAAAAAAAATTATGTTGTTGAAATACTAATTAATGAATAACCATCTTACTTTAGTAAACAAATAATTATGGAGAATAAATTTATGGAATTCTCGCATGCGCTTGCATTTTCTTTTGAGAGAGTGGTAGAGTTTGTGACCAGTACTGTTTATGGACTCTCCACTTTTCTTTCAAAGAGGGGAGAATCTTTTTGAGAAGATTACATCCAAATAAAGCCCCCATGACACTTACTCATCTTTAAGGAAAGTTTTAGACTCTTGGTGTTGCCCTTCTCTTCCTTCTAGGTACCTCTTGGGTATGAGGTTGGTATAAGGAATCATAGCTTTGGGTATACTTTCCCTAGGGTGTTTACACATCTTCGTTTTAGGGTACTTTTCACTCCATTATAATATAAATTTTTTAATCTACGATTATCCGTCACTACTTAATCTCATAGATTTGATTTGACCTCCATCTAATCTACTCATAAGCTATGAATGTATTTCATCTGTTCATGTCCTTAGAGTAATTTGTCAAAAACTGCACATGCCTTGGTTGTGCTTCCAAACTCTGCATGCATATCTACCATAGTTTTGATGTAATGCACCTTCATTATGCTACCTCCTATTTTATCACAGGAGGAAGTATGCTCACAAAGGTTTTTAAATCTGGCTGTATATGTACCAGCGTTATCTGCTTGAAAGTTTCAAAAATAATTTATATTTTAAATATTAAATATAAAAAGCATACATGACAAAATTTGATTCTAAATAGTAATAATGTATTTATAATTGAATAATGTTGTTCTTTTCTCCTTTCATCTGCATGATCTCCTTCTTTTACATACATTTGTAAGAAAATAAAAATATAGAATCTTTTCTTTAGACAAGTGTTAGACCGATTCTCAAACATTGTACCTATCAGTAGGAGAAGTGGGAGAGTGCACTCCTTGTTGTGAATCAGTTAAAATTATACAAGTTTTCCTACATTGAAGATGTCACTTACAATTGGACAAAATCAATGACAATATGTCACTCTAGAAAGGGTTTACAATTTAGTAGTAGATATTGACAAGTTCTTAAAATATAATCTTCATGCTTTTGAGTTGAACATCACTACCTTAGATTTTGGCATTAACAGATGTAAACTAATCTTATAGCATAGGAATAGAAGAAATGACACTCTTTCCCTCATCGATCAACAATACCAAGAAATCCACCTTTGTTTCCATAGTCTTATAAGTTGGCATCTTAATAGTAGTGTGTAATGCAAGGCCTTTTGAGATGTCTCTTTGACATAATTTTTTAAATAGTTTAGTATTGTTATGTATGATTCCACATCTTGCATGCATGTCTTCCATAGGCACCAACAAAACATGCATGTGCAACCTCCACACACTAAACTGGGATTTTAATAATAATTCTTAGGATATCCACATGATATCCCACCTACAGATATGGAAGAAGCTCAGGAAATTCAACTTTATGAAACACCAATCCAATTAATATGTTCTCCCTTCCATTCATTAATCTACAGACATCGATAAACACGACCATGCAGCATTGCAGGATTGAATTGGCACCTTAATAAAAAGGGTTTTGTGGCATATTTTGTGAGTGGAGCTAGCACTATGTATATACTCTAGGCTCTGAGAGTTCATATTGTTACCACCATTATCTAATTCACAGTTTATTCTAGGTACTGTATTTTAATGTTTCCTTATCGTATGGTTGCAGTGAGTTTGTGATTTGTTAAATTTTCCTACTTACCATTCTTATACAAAGAAGTTGATTGAAGAGGAAAGCTGAGACACGAAGGAGCATCCTATGAAATTGCCCGTGGATAAAGCGTGCATTGTGTTCCTTCAACAATAAAGCATCAGGATGGGATGAAATATAAGTGCCATCATTATTTAGGCAAACATGGTATGAATAAACCTATCAAAGTGAACCCACTTGTTTGATGATATTCCTAAATCCTACCTCTTGTATAGCTTTATATATAGTCTTTCTTCATCTCCTCAAACTTATAACAATAGCAAAAGAGTCACAATTACAAGAATAGAATAACTAAATGTTGTCCACTCCCATATGGAACAAACAATATGGCAGAGGCCCAGGCACTTTTCGCTGGTTTATTACTGGCTAAAATAGGGGGATTCCAACAGATCCATGTAGAAGGTGACTCAACTATTATAATTACAGCATGCATTAATCGAGTGTCACACAACTGGAGACTTGTGTACATTCTCCAACAGATTTGGAAACTATTAGAATCATTTCAAGAAGTTCATATTTCTCACACACTTCAGGAAGGGAATGAGTTAGCAGATCATCTAGCAAATAAAGGATGTGACGGACATGATGAAATGTCATTTAATCTAGAGTAAATCATCTAACAGGATGCCAAACTTCACAACATTCTCAATTCGGACAAGATGGCAATTGATGGAGCTGGCTTAAGGGTGCGGATGTGAGGTTTTACAATGTGTAAACTGGCAATAGGATTATTAGATGGTGGAGGTAAGTGCCAAATCATCATCGGTCCACATGGCTTAAGTTCTGTACATGTGTGGGTGTGCGAAATGCTGATGCATCATTCAATGCATAATATATTTGAATCAGATTCTTGCATTCGTATGCCGTCACTACTTATTTACAGTTCACCCAAAGCACTTTGCATAAGGAGGTTTATATGCTGATTCATTGAGGACTTGTGTGGTTTGTCTGGCATGCACTCTATTTTATAATGAGCCTTGTACCTCCCCTACTCCAAACACAAAGTTTTGGAGATTTGTCATTTATGGCTCATACTCTATTTGCTCATCCACTACCTTCAAATACCTTGGTCTCTTGTATGGCTATGCGAATTTTTGAATATCTTTCACAGCACGAGGTTTGTCTTTATTTCCAAATTTCTCTTCAAATGGAGTTTCCCTGCTGTGTTTTTTGTGGTAGTGTCCATGCCGAACTCCTACCCAAGAATTATAGGGTTTACATATCCCCCTATGTCATGGAGCTCCCGTTCTCAAATAGGATTGATGGCCCAAAAATTGAACAAGTTTTTATCTGCAACTCTATGCTTCATTACAGGGTAGTTCCTCAAGTTATTGGTGAACATCTGTTGTCACCAAGAACGAAAATAGTGGTATTCCCCTCACAGTTGGTGTTGATCTTTCTTTCCAATTTGATGGACCTGTTGCAATCGATTGATTTAGTGGTGTATGTTTCCAACAAGATTGTTCAGCCTCAGTATATCACAGGCTCTTGGCTCATGGAGGCACTTGAAAAGTATGAGATGTGGTCAAGCAAAGCGTTGATTGGCAGTTTATTTTCGCACTATGACCTTATGGTTAGCCATGAACATCTGATGGCATTTGACTACTTTAAATGGGCTATGGAGAAAAAGAGTTACAGAGTTCTTAGCAACAACCTACAGATTGTTACCCCAGCTATTGGGAAGGAGCTTGCAGACAAAATTAGAAGACTTGTGCATGCGGTGTTGGACCTGTTGATTTCACTGCTCCCTCCGATTTTGCCTCCACCATTGATCACAACTGCCAATGTGTTACTCCTCGGTTCCTCAAAGCTGGTGCTTGATTTGAATGTCCCACTCTCTCCGGTTTAGTCTTCTACCATTCCAACACCACCATTGATTTTGACTGATAGATGGGAAGCTGTGAATGTTTTGGCTCCGCCAGCTGGCTAGGAGAAGGCATGGACATATGTGCAATGTTCATCCTCACCCATGGATGAATGCTAGTTCTCTGTATTTAGTGGTATAAGCTGTATTCCAAAGATGTACATGCTAAGTTTTTTGGGGTGTTTTGAGTCTAGCTCACCTATGTTATGTCTTTACCCAATTATTGGGTTTTTTGAGCTATAGTAAAATTCATCTTCAAATTGTGGTTAGCAAGTGCAAAACCATATGTAAACAACATTATATTGTATATATTCGACTATGATCCTGGGGTTTCTTCCTGATTCTTCCATGGGGGAGTCCTTGAATTAGTTTATTATAATATAAATATGGTGGCTTGTCCACTTTTGCTTTTAAAAAAATGAATACAATAACTATACATATACACACACATTGCATGACTGAACCGAACTAAGTAAAATGAGCCTTTTCTCTTCATGGCTTAGTGATGTTTTTGCCACATTTGCATTTCCAAACCTTTGGATAATAGACTACTTCAGCCCTTTTAACTGAATCAAAAGTTGGCTTCTGGTGGTGCTAGTGATGAACAACTAAGATAACAAGCACTTCTTGCATTTGTTTCTGCAATTTGGGGGTGCGGAGCTTGACAATATTGATGCCCCCATTACCTCACCTTTACTCCCATCCTTGCCCTCCATTTCCATCAGTAATGTAATGAACACAGGTCAGTAATTTCCTAGGATCCCAATATAATCTATAAAGAGATTGTCTTTAAATCAATAATGCACAAAAGGGCCTTAGCCAGGGGTCTGTGGGATGTTTGCTCTCCAAATTATTCACCTGGTCACTTTACGAGAGACCTATTCCAAATCGCTCCTCAAATTTGCACCTAATGGTCGTATTTTTATTGGAAATGTGCAGTATTAAATATCATGTAATTTGGTTGTCTTCAGGTATAAATGCAAATACACCTGGCTTTGGATGAAGACCGAATGTGACACGTTAATGGCATCTGTCTGCTACAGCCGTTTCCAGGTTACAGGCACATGCAAAGGCCACATTGACCATCGGATAAATTCAGTTTTCACATTTTAAACTGTTCTCTCGGCACCGCTTTCCTGATCTCTGGCGTAAGACTGCCGACTAGTCTGAAAAATCTGACGTAAGTTCCTCCGGGAGAAAGCCTATTGGCTAATAATTGACATGTCAATAAGAGACAACTAATAATTTATTCACTATTATTTAATGAAATTATATGATTAGAATATTAGTTATGTTTATTAACTATCTAGTTTCACTATTATAGATGATAATGAGTAGGAAATATCTAGTTTGTAGTGATGTGTAATTTATTTTGTTGACTTTTTCTATTTAGTTTCATCTTTGGAGATTATATCAATTCTAAGTGTTAAGTCTTCAATAATGACATTTAACACAATGACATTTATTTAGTTTTCAAATTAAGAGAGATGTTAAGTAGTTGTTAATTTTTTTGAAGTATCAAAGGAAATTTATTAAAATGTTAAAAATAATGTGTATTTTTTAATAGATTGACCTACAACATCAAGATTTACACCATTTGTTGATGAACAATAAAATACATCAATGACATTAGATGTGAGAGATAAAAAGGAAAAATTAAAAATTAAAAAATTAATGTGATACATTATGTATTTAGTGTATTTATTGGATTTTAAATTATCCATTCATTTATGAAGAAGGAAAACTATGGTTATTTTTTAAGAGAAAATATGTATGATTTATACTTAAAAATATAGTAGGAACAAGAATTATAGCTAAAATTTGAAGTCACAAAAAATTAATTTCAATAATTTAAAAAAAATAAAAAAAATAGAAAACAAACTTATTGAAAAGGTGAATGGTAATGTAAGTATACGTTGGAGTATGTGTGATTATGTTAGAAAGAATTAAGTTTTTCTACATGTGGAGGTACAATTCAATCTTGATTTATCTAATTTGGTGCTCCATTTAGGTCATCACTACTTGTTACTTAACTTTAATTGGAAGATTCTTAGTCAATTTACTTTTATGTTCGAAATACTAAGATTAAGACATTCGAGATTATTTATGAGTTGGGATCTAAATAGTTGTTTCCACTGTTATAGTTTCTTAGTCTACTTTCTCCATCACGAAATTGGTATTATGTGAAGATGTTCCATTAGTTTAGCCTACTTGAAATTAGTTCTAGTTGGCAATGAGTTGATTTTTTCACATGCGTTATCTACAAATCTTATGATTGACAATCACGAACTATGATTAGGAATGCCTAGTGAATTCTTTGGTTTTGTTGGGGAAGTTCAATGTTTTCTAATAGTGAGGATAGATTTTATTTTTTCTATGAAAAAATATTCTAATATATTGGACAATTGATGTCCCCTAGTTCAGGCTTATTTTAACTTTTAACTTTTTTATGTTCTATAGATTTGTTTTATTGGCAAAGGCTAAAATTGGAGATGGTTTATATTAAATATGCAAATTTATGAATATATACATTCTTTTGCTGAAATTAAGGATGTTTAAGTTCTTTAATATGCACAAAAAAAACCCCTATTGCTCCTTTCTTCGCTTGGAGAAATTTGGAATTCAAAAACTACTACTAAGATATTATAGTATACCATCCATAAATTCAAGAAACGTGTAACTTGAGAATCTCAAAAGTTTGTTTAGGAGTAAATGGACATTTTTTTGAAAAAAATATCGCAAACTCCTCTTTGTCAAGGGTTCTTGAATAAGCTTTCCACAACAACATTCCTTAGGCCAAGTTCTATTGTAGGTTTATGCAAGGATAAGTTTCATACTGTCAATCTCAACTACCCCATGCAGAGAATGAGGAATATCTATCAAAAGGTTGTTAGCAGGTCAAATAGGTTTTGTCTCCTAGCAATTAGGTGGTCACCTACTACCTTTTAATTTTTTTTTAAAATCTTGAAGCGTGTTTTCTCCCTTGGCTTATAAAAGGGAATTCAAAGATTTATTTTATGTTTTCTATTTGTCCAATAGATCAATTAGTCAATGTAAATGTTGTATTTTATTTCTAAGTTTAGTTTATATGCATTGAAAAGTGTTCTTAATCCTATGTTTGTATGTACAATTCCTATGACATTTCTTATTTTAAAAGCTTTGTAGTTATAGAAATAGCTTGAAATAAAGCTCAATAATTTTCAAAGTTATCCTCATATGAATTTCCAAGATCTTACGAAATTAGAAATTAAGGATTTCTTGGTTTTATCTTTTGTTCTGTGTTACAATTGTTGAAATAATTTTGAATGTCTCTAAAGTAGAGAATTAAAATTTCTTAGATCACTTGCAGAGATCTTGTGAGATCTATATATGAGTATCATGTATGACTTGTTCTTCATGTTGTCAAAAGCTCAGTTAATGCAAGGTGTTAATTGAGTAAGAACCTTTATTTCTGATCCAAGTATTATAACATTTTCAAGATTAGACTTATTTTGTGACTCTACATACCCTTGGATAGGCACTTCTCTGATTTCTCTATTAATTAACTTTATCTTAAATTTTCTAAAAACTCAAAAAATAATCTTTTCCTTTCATGTTTTTTTAAGATTTTATTTATTTCATCTCTTAGTTTTACAATTAGGGTTATTTGTTTCCAAGACCTCAAATATTGATAAGTTAAGTATATAGCCAAAAAGAAAAGAGAATTACATATCTAACTAATTGCATTTGATTGGAAACATTTTTTCACAATATCCATAGAAAGGAAATTAGGATAAAATGAATCTTGTATTATGTTCACCTGCCTAGGTTTAACAAACTTGAAGTGGAGAGGTTATCTTGTAGTTGGTTTTATTTTTTATCGGTGATAATAATATATATTTTATTAATATAAAATTAAAAGTACATAAGAGAACCCAAAATGGCATCTTCACCAAATTCTACCACCTATCCCTACCTAATCCATATATATAAATAAAAAACATTCTAAATTTAGAATCCTCTACCCCTTTACACTATTATTGGTCTTATAACATCTGACTATAAATTGTTGAACAATCTAGATAACTAGGTGGGAGAATTAGTAATCATAAAATAATTTTCTCAAATTTAATTAATCTGAAGCAATCTTAAATTAGTTAGATAATTGAAACAAATATCATGAACATGAAATTACATTAACACCATACACCATGAAAACCAAAATTTACATGAAAACCTAGGATGGGAAAAAACCACAGAGAAGCTAATTCTCAAGAATAACCACACCAGTTAAGGTGACACTAGTAAAGGTGATTTGTACAAGGGATCACTACTAGTTGCTTGTTGTAGGTAAGGTTCACTGATCACTGCCCAAAATTAATAAGGCTCACTATAAATAAAGAAAGTCTCATTGTTAAAAGATGGATAATGAACAAAATCCTCCATTGAAATATCTGTCACCAACAACACCACCAAAAGAAACTCATTTCCATGAATCTCTCGTCACACACATTCACATACTTCTCAATATACAAATTTATCCTTTATAGATTATAATTCATATCATACTCATATCTATGTCATTGAACAAAAATAATCATTTACTTATAACATGTCTCGCTACATAAAATTCTAAGTTAGCGAAACATAAATCGAAATAAGTCACCCCAAAAATATTCCTATAGTGGTAAGGAATGAAATGTGGACTACAGAAAACCTTAGTTCTCAAATCAACATAGTACATGATAACTATGATATTTGGAACCAAGGAATAGGATATACATGTTGTAATACAACCAATATTTTAGAGCATACTAACCTACTTCCAAATTGGTCCGAACCCAAAGGAATGTACCACATTTTGTTACAATATGAATATGACTAGGACACACATGACCAAATATAGATCAACACAATACATCATCTAGAGCATACTAATCTAGATTACCAAATTATCAAATCCTTACCCAAAAAAACTAAGATATGTTGACATCAATGACAACCATTAATGACAACAATAATAACAACATAGTATCACATTCTGATAATTTCCCCATTTGTCATTGATGTAAATACTCATAAATAACAAGGAAAATAACTCAATAAATAATATTAACATAAAAAACTTCTATTCTTCTCTCCCTTTGACATTAAATACAAAGGGAAAAAAATCCCTTGAAAAACTTACAAAACTTACATTTTTTCCCTTGAGAGGAAGCCACCAAGCACTGATCTAGATAAGAATGAGCATATAATACCCTTAACCAATGTGTACACTAGTACATTTATTGTACACTAGGAAGGGATAGAACCCCAAAATTTTGTTAGAGATACTTAGAAGTATCTTTGCACAATGGTTTAGCAATTGTGACAAGGAAATAAAAACTATGACAGAGAAATTGCAATTGCGGCAATCTCGAGAGGCATATGCAACATTTTTAAATTTGAAAGCAGAAATAATTTTTTAAAAAGGGTAATAAATGCACCATTAATGAGATAGGTTTGATGACTCACCCTCACTTCACTATCCTTTGGTCAATGAAATGTCTGAACCTACTTTGGTAGATGCTCGACTCCCAAAAGACCCTCCATAGCTTAATAAATGCAAGAAAATTAGAGAAACTGCTTACCCGATCTTGAGAGCTCCTGAGTTCCAAGTGATGAAATGAGAGCCTTAATCACTATTTATAACAAGGTGACCCAAAACCCTAAATTTGACCCAAAACCCCGTTTGATCTCTTTAGACCCTAGAAACTTTAAACTACAATAACTTTCACACCTTTGATCCTTTTTATGATCTGTTGGATCCTATGTGCATCATTGAACTCTATCAACAAATTAATTCTCATCTAGTGCATTTTCTCTTAATTTGTTTAGGGGACATACAACACACCTACTATTGCCAAGGAAAACTAAGGAAAGATTCCAATCAAATATTCTTTGAAAAGACTCTCGTAATCACATTGTATAAAAGAGAGGAAAATGAAGACACCCAAAAATGGACATTCTTGTGAGCTCACATTAACTACTAATTATTTTTCTATTAATTAAGTAATTCTTTAGTTAATCATCTTATGTCTTCTATAATCCAACTCTTTCATCATTTAATCACCCTACTAATATTAATTAAATAATTAATATTTTTTAATTAATTAACCTTAATTAATTGGTCTTTACCGATTAATTAAATTCAATTTCTATAGTCTCATTGTTTGAATAAATATATTTAAATATTCAAATTAGCAAACTATTCTTCCTAATTAAATTAATTTCCCAAGTTAATTTGATTTCACCTCAATTTATAGTTAATTTCATTTTTTATTAATTTTGATTTAATTTCTTCATTTGCATCACTGTACCATCATTCTTTAATGCTTATCCATATTCTAATATGAAGCCCCTATTTTGACACATGCAGGGAGGACAATTGAAAATAATTTGGCTTTATACCTTCCAATTGCATTCTATATGATGACATCTCTTTGAGGCATTCTGTCAAAATGTTCACATGCTTTATTTGTGCTTTCACATTTTGCATGCATATCTACAAGAGCACTTTGACGTATGGTATCTACCAAAAATGCACCGTCCATTTTGCAAGATGGATGTCTATACACATACATATACTATTCCAAGGCTTGCATTTTATCACAGGAAGGAAGGATGCTTGAAAAGGTTGTGGAATTGGGCTTTACACCTACTTTGTATTTTCTTGAAAGTCTCTACAACCTTTTCAAAAATCTATTTTATGCATATCCTGCAATCATTGCAATCGATGAAACTATTTTTTCTTCAATGATACTGTCATGGGTTGTTGATTCTTTGATATATCTCCATGCATTCACACAACTTGTATGCTTCATTCCATACCCCAGTGTGTGTATTAATGAACAAGGATGAGCACAAGTCAAAATAGGAATTGAAATATCCTATATGAAGAAATATAATTATAACTCATTCAAACCCTGTGAAGAGTGTCAATTTTTTTTTTCCATCTAGATTATGAGTTCTGTAGTGGTTGAGATTTTTCAACTAGTGAATTTTTTAGCTTTGACTAAACTTTTATTATGTTTTTGGCTATGATCAAAGTTGTGAGTGATAAAACATCTTTTGTTACTTGTACAGATTATATCTATTGCATAGAGATTCAAAATGACATGTAATTTTTTTGAAATTGCATAATCTTTTTGGGAGGAATAAAAACATTTAAAATGTTCAACTTTTGATATCTCCCTTATGATGCACTTCCTTTGGAAAACAAATGCATTTAACATGATCTAACACCCTTAAAATTCAATCAACTTTGGAAGTTTGTTATTTTCCTTGAATTTGTAAAGCCACGATAAAGTGTAATATGGTGAAACTATGAGTTTCAAACTGGTGACTATCAATTCCTTTGAGATATGGACATCTAATTAGTAAAATGATAGAGATTAGACATTTTATAATAGCATTTATTGATTTTTGGTTCTTCTAGAAGAACACACTCCTTACCCCTCAATCCAAAGAGGGTATTTAAGCACATTCAAACTAGTTACAACCAACTTCTCTATCATGAGATTCTGGCTAGATCTTTTTGATATAGAATAAGTCATAATATTAGACTATCATGGAAAATGTTCAGTGAAAGGATTGATGACAGTAAAAACTAATCAGACATACTCATTTCTTTGTTGTAATTTCCTTGCATGTATTTGGTGGGAGCTAATAGATACTTTGAAGTATTTAACATCAATAAGTAATAGGGGTAATTTTCCTTTGGATTGGTCATGCTTATTTGTGTCTTGATAGTCCCAAATAATACTTCTTAGTCTACTATAATTCCCAGTCACAATATAAGTCAGCCCAAGTTAGGACAATCCTTGGTTGAGTAGTAGTTCTTCATTCTTACAATTGATGTATGTGTTAGGATTAGCAAACATAAATTTAACAGTTAGATGAAAATATAATAAATAATTCAAAGGAATAAACCACACATAAGTAGAAAAAGGAGACACAAATATTTAACGTGGTTCACCCAATCCTGGGCTATGTCCACCAAACAAAGAGTCCAATCTTATTATCCAGCAATTTCATCCTATTACAATCTATAATCACTTACAACTCAATACCACTGCAAGAAGCTATGAAATTCTCATATATTGAGAAAAAACCTAACCCTAAGCCATTATAACAAGACTTATGTTAGTTAACAAGTTAACCCTAAAAAATACTTGACGAGTCAACCTAGGGAAAAGTTGACGAGTCAACCTAGGGAAATGTTTGACATGTTAACTCAAAAATGCTTGATGAGTTAATGCCCCCGACAAATGGAAAATGATTTAATTAAATTAATTACTTAAGTGGTCCCAAATTAAATAATATCTTGTAGACACTTTAATTGATTAATTTAATTATAAAATGAAAAGTAATTCATGTCATCCTACTCATAACCTTTCGGGAAACTTTCTGGAGATCCTTATAAGGTTGTGGTTTGCATTATAGGAAATCAATGTGGATTTATCTTTTCTTGTGTATTTGTGATTCTAATTGGTGTAAGACCCTCCCTAGTCTTTTCTTGTGTGTTTGTAGTTTTAGAGGTGCAAGACCCTCCCTAGTCTATAATTGTAGTTTCAGTGGTTAGCAACCACCCTAGTTTTTCATTGGAGATATTTCTTTAGATATTTCACTTTGCACTTCATTATCAAAATTGTGAATTTTTTGTAATAATCAAAGATATTATTAGAAATCCCTATTATTTTAATGGTTTTGACTCATTAGTGTTGTATTTATGTGTGTTGATTCATTAGCAATAACATATCCATTTAGCAAAAATGTTAGTTATTTAGTCACTGTACGATGTTCCATTATGTACTGTTTGAGTCATATTTGTACGAAGTGTAGAGTATCGCCATTTCTTATGTTTAGGGTGTGTCATACAATTTGGAGTCAAAAGTGCATACAGGTGGAAGTAAGGTGTTTTTATATGTCATACAATGTGGAGGGGTAGGTCCGTATGGGGGAAGTGAGGTGTTTTCATATAGAGTGCAAGGATAGGGTGTCGTATAGAAGCAACACTATATGGGTGAGGGGAGAAGTGTGCTAGGGGTGTGCTGTATAGGGTGAAGAGGAAGTTGCTAGATGAGCGCTTATTATCTACAATGGTATTAGAGTTGGTGAACTTTCCAGCCTATTGGGTAACATTATATGTGGACAAGATCCCAATCTATATACAAAATGGAGGAATGAAGCACTGAAATGTTGACATTTCTTCAAGAGATAACAAGAGGACAAAAAAATCTCAATGAGACTTTGGTGAAAGGAAAAAAAAATGATGAGACTTTGGTGAAGGGACAACAGCAAATTGGTGAAATGCTTCAACTTTTAGTAGAACAGAGGACACATGGAGATCAGAGTGGGCACGATGATATTAATGAGAGGTCCCATACACAATGTTCTCACACACGTCCAATGATGCTGATGTTTCCCCAAAGGATTGAAAAACATGTAGAACAAGAGCCTGTACATACCTTCCACTAATACATTTGGGGGCATTTTGCGATGGCTATGTGTCGCAATAGCAACACCCATAGACGTCGCTATTTTTTAGTCACAAATTGCGACGTCTATGGGTAGCCGTCGCAATTGCGGCGCCCTCCCATCGCAATGTCGCTAAGATTTGTTAGCGGCATGGGTGTCGCCCCCCCGTCGCATGGCTTCAGAGGGCCGTCGCAATTGCAACAGGCCTCCCAAGCAATTGCGACGGGCACTTGCATCGCATTACGACGGGCTCCCGTCGCAATTGCGACGCCCGTGGGTGGATTAAAAAAAATAAATTATTTAATACATTGCTAATGAACCACATTAATGCTTTTTTCTTTCAACAAATGAGGATAGCCACTGTAAAGACAACATGATAATGTACACTCACTGTAAGGACAGTCACAAATGAGGACATCTCACAGTGACTGTCCCTTGTGTAATTACCACTTGAATGTATTGCTATTCAGCCACATTAATGCTTTTCTTCTTCAACAAATGAGGATAGTCACTGTAAAGACAACATGATAATGTACACTCACAGTGAGTGTACATTATCATGTTGTCTTTACAGTGACTATCCTCATTTGTTGAAGAAGAAAAGCATTAATGTGGCTGAATAGCAATACATTCAAGTGGTAATTACACAAGGGACAGTCACTGTGAGATGTCCTCATTTGTGACTGTCCTTACAGTGAGTGTACATTATCATGTTGTCTTTATAGTGAGTGTACATTATCATGTTGTCTTTACAGTGTCAATATATGCATTATTACTTAAACTGAAGAGTACTCTAAATAATATGTCATTGTGGAGTTATGATTGCTTCCAATTTGATATACGCTTGTTCTACTTATGTATCCAGCATCATGTAAGAAAAGTTGATGCTTTTAAAATAGATTCATTTAGCCATGAAATGCCTATGCATGTTACATACAAGATTCCAAGGCCCAAAACTGATTACTCATTATAATTCATGTACAGAATGATAATCAACCACAATGAGGCATGCGTAGGCGCTGCTTAGATTTTGAGGCATCAGAAGCTCGTAGAAGAAACTTGACCAATGGCTCATGGAATGCAACAAACTTATTGCCTAAAACAGGAGCATTGGTAACCACAGATGATGGTTATGAAAAGAACACTTCACCATCAATGTCACGTGAGGGAACTGCAATTTCTGATGGCAAGCAACTTGTAGTATATAAGAGAGATGCAGGTACAGATGCTGGGAGAAGTTCCCAATCTTTATTTGTTGGACAGTTTTCATCTACAAAATAGATTATAAAAACATGAAAATATATCAGAGATGTTTGATATTGATACAAAACAACACAGATTGATTTCTTCGTACACCTGTATATCATAAAAATCCTTGCACACTTTGAAAAATTGTATTTCCTTTTACTTACTCAAAAGTAATTTACATAAAGCAATCATTTGATTAACATGGATCCTAATATTCACAAGTACATGGTCATGTGCTCCATCGTAGCATCTTATAGATTTAGATCTGTTCTCTGAAATAATTCAATGTTTTTTTTACAATCCACAAAAGAAATATTTTCCCTCGTCTACTTAATCCCAAACAAAAGGCCATATAGCAATATAGATAGAACTATATAATAGAAACCATAAACAATGGTAACCTTAGCAGCAGTAAGAAATTGTTGCAAAAACTTTACCTTATCATACCCAGATTGTTGCTTTGCCTGGCGGAGGGAAATTTGATCAGTAAAATTGACATAGAGTATGCTGTCTCCATTGTCATGCTGGATAACAAAACACCAACTTTAATGGGCATGTACTGTCCCTTGTGTAATTTCCACTTGAATGCATTGCTATTGAACCACATTAATGCTTTTTTCCTTCAACAAATGAGGACAGTCACTGTAAAGACAACATGATAATGTACACTCACTGTAAGGATAGTCACAAATGAGGAAATCTCAGAGTGATTATCCCTTGTGTAATTGCCGCTTGAATACATTGCTATTGAACCACATTAATGCTTTTTTCCTTCAACAAATGAGGACAGTCACTGTAAAGACAACATGATAATGTACACTCACTGTAAGGATAGTCACAAATGAGGAAATCTCAGAGTGACTATCCCTTGTGTAATTGCCACTTGAATACATTGCTAATGAACCACATTAATGCTTTTTTCCTTCAACAAATGAGGACAGTCACTATAAAGACAACATGATAATGTACACTCACTGTAAGGATAGTCACAAATGAGGACATCTCATAGTGACTGTCCCTTGTGTAATTGCCACTTGAATGTATTGCTATTCAGCCACATTAATGCTTTTCTTCTTCAACAAATGAGGATAGTCACTCTAAAGACAACATGATAATGTACACGGGCTATAAGTGTACATTATAATGTTGTCTTTACAGTGACTGTCCTCCTTCAAGTGGCAATTACACAAGGGACAGTCACTATAAAGGCAACATGATAATGTAGAGAAACGTCATTTGTATTTTCAACAGTGCCGAGAGAGATTCCCTCCACGAAATCACAGCTACAATTTCTGAGTACGTTGGGTTTATTTTTCTTTTGTCATTATTATGTAATCTGGTATTCAGCTGTTACAGAGCTAAAATACCCAGAAATGAGGACATATCTGTGTTGAATTTATTGTTAGCGGCTTTGGTTATTTAGAAGTTTAATTTTATTTGTTCATCTTTCAAGCACAAACGTTTTGTGGACCGTAACATCTTCATTGTTTTGGGTATGCAATGAAACAGCCCTAACTTGCAACTACCTTCACGGTACTTGTGTACATTATCATGTTGTCTTTACAGTGACTGTCCTCATTCAAGTGGCAATTACACAAGGGACAGTCACTGTGAGATGTCCTCATTTGTGACAAGGACAGTCACACATGAGGACATCTCACAGTGACTGTCCCTTGTGTAATTGCCACTTGAATGTATTGCTATTCAACCACATTTATGGGCCCGTTTGGACCACAACACACAGTAGCATCTACAGAGAAGAATATCCTAGGTGTAACAAGTTGTAAGAATATACCAACAGTTCTAAGAAGTTCCCTAGCACATAGTAGCATCTACAGAGAAGAATATACAACATGAGGGCAGCCACTATAAAGACAACATGATAATGTACACTCATTGTATGTGTACATTATCATGTTGTCTTTATAGTGACTGTCCTCATTCAAGTGGAAATTACACAAGGGACAGTCACTGTGAGATGTCCTCATTTGTGACAAGGACAGTCACACATGAGGACATCTCACAGTGACTGTCCCTTGTGTAATTGCCACTTGAATGTATTGCTATTCAACCACATTTATGGGCCCGTTTGGACCGCGGCACCTAGTAGCATCTACAGAGAAGAATATCCCAGGTGTAACAAGTTGTAAGAATATACCAACAGTTCTAAGAAGTTCCCTAGCACATAGTAGCATCTACAGAGAAGAATATGGGTCAACGAGGTTGACTTCAAAGCCATGCAATCTAATGGTAATAGTAATATCATAATTTGACATACTATCAGAAATACTTCCTAAATAGACTATTCAATCTTATAAGAGATGGATTCATGAGAACTATTATTTATGAAATATGAGTCAATGACTTTAATTAAAAAAATTACACAATCTAATTCTTGTAAAAATATCAAAATTTGACACATTGAAAATACCTTCCAAAAGTATCGTTAATTGATTAATATGAATCACTACTCATGAAATATAATTTTATAAACCTAATCTAAAAACTACACAATAAAAATCTTAATAGCAATATTGTAAGAAACTATTCCCAAAAGCAAGCCTAACAAAATTTGATGAAAATAATTTTTGTTTCACTCAACTTTGACATTCACAACTTCCTCTTTTATTATAATAAGAAAAAAAATGTCTTTTTAGATATACCTCATGAACCATACTCGAATAATCTATCATTTTTCTTCTCAAAATCATATTTGCAGAGCCTGCTTCTTTTACTTGTTTGTACTTTTATCTCTCTGATGGAAAGGGTTCCTTCAGGACACATTTTTCCAAGTTCACTGCTTGAGATATTTGAGGAGGGTTCCCCTGCTTGAGTATCCATCCATCCCATATTCGAGTAGTTCTACAATTGCACAGTCTAAATTAGTAATACTGACAATTGAATGACGAATGATGATACATAGAATTGATATAAACTAATCCTAAAAACACTAAAACATTATTAATATATTTATATTTCATAAATAAAATTGATATAAAAGATCTAGAAAGATACATTAAAAAATAGAAAAATAGTAATTTATAATAGAAGGAAACTTAAATTGCTATTTAAAAAAAAAAACAAGAGTCTTAAATCTTATCATTTTGTTTCATTATCATCCATAAGTACACACCTCTAGCATAATAATTATATTTTACCACCCATAAAATGAAAAAAAGATTTTCACAAGAGAAATTGAAGCTAGATTATAAAAATGAACCATCTTATTGGAAACTGGAACTGTTATCATACCCAAAAGGACTACAAAATTTCACCTTATCATACCCAGATTGTTGCTTTGCCTGGCGGAGGGAAATTTGATCAGTAAAATTGACACAGAGTATGTTGTCTCCATTGTCATGCTGGATAACAAAACACCAACTTTAATGGGCATGTACTGTCCCTTGTGTAATTGCCACTTGAATGCATTGCTATTTGATGCAGGGGCATCCCTAATGCAAGCCAAAGACACCATGATTGAAGGAAGTTGCCATGAAGCAAAGGAGTCAAATCCTATCAATTGGAACATAAGATTTTCACCTTGGAGCTTTGAAGGATTGACTGGTGAAAGGTCCTTTTGATTGACAAATCAGAGTCTTTTTGAATGACAAATCAGAGTCTTTTTGAATGACAATAAATTAGAATAGGAGTTTTAGATGTTTTCTTGGTTTGTAATAAATATTAAGGATTGATTTTATCTCCTTATAAACATCCACTTGTTGGACACAAGACCCCTTGGTGACTTATAAACCTTGGGCATCTTTTGAGTCCTTGGATGAAATGAGCATAGTAAGTGTTTATTAGGTGTTTTTTAGATGTTGTTAAGAAGTTTAAAGGTCCAAAATAACTTTAATAAGGTTCCTAAAGTTTCACAACACATTTTTAACCTTCTCGGCAAAGTTGTTTGCAAAGTTGTAATGCAACTTTAAAAGTTGCTTAGCAAAGTTGACATTTGTTGGATAAACTGTTCTAACCACCTAGATGGTTGAACCAACATTTGGAGAGCCTATTTTAGGCTTCAAATGGTCAAAGACAGACAGAGAACCAGTATTGTAATCATTTTGCTTTCATAAAAAATAAAAATAACCCTATTTTAGTGCATTTCTGGTGAAAAATGAACTCTGTACGGCTGTACGGATGGTGGTTGGATGATAAAATTTGCCTGGAAGTTGTAATAGTGACATCTGATGCTTTGGAAGTTGGTTTGATTGATTCTCTTTGTTTTATATCTAAGTTATTTCAAATTTTCTGTGCATTGTTTACAAACCCTCATTTTCAGGGTTTGACTGATGTAAAGACCTTAACTCACATTTCAACCATTGGAATTCCTTCTTCCTTGGTGGAATGAGAGTTAAGGATGTATATTTGTATATTCTAAAAGCCCTGAGGTAGGGGGTTGCATCTGCATTTGTTGAGAGCGAGCCCTAGATCAAAAACTACCATGTTTTTGGCTGGGAAGATGGTAATCAGAATAAAATCAGAAGCTTGCATCGTATTGAGGACTTGAAAACTTGTGCATTCTTGTTTATCTGGATCAGGAGAACACTCCAAAACTCTAATCTTGGTTTCATACACCCATTTTCAATGCTTTGTTTTGGAACCCACACCTAAAAGCATGCATTAGGTCTGCAGACTCAATGAAGACATTGATATGCTGGAGTGGAGTCAGGGTCTAGGATGAGTTGGTGGTCTGTTAGAAATCCAAAAAGGGTACTCAAAAAACATATAACTTCTTAGAGTCCTTTGGCAAGTTGCAGAGTTATGGCTGCAGAGTAGGTTTGGGAGACCTACTAGGGTCACTAGGTCAGTTTGTTATTTTGATGTCTTGGGTTGTTTAGATCACAACCAATGCATGATTCTTGTTATTTAGATGATATCTAAGGGGTTTCTAAGTTTTTCTATAGGAAGTAAGATCTAGAACCTTAAAAGTCTCTTTTGATAGAAAATCAGGGAACTTGTCCCTAAAAGGAAATTTGTTATTGAATGGGATTGAGTCCATAAGTTGTTGTGTGATCCTTGAAACCTTCAAATTCATTACTTTGCAGAGTTTAAACATTAACCTATAGAAATCAGAGCCTAATTGATTGGTTGAGTCATTTTGGTGTCTTGAAGTGGGTTGGGACATAGATCCAAGTTTCTTGCTGACTACTCTGCATCACTATTGAACCACATTAATGCTTTTTTCCTTCAACAAATGAGGATAGTCACTGTAAAGACAACATGATAATGTACACTCACTGTAAGGATAGTCACAAATGAGGAAATCTCAGAGTGATTATCCCTTGTGTAATTGCCGCTTGAATACATTGCTATTGAACCACATTAATGCTTTTTTCCTTCAAGTGGCAATTACACAAGGGACAGTCATTGTGAGATGTCCTCATTTGTGACAAGGATAGTCACACATGAGGACATCTCACAGTGACTGTCCCTTGTGTAATTGCCACTTGAATGTATTGCTATTCAACCACATTTATGGGCCTGTTTGGACCAGGACACACAATAGCATCTACAGAGAAGAATATCCCAGGTGTAACAAGTTGTAAGAATATACCAACAGTTCTAAGAAGTTCCCTAGCACATAGTAGCATCTACAGAGAAGAATATACAACATGAGGGCAGCCACTGTAAAGACAACATGATAATGTACACTCATTGTATGTGTACATTATCATGTTGTCTTTACAGTGACTGTCCTCATTCAAGTGGCAATTACAGAAGGGATAGTCATTGTGAGATGTCCTCATTTGTGACAAGGATAGTCACACATGAGGACATCTCACAGTGATTGATTGTCCCTTGTGTAATTGCCACTTGAATGTATTGCTATTGAACCACATTAATGCTTTTCTTCTTCAACAAATGAGGACAGTCACTCTAAAGACAACATGATAATGTACACTCACTATAAGGACAGTCACAAATGAGGACATCTCACAGTGACTGTCCCTTGTGTGATTGCCACTTGAATGTATTGCTATTCAGCCACATTAATGCTTTTCTTCTTCAACAAATGAGGATAGTCACTCTAAAGACAACATGATAATGTACACTCACTGTAAGTGTACATTATCATGTTGTCTTTACAGTGACTGTCCTCCTTCAAGTGGCAATTACACAAGGGATTTGTGTTTTCATTTGTGTTTTCAACAGCGCCGTAACCCTCCGCAAAATCACATCGGGATATAAGGGAAAAACAAACAAGAACGTTGTCATTTGTATTTTCAACAGCGCCGAGAGAGATAAACAAACTTAAAACTCAGACTTAAGAAAGATGAAGGCAATGCTTCAAAAGGTCGATGCCCTAAACACGGGAAAACACAATACCACCATTAAACGATGCCCTAGTCACCGTATCAATGCTGCCAGCTCCGTACCAGTATGCTGACTGCTCACTTTCATCCTGTGATAAAGGTAACTTCATTAATCATACTTGAAATGGCAGCATACGAACTAAAGCTGATGAACATTTATAAACTAAAAGTTTAAAACTACAGATTACAAATGTAGTAGTTTCATACGAAAAGAACTTGATGTCTGAAATTTACCATTAGAAGTATCCAAAGGAATACCACAGTACTGTTGAACTTGGAGAATCGGAGATGATCTACACAGCAAGGTTCAACAGCTGTAAGGACTGTTACACCATCTTTAGCATTTGAATACATTTTCTCCTTGGCTTCTGGTGGATCCTCAAAGACCCCCAATGACATTTTCCCTACAATTATCAATTGTTTGTCAGTATGAGATATTAATAAATAAACATTAATCACAATATTAGGCAAACAATGTTCTTGATGTCTGAATCTAAATCACAGAAAGCTCTAATAAAGCAGTTCTTAGTTTCACATTAAACTAAGTTTCAATTTCAAATGGTTATAATAATTTTTGCAAGTTATAAGTAGCTGGTTACAGTATATGACATAAAAAGAAAAAAAATCATTTCTATTCTTTTCTTCTTTTTCTCTTTCAACGAAGCTTTTGCACCACACAAATGCATACCAAGAATTTCTCAGGAGGTTTCAAGACCATTGCATACCAAACTTCTTCTCTGTAGATGCTACTGTGTGTCGTGGTCCAAATGGGCCCATAAATGTGGTTGAATAACAATACATTCAAGTGGAAATTACACAAGGGACAGTGACTGTGAGATGTCCTCATGTGTGACTGTCCTTGTCACAAATGAGGACATCTCACAGTGACTGTCCCTTCTGTAATTTCCACTTGAATGAGGACAGTCACTGTAAAGACAACATGATAATGTACACATACAATGAGTGTACATTATCATGTTGTCTTTACAGTGACTGCCCTCATGTTGTATATTCTTCTCTGGAGATGCTACTGTGTGCTAGGGAACTTCTTAGAACTATTGGTATATTCTTAGAGCTTGTTACACCTGGGATATTCTTCTCTGTAGATGCTACTGTGTGCCATGGTCCAAACGGGCCCATAAATGTGGTTGAATAGCAATACATTCAAGTGGCAATTACATATATTATAATGTATCTATCTAGTCCTCATGACTGCTCATAACAGTACAAGTGATATTTTTTTGGGAGTGGGGAAAGGTTCGAGACTTTCACCTGTATGAAGAATCCTTTCTACCTAACACAAAAATGCACCCCATAAAACATCTGATTGGTTCGAGTATCTTTGAACTATTTGGGTCTATTGACAACACTAGACCAGTGTATACAGAATGACTAATTTCATGCAAGACAATGTGATGCAGAGTGGTCAGCAAGAAACTTGGTCTTAAGCCCCAACCCACTTCAAGACACCAAAATGTTACACCTAAGCAATTTAGCCTCTGATTCTATCAGACTAGTTTAAAATCTCTGTACTAGAGGGACTTCAAAGGTTTCAAGATACTTCTAACACCTTATTGACTCAATCCCAACCAAGACCAAATTTCCTTTTAGGGACAAGTTCCCTGATTTTCTACCAAAAGAGACTTTATTGATCCTAGGCTTTTCCAACCCAATAAAACATTTGAAAACTCTTAAGATTCCCTAAAACATGCAGAATCATGCATTGGTTGTGTTCCAAACAACCCAAGACATCAAAATCACAAATAGACCTAGTGACTCTAGTAGGTCTCCAAAACCTGTTCTGCAGCAATAACTCTTCAATTTGACAAAGGACCTTATGAAATTATATGTTTTTTGAGTACCCTTTTTGATGTTCTAACAATCCTCCAACTCCCAGACCTTGACTCCACTCTAGCATATCAATGTCCTTATTGAGTCTGCAGACCTAATGCATGCCTTTAGGTGTGGGTTCCAAAACAAGGCATTGAAAATGGGTGCATGAAACCAAGATCAGAGTTTGAAGATGTCCACCATGCTCTAAAGATCTAGATTCAATAAGGTTTGAGGTCCTTTACTTGCCGCTACCCTCTGATCTTGCATAATCCATCAACTCCTAGTCAAGAACATTGAGATCCTTGACCTAGGGCTTGCTCTCGAAATTCTCTGGCTTAGTATCCTATTCCAAAGCTTTTAAAATATGAAAATAAACCCCCTTAACTTGCATTTTACAAAGAATAGAGGATATCCTATGGTTTATTTGCAAGTTAAGGCCATTTGAATGCAATAACCCAAAAAATGAGGGTTTGACAGAACAACAGATAAGAAAAAGGAATAACTTTGATATAAGGTGTCTTGAATCTACCAAATAAACTCTCAAAGCATAAGATATAAATACTCTAACTTCCACACTGGTCTGCCCTCCCTTTCACATCCGTACACTGTACAGTGCTTGAAGGAAATGCACAGAAAAGGCTCTGAAATAGTGGCTCTATCTGACAGAGAGTCCATGCTAGGCTTCATGACTAACCTAGAGCACATTCCTTGTTATGGAGGAAGTTTGAATGGTGAAGAACTTATGGAATGGATAGAGGACCTAGATAACCATTTTGACTACAAGTATCTTATTAATAACCATTTTGACTACAAGTATCTTATGGATAGAGGACCTTGATAACCATTTTGACTCATTTAGTATCTTATTGAGCTTCACTTTGTTTCGAGAATATAGTTTAATATTCTCTACTAAACAGGGCCAACCACGTGAAGGTGGAAGCTCATTTGGCCCCACCCCCCTCTGTTGGCATTAAGCAGTATTGCCACTAGTGACAACACTTATTTGCATTCTGGATGGAAACCGAGCAGACAGTGCAAACCGAGTAGACAGTGCAAACCGAGCAGACAGTGCAAACCGAGCAGACAGTGCAAACCGAGTAGATAGTGCAAACCGAGCAGACAGTGCAAACCGAGCAGACAGTGCAAATCGAGCAGACAATGGAAACCGAGCAAGTTAGTACAAACCGATCAGGACAATGTAAACCAAGTAACATCTTGTCTACCGAGTCACCAATGCTTACCGAGTTCAATACCTACCGAGTGATCAGTATGAACCGTGCCTTCACTTCTACCGAGTGCATGACGATGCCAAGTAATGCAGTGGACGCCGAGTATCAGAAAGTCACCGAGTCAGTGTGAAGGAACCGAGTAACCATATTTGGGACGACTTAGTAGCACTTATGTTTATTTGTCAAGCCGACTGTATAATTGTAATTGTAATTAATTGTTTGAGACTTGTATATAAACTATATTGTAAAAAGATGAAAAAGAATCATGAATAAAGTAGAATATATGTGAAAGAAAAAGAAAGGCAGAGATAAGCGAATTGCAGAAGGCTTCAGAAGTATAAGGTTCAGCAAAGACAAATTCATCACAGAAGGTGATCAGTACATCAGAGAATCTCAATCAGCAATCCAGTTGCAAAGCAGAGATCTACTGTTTCATTCTAACAGGTGAATCAGTACTAAATCCTTTAACCGGGTAGACTTAACAGTCTTTGTATAAATCTCTTTACCGAGTGCATACTTCACTGTATGTTTGTAAATCCTTTAACAGGGTGGATTTAGCAATCCTTATTGCTCCTAACAGGGCAGATCATCAGAAGTGATCAAATTGTAAGCCTTAACCGGCCAACTTTATTCTGCAGTATTAAAGCTTTGTGGGTTTCATCCCCACCCCAGTTTTACTTTCTTTTGGAAGGTTTCTAGGTAACCAAATCCATGTGTCATTATTGTGAATGCTTTTAAGTTTCATGCTTTCTGTATGCAAAGTTTAAAAGTAAAATACATGTTAAAAGAGAAGAAAATTTGGAGTTACTGATTCACCCCTCCCCTCTCAGTAACTTGGTTAATTCCTGAATATTTCCAACAATTGGTATCAGAGCTGCATTGGTTCTCAAGACAAAGCTTAACTAGCTTGAGCAAAGATCCAGGACAATGGAGGTATTCAAACTGAACAAGGTGATTGAAAATGAAAAGCTAGATCTGGAAATGGCCATAGCTAAACTCAAAGAAGCAAAAGAACATCTTTCCCAATCCCTAAGAAGAAGGAAGGAACTTGCAAATCAGATGAATGATCAGAATTACATTGAAGAAAAGATTGAAGATCTTCTTCCCTCAAATAACTCAGATGAAGCAAACAATGCTATCAAAGAACTCCTAGAAAAGAATGGGTCTCTGCAGGAAGAAGTGAGAAAATTGAAAAGAGAACAAGAACTACACTCTACAAGATTCTGTGAGATCTTGGAACAGAAAAACAAGTTGAAAGATGAATTAGATGAAAGAAACATTGAAGTCCAAAACAAAACCCTTCAGCTAGAAAACCTAATTGATCAGATCTCTCATACAAATGAAGAAATTCTAAATCTAAGTTCAGAAGTAGAAAACACAAAAGAAGAACTAAGATCTGAAAAGGAAATCAATCTAAGATTGATGGATGATCTAAACGCTGAAAAACAAATCAATGAAGGAATGCTGAAAAGTCAAGAAGACTTGAATCAGCTGTATGAACGAAATCTTCATAGGCAAAAAGGAAAAGCAGGACTTGGATACAAAGAAGAAGGCGAATCCTCTAAGCAAGGTACTAAAAGAAATCAAAAACCTACTTGTAATCATTGTGGTAAAATAGGACATACTTCAAATAAATGTTGGAACAATGAAAAAGCAGAATTCAATGGAAAATGTTATAGCTGCAATCAACCTGGTCATAAAGCAAATGAATGCAGGGAAAAACCTAGATTCAGAGGTAATTGTCACAAGTGCAACAAACAAGGTCACAAGGCATCCGAGTGCAAATCCAAGATATTTAATCCAGCAGAACAAATTGTGAAAGCAATGTTTGGATGGGACTACAACACCTGGTGTAGATGTCATTACTGTGGAGAATATGGACACATTGGCATGAATTGCATAAAACATCATCTAAGGAAAAGAGACACTACCGTAAGATGTTTCAAATGCACTAAACTTGGTCACATAGCCAGAAACTGCATGAATGCTAATGAAATTGAAGAAGGAAAGAAAAATGAAGCAACTAAGGTCAGGAAACAGGTAAGACAAAAATGGATTCCTAAAGCTACCGAGCAATCCAATCCAAGTAATGGAATGGATGGCTCTATCGACTCAAATTAAATTTCCAAGGAAGCACTGGAACTGTACTCTCATAGATCAATCTCAAGCAGTTCCAGAACCGAAATTAAAAGAAAAGTCTAAATCAGCATGCAAGATGCAGTGAGATCACAGGGAGGTCGGTATAGTCTTCACCGAGCAAGGTCGGTACCTGTCTTTACCGAGCGAGGTCGGAGCATTATGAATTTTTGAGTTCACCGAGCTGCGAAGTCTTTTTCGAGCAATTAATTCTTAGTGGGTGACAGTCTGTCAGAATTCCTACCCTAATTTGAAATGAGCATTAATGACAGAATTGTAAACAAAAAGCAAGTAATCGAACTCATTCTTCACCGCGAATCTTTAAGCACTTTGAGAGCAGAAAACTTCAAGGGCAACCCGGCGATTTAATACTCTTGCGAAAGGAATTTTCTGTGAGCTACCATGGCATCATCCAGCACCTCAGCGAAGAAAGGATCAGATATGTTAGTCCAAGGAGAGTGGAAAGCACCAAATTTTAAGATCGTGCCCGCAGTTGCAGCAGCCCTAGATCCGAACGGAGCTCAATCTCAGATTCCTCCTAAGGTACTGCTTATCAACGATATCCGTAATCATTTTAACTGTTCTATTCAAGAAATGGGAAACCTAGAACTGGACATTGTGCGTGAGGAACTATGTGTGGATGGTACTTTGAAACCCGAGCACAAACATCTGGAAGATAAGGGTTTAGTCCACATTGCACATCTTCCTCGAAACTTTTGAGATAAATGGGTTAGGTACATTCTCAGCCGAGTACACGATGGCAAGATTTGGCTTGAGCAACCTATTGAGATCACAAGGAAAATGATTCATCAAGTTACCGGTCTTCCCATGTTGAACAAAGTGAAAACTACCAAAACCCTAGGTCGGACGGAACTAGAGAAGAAAACCCTAGCCGAGTGGGATGGTAGAGGCATGAAGGTTAGCAGCATTACCGACGCCGAACTGAAGTTTGGTACACATATCATTGCACACAAGATTTACAGTTCTAGTCGACAGAACAGTGTCTCATGTGAAGCTGTTGACCTAGCATACAAAGTGGTCAAAAACAACTTGACATTTGACCTAGCAGACTTATTGTTGAAACAGTTCAACAAGAACATGGAAAGCATCAAAACTTCCAAAAACAATCCATGTAAGTTTGGATCCTTGATAGTCTATTTATTCTTCTATGTTCAGAAATTCTTCCCTTCTAAAGGAAAAGTGGTATGGAGAAAAGATGTGCCAGTACTTTATGAAATTAATGAATTCATCGTAGAAATGGGTGAAAACTTTGAAAGCATCATGGATAATTATTTTGAGTCTTTCAAAGAGAAAATGAATGACAGATTCCGGATTCCACAGAAGTTGGTGGAAGATTACAAAGATGACATCTGTTTTATGGTAGATTGTGATAATGTGTATATTCAAGCAGTTAAACCGAGAACTGTGTATGCAAAACCTCTTCCTTATGAGGTAAATATTGATGAAACCAAGAACAATATTGAAGCACTTCTAAATCAGCCTGTCAATCCCAAAGCCCCATATTTTGGAACATATGATGAAGCTAAGATGAGAATTGAACTAAGCATAAAGCTTCCACAGGCGGTAAACAAAGGAAAGAAAAGGATAGCTAAAATGCAAATGATAACCGAGGAGAAAGAAGAAATTGGTGAAAAAGAAGAGGAAAAGGATGAGAAAATAGAGGAACCAGAACCTGTAAAGAAGAAAGGAAAAGTTTTTATCACTAAGGCATCTGTGCCTCCCACTGATGTGTTTACAAGGAGAAATACAAGAGGAAAGGTAGAAAAGGCAGATAAGGACATAGTATTCAAAAGGCCTCCTCTAACCCTTCAAGAAAAGCTCAAACTCTTCAGAGATGGATCAGGATCTGGAGTAAGTAACATAAAATCCTTGAGATATGAAACCAGATCGGAAGCAGAGCAGAAGGAAATAGAAGATGCTGTTGTTGAGAAGATGGGACAGTGGAAATACTCTCCTGAAGAAATTACCCCACAGGTTCCAGCAGTTCTATTGAATCCGATAAGAATGAGATGGAGCAATGCAAGGAAAACTGTAATAGACATATTTGATCAAAACCTAAGATAGTTGATGCCGAGCCTGAACAATGATGAAGTAAAGAAGGCACTAAAAGAAAATGAAAACAAGATGACATTGAAGTTCAATACTTGTTTGATTTTGATCAACAATATTGAATCGGTTGTGAAGGCTGCAAAAGCCACATGGAAGAACATATACCACCTTCACCAACTGAGCATTGAAACTGTAATAATAAAGGATATTGAAGATGACAGCGATGAGCAAGAAGAAGACACCGAGGTAGATGATACTGTAAGGATAGCAGCAGAAGTCATTGCATCCCTTCCTACCTCTCTAGTGAAAGTCTCTACATCCAGCCCAGAGACACCTTCAAGCATGGTTGTGACAACTTCCACATTTGTCCAATCATCCCTAGCAACATCAGAGGCAGCTACCATTTCTTCTACCGAGCTGCAGTCTCCTGTACCAGTAAGTTTTCCAGCTTTTGAATCATCAAGTGTAAATATTGTAAGTTCTCCAGTAGAAAGTATACCAGTGTCAATAGCCAGCCCTACTTTATCTACTGTCACTACTACAAGAGCATTAAGTACAGATAAGCCTAAGGCTCTACCGAGTATAAAATTTTTGGGTAAAAATATAGTTGAGGATATAGACCTAGATGAAGAGATAGAGATTCCTACTTTAGATTTTGCAAATCTCTCAGCAGACCAGATGCAGAATATAGGTGAGATCCTCCAAAGGAAAGCAAAACAAAAGAAGCTTAAGGAGGAGAGAGACAAAGAGTATCAAATCATCAAGGATGCTAAGGACATTTTGTCTGATGCATTAGGCATTAAAGTAGACTCCTCCCAGCATGTTTTGTTACAATTGGCAGAAGCAGTTGAGAAATACAATGAGGACTCATCCAGGACAGAAAAGTTAGTTGAAAGAGCCGAGAAGAGATTCAACAATAAAGTGCTTGAGCACATTGCTCAGCACATAGCTATTAACCAAGTAGAATTGTCTTCAGTTTTGTCTAACACAGAGTCTATTTATTCGAATGCTACCTCTCTTTTGGCCAGACTATGCAATTTTTCCGAGTTCACAAAGGATGTCAAAGATAAAATGAATAAAATGGATGAGGATATGAAGATTAGCATACAGAAGCTGCAACTTGAACCAAGTTCAAGCTCTGCTCATCACATGAAAATTTCACATCTATCCAATATGCAGTCTGATCTATTGAAAGAAGACTCAAGGATCCGGTCCACACTGCTAGACATCCAACACATGATCCTTCCCATCATGAATACAATGTATAAGCACATTGAACATTCCAGAACATTGATTCATGACAATCAGTTCTCCATAGCAGATCACATGATTGAACTCTCTGTAGAAATCCAAATTGCCATACAAACATGTAAGATTCTGCAAGAAAGTTCGGACAGAACCCTGGCACTAATAATGAAGGTACATTCTGATTTCTTATCAAATTTTGGATTCTCTCTGTAAATAACTTGTATATGCACCTTTGGCATTATCGTCAAAAAGGGGGAGATATGTATAGAAGGAGAGATATGTATACTGTATAGATTTGTATAAGAAACAGTTAACACATTGAAAGGGGGAGACAATGTATAAAGCCCTATAACAAAGACAAATTTTGAAAAATCAAAATAAAACTCAGCATGATTCGGTGTATATAAATTTTGGCCAATAAGTGTTTTTGTCACTAATGCCAAAGGGGGAGATTGTTGGCATTAAGCAGTATTGCCACTAGTGACAACACTTATTTGCATTCTGGATGGAAACCGAGCAGACAGTGCAAACCGAGCAGACAGTGCAAACCGAGCAGACAGTGCAAACCGAGCAGACAGTGCAAACCGAGCAGACAATGGAAACCGAGCAAGTTAGTACAAACCGATCAGGACAATGTAAACCGAGTAACATCTTGTCTACCGAGTCACCAATGCTTACCGAGTTCAATACCTACCGAGTGATCAGTATGAACCGTGCCTTCACTTCTACCGAGTGCATGACGATGCCGAGTAATGCAGTGGACGCCGAGTATCAGAAAGTCACCGAGTCAGTGTGAAGGAACCGAGTAACCATATTTGGGCCGACTTAGTAGCACTTATGTTTATTTGTCAAGCCGACTGTATAATTGTAATTGTAATTAATTGTTTGAGACTTGTATATAAACTATATTGTAAAAAGATGAAAAAGAATCATGAATAAAGTAGAATATATGTGAAAGAAAAAGAAAGGCAGAGATAAGCGAATTGCAGAAGGCTTCAGAAGTATAAGGTTCAGCAAAGACAAATTCATCACAGAAGGTGATCAGTACATCAGAGAATCTCAATCAGCAATCCAGTTGCAAAGCAGAGATCTACTGTTTCATTCTAACAGGTGAATCAGTACTAAATCCTTTAACCGGGTAGACTTAACAGTCTTTGTATAAATCTCTTTACCGAGTGCATACTTCACTGTATGTTTGTAAATCCTTTAACAGGGTGGATTTAGCAATCCTTATTGCTCCTAACAGGGCAGATCATCAGAAGTGATCAAATTGTAAGCCTTAACCGGCCAACTTTATTCTGCAGTATTAAAGCTTTGTGGGTTTCATCCCCACCCCAGTTTTACTTTCTTTTGGAAGGTTTCTGGGTAACCAAATCCATGTGTCATTATTGTGAATGCTTTTAAGTTTCATGCTTTCTGTATGCAAAGGTTAAAAGTAAAATACATGTTAAAAGAGAAGAAAATTTGGAGTTACTGATTCACCCCTCCCCTCTTAGTAACTTGGTTAATTCCTGAATATTTCCAACACCCTCCCCCTAACATCACTCTACATTCCCCGTTAACATCTAACATTCATTCATTCTTTCAATTATTAATAAAATGTAACATTCAATCAATATCACATGATAACATTCATTAACACATTAGATTCGTTAACACGCAACATTCATCAATATGAAAATAAACACATAATTCATGAACATTCATTAGCACATAATTAAATTCATTGAGACATAAAATTCAGTCATTATCAATTAAGGTATTTAGATGAAAATCATTTCTTTTTTCTCTTTCTAATTTTTTTTTCTATGTAAGCTCTAAGAGGAGCATCAGTGTTATCATCAATACCCCCCTCATCAGTTGTTTTGTTCTCTGTTCTTGATGATCTCAAATTCCTATGCTGCTGCAAAGGGGGGTCCTCTACAATAACAAATGAAAGAGTTAAATTTAAAATATTTAATTATAATTGTTACAAGTATTTAATTATTTTAAAGAACATAACTGTGGCGCTCTTTAATTACCTGATCTGGCCACATCATTTTGTCTAGACTCAACCTCAACATGCTCATGAGCACCGACCCCTCGATCCTCTACAGTTGCTATACAAAATGTTACATTAATCCAAACACCAATTGTAATTACATATAAAAATTTTAATAGCAAATGTATACCTCCACCACTAGGATGCACATCATGCGAACCTTCATTATGCATAGATTGTGTAGAAGGATTGTCAGGCTGCATTCCAATATCCTACACATTGTTATCATTGCTTTCTTAAAATAGATATACTCACTTTATATTAGAACTTAACATCAAATAGACTAATTGGTAAAGTATTCAATTTGAAATAAATTTCATTTAGCTTATTTACCTGTGGCTCAGATGCATCATTATTTGAACCTTGCACACTGATTTCAGCTCGTAGCCATTCAACCACGGCTCTATAGCCTTGTTGGAAGCCAATTCTCTTGTCCTCTTCTGTGAGGCATCTATTGAACTCTGACCCCTACATTTTTGCTTGGTATGGTGAATTTTACTTGCATTGTTTGATCAAAAAAAATTTCCTTGCAATATATAAAAAAATTGATACAAGTTTTCATTTACTAATACTTACAACTCGTGCTTGAAGTTTGGAAAAACCACCAGAGCCGAGCTTGTGTGTCCCGTGCTTTTCTAATCTTGCCTTTGTTGCCTTTGATGTGTCAAGAACTCTATGAAAAGTTTGAAATATGTTAGAGACCAGTACAGGAAAAATTTAGAGGTTAATTAGTACATAATTACAGGAAAAATTTAGAGGTTAATTAGTACATAATTACATTCTCAAAAGTATCACATACCTTGCTCTACTCTCTACTGGCGTAATTCCTTTTTTCATGTCGGCTTTATACGATCATCAATTACATAATTAGTAAACAAAAATCACAATAGAAATATATAAATTACAAACATAAACCATTAAGTGGAACGACATTACCTCGACGATTAATTCTATTATATTCCAACTTCCATAGGCGAGGTGTCATTCTTCATGGCTTTGATGTAGTCTCTTCTTTCCCATTGAAAAGATGTTTTTCCATACTTCGATACTTATGATTCCTGTGGAGGAAGTGTCTGTACTCATCAAACACATGCTTTCCTAAACTTTTTGAATGACGAGATTTCATCTTTGGACCACAAACTGGACATGCAAATTTTCCCTTTGTTTGAAGACCTACAAGATAATGATATAATTGGATTATTAAATATGTTGATTTTTATAATTAGAATTATCATGCGCAACTTGAATTCACTATAACATACCACAAAAATGTGTTAGCCCTGGGGCATCATGTATTGTCCATACAAGTATTGCATAGAATTGAAATTGTCTTTGTCCTATTGGTCTAGACACATCATACATAGTGACACCGTTGCATAACTCCACCAACTCATCAATAAGAGGCTCAATATATACATTCATATCTTTAACTTGATATTTACCTACTTGAATGAACAGTAACATTACATAATTATTGTGACCATTTTACTGTAAGATTTGTAAGTACATGTAAATTAATAACTATCAAATGATAAAATACCTGGAACAATCATTGCCAACATAATGTGCTCCCTCTTTATTGACATCCACGGAGGAATGTTATTGTTGATAACAAAAATAGGCCACATCGAGCAAACAGATCTCATCTCTCCAAATGGATTGACACCATCCGTTGCCAATGAAAGCCTGAGATTACAAGGTTCTTCTTTGAAGTGTTGCCACTTTTCCTCTATGTGCATAAATGCCAAACCATCCGCAGGGATTCGAATAATGTCATCTCGACTTCTATTGCGTGCATGGTAATCCATAAATTGTGCCAAGCTAGTACACCTGAATAATTGTCGCATCCGTGGAATAATGGGGATGTAGCGAAGAACCTTGTGAGGCACCTTTTTTGTTATTCGATCTGTTCGATATCTACTCGTATGACATACAGGGCATTGTGTTGCAAATTCATGTTCTTTATAATATATAATATGATCATTGGGACAAGCATGTATTGCTTGATACTCCATTCCAATATCTTTCATAATAGCAGATAATTCTCGATATGAGCGAGGTAGAATATTTGATGGTGGTAACAAAAACTCGCCTATCAATCTACAGCAAAAAATATAAGTTGTTAATATAAACAATATTAGTGGTACATTATTCACCCTTTGTTAACTATAAAGACATATATGACATACCTTCACATACATGACATTGTTATGTTGGATAAACCATTCATAACCTTCAAGTTCAACAACAACAATACAGCAGAGAGAAGACTTGTTTGGGAGTCTTTGTATAGGGGCTCGTATGCCTTCTCAAGTAGAGGTACATCGAGGCTATCATCATCATCATGATCAGATCCGCTTGGACTAAATGTGTCATGGATCAATGTATTTATACCATCATCTTCAATTGTGTTTTCTGGTGCATGATCATCATCTTCCATGGGATCATTATCTTCACCTTGGATATTCGCACCCCCATGTTCCTCCATATCATGTACTTCCTTGGGGAGATCAACCTATATAAAATTGATTAACATAAATAAACCATGATCTTCAACTCATCATCAAGTGATTTCATATGTATATAAATTGTTAAAATGATATAATGAACAACTTACCAGTGGATGATAGTCATGCCCCCCTTCAATGTGACCATTCTCCCTACAATGTCTCTTAACTGTTTTAATTAGCAGTCTTCTACGGTTTAAGCCCTTACAAATTTTGCAGGGACAATAACATTTTCCATCACCTTTTCTTTTCAAGTTAGACCACAATCTAGCGATTGTCTCCCTATTTTGTTCTTCACTTATATTATCTGACATGATCGTTCTTCGCAGGAAGCAAAAATTGGGCTATGAAAACTTCGGTCTACAACTTTCAGTGACTAAGCAAAATTGTCAAAAGTACACAAATCTTCTTAGAACTAGTTAAATCCTTTAATATTTTAAAAGTCTAGTTAAAATATACATTAGATTAAAAAATATACAATTTTCATGCCTGAGCGCGCGGCTACAACTAGTGCAATGGTCTTCTTGCTTAGCTCTAGAAGCTCTCTAGCAATCAAAACATATAAGCTACAAGGCCTAACAACAATTTCAAAACATATAAGCTACAAGGCAAGACATATTACATGACATGGCAAAAGGATTAAAATATACATTAGATTAAAATATATACAATTTTCAAACCTGAGCGTGGGCTATAACTCGTGCAATGGTCTTCTTGCTTAGCTCTAGAAGCTCTCCAGCAATCAAAACATATAAGCTATTAGAATTCATTAACTTTCTGTAATTGGAAAACTCTATTTGATATTAGACCGTAAACTACTACTATTCTCTCCATAAGAACTAAGTACAAAATTCTTTCAAGTTCACATCCATGATTCCCTTTAGATTAAAATATACAGCAAAAATAAGCTAAAAGTCTAGTTAAAATATACATTAGATTAAAAAATATACAATTTTCAAACCTAAGCGCGCGGCTATAACTCATGCAATGGTCTTCTTGCTTAGCTTTAGAAGCTCTCCAGCAATCAAAACATATAAGCTACAAGGCCTAATAGCAATTTCAAAACAAGGGTCATCAAAAGAACCAAAAACAATGTGTGCAAACAATACCTTGTGAAGTGGTATAGACAATTAGAAGATGCTACTATGTGCTAGGGAACTTCTTAGAACTATTGGTATATTCTTACAACTTGTTACACCTGGGATATTCTTCTCTGTAGATGCTACTGTGTGTCGTGGTCCAAACGGGCCCATAAATGTGGTTGAATAGCAATACATTCAAGTGGCAATTACACAAGGGACAGTCACTGTGAGATATCCTCATGTGTGACTATCCTTGTCACAAATGAGGACATCTCACAGTGACTGTCCCTTGTGTAATTGCCACTTGAATGAGGTCAGTCACTGTAAAGACAACATGATAATGTACACATACAATGAGTGTACATTATCATGTTGTCTTTACAGTGGCTGCCCTCATGTTGTATATCCTTCTCTGTAGATGCTACTACGTGCTAGGGAACTTCTTAGAACTGTTGGTATATTCTTACAACTTGTTACACCTAGGATATTCTTCTCTGTAGATGCTACTGTGTGTCGTGATCCAAACGGGCCCATAAATGTGGTTGAATAGCAATACATTCAAGTGGCAATTACACAAGGGACAGTCACTGTGAGATGTCCTCATGTGTGACTGTCCTTGTCACAAATGAGGACATCTCACAGTGACTGTCCCTTGTGTAATTGCCACTTGAATGAGGAACAAGGAGGAAGTGATACAATAATAGGGGGGTGATCATTTTAAAATGTGTTGGACACAGATATGTCCTCATTTCTGGGTATTTTAGCTCTCTAACAGCTGAATACCAGATTAAATAATAATGACAAAAGAAAAATAAACCCAACGTACTCAGAAATTGTAGCTGTGATTTTGCGGAGGGAATCTCTCTCGGCGCTGTTGAAAACACAAATGAAAACCCGCTTGATTTCGCGGAGGGAATCTCTCTCGGTGCTGTTCAAAACACAAATGACAACCCGCTTTGTTCAAAACACAAATGATAACCCGCTTGATTTCGCGGAGGGAATCTCTCTCGGCGCTGTTGAAAACACAAATGACAACGTTCCTTTTTTTTTTTGCACTTATATCCCGACCAACATAAGGTCCATTTGTAATACAACATGATAATGTACACTTACAGTGAGTGTACATTATCATGTTGTCCTTAGAGTGACTATCCTCATTTGTTGAAGAAGAAAAGCATTAATGTGGCTGAATAGCAATACATTCAAGTGGAAATTACACAAGGGACAGTCACTATGAGATGTCCTCATTTGTGACTGTCCTTACAGTGAGTGTACATTATCATGGTGTCTTTAGAGTGACTGTCCTCATTTGTTGAAGAAGAAAAGCATTAATGTGGTTCAATAGCAATACATTCAAGTGGCAATTACACAAGGGACAATCACTGTGAGATGTCCTCATGTGTGACTGTCCTTGTCACAAATGAGGACATCTCACAATGACTGTCCCTTGTGTAATTCAAGTGGCAATTACACAAGGGACAGTCACTGTGAGATGTCCTCATTTGTGACTGTCCTTACAATGAGTGTACATTATCATGTTGTCTTTAGAGTGACTGTCCTCATTTGTTGAAGAAGAAAAGCATTAATGTGGTTCAATAGCATACATTCAAGTGGCAATTACACAAGGGACAATGTCATGAGCCATGACATATTGAACTTATTATAATAATAAAATGATTAGATGATATATAATAATCTATTATTAACGGTATATAACAATAATATATAATTATTATCAAAAGATAATAATAATATATAGCTAGCATAATAAGTAATATGTTAATTAAATAATATTAAAATATTAATAAATAATATAATTATGATTATAATTATAATATAAATTAATAATAAATAATTATTAATAAATTATATATATTATATTATAATAATATATTAAGTAATAATATTAAATCAATTATTGATATAATAATTTTAATATATAAATAATATTAATAAACCTCTCAATATAAAACAATATGTTATCACTATAATAATATTTATTATAATATTATTAATATTACTAACATCATTAATTATAATATTTAATAATAACAATAACATTAATAATAATAATAATAATAATAATAATAACGTTTAAAGCAATATCGAATATCTGTAATCGATATACATCTACATTAAACATCTGCATTATCTATCACGATGAGGAATGAAGAAGTGATACAACAATCACTAGTCATTACACATCGATACCATGAGAGGATGATTAATGAACCAAATACTATGAAGTCAAGATCAACATGATATGAATAAGGGATAGGTCGCTATGTGTTTTAGAAGATGTATTGATAAGCAAGAAGGATAACCATTCATATATTATAAATAATCATTAATTGCACAAGTTTAGACAATGACATATCCAATAAAGCAATATCAAACATGAAGACCCGCTAGCAAATATGCACCATCACTTCCTATGTTATCATGACAATAACATAAACTAGATTGAATTCTACTATCTATATCAATAGACACCACATAGGAGGATATCGACTAAAGGATTGAAAGATTATCGATTGTCTGAGATAAACCACATCTTGTAGAAACACAAAAGCATTAGTGATTATATCACAAGCTATTGATGAATGAGGCATCAGTCATGGATAATAAGTACAATGTATCCTTAAGTATTAACAGGAATGGAAGTCAATTTGAAGATCAAACTCCATTACCAGCAATCAACCAATAAATGGACAATTATCAGAAAATGATATCGACTTATATCAGAGTAGAAAGATTGGATATAATCATAACAATATGGGATAAGGAAAGAGTTAATATCGATTGACTAAATACTAATGATAGTTAGACCAAACTAATACAAACACAATGGATGTTAACTACTGGTTGCACTACCAATTAGGGAAGATTACCTTCATAAAAAGATTTGATATTGAGTCAATCTGGGAGTTATCTATGATCAGAAAATAATGAAATAATATTATGTGAACTATCGGATTATGGAAAGGTGTGATTAACAAAGGGACATGGAGGAAGAAACAAGACACGTCTCATTCATAGCATCTCTTCATTTGTTAAAGACAATATAAGAATGCATTCTCGTCAGTCACTCAAGGCATCATTAGAACTTTATTTACTTATCCATATTTGGATATACTCAATAGAGCATCTGCCTTTGGCAGTTTGGTTTCAAGTTTATCATTGCAGATCAGAGACAACACCATGATTGCATAGATAGAAAGGATAGTCAGAAACAACATCAATATTTGAAGTTGCAAGCATATAATTCAGAATCTGAAATAGCAACATATCACTCATAGCGATATTACACATTTGCATAATTACATCATCATATCAGACACAGCAAATACATTGCTGTAAGCAATACTTATTGATTGTATATCGATATTGTTTATATCAGACATAGCATCATTATACTATCACTATAAGTGATAGGAAACATCATATTCATAGCATATTTCATATCATTATATCCGACAGTGCTATTAAACATATTGGTATCAATATCATCTTGCACACATATTGTGATTGAATCTGAAATAGGGTTGATATCTTAAGTAACCTCCATTACTTAGTTTAATTGTAAGTATCTGATAGAGTAAGTTTGAGAAGTGGAGTAATTGTTCCTATTTTCCAAGTTAGCCAAAAAGGGGACATTACAGACAATCACTGTGAGATGTCCTCATGTGTGACTGTCCTTGTCACAAATGAGGACATCTCATAATGACTGTCCCTTGTGTAATTCAAGCGGCAATTACACAAGGGACAGTCACTATGAGATGTCCTCATTTGTGACTATCCTTACAGCGAGTGTACATTATCATGTTGTCTTTAGAGTGACTGTCCTCATTTGTTGAAGAAGAAAAGCATTAATGTGGTTCAATAGCAATACATTCAAGTGACAATTACACAAGGGACAATCACTGTGAGATGTCCTCATGTGTGACTATCCTTGTCACAAATGAGGACATCTCACAATGACTGTCCCTTATGTAATTCAAGAAGAAATTACACAAGGGATAGTCACTGTGAGATGTCCTCATTTGTGACTGTCCTTACAGTGAGTGTACATTATCATGTTGTCTTTAGAGTGACTGTCCTCATTTGTTGAAGAAGAAAAGCATTAATGTGGTTCAATAGCAATACATTCAAGTGGCAATTACACAAGGGACAATCATTGTGAGATGTCCTCATGTGTGACTGTCCTTGTCACAAATGAGGACATCTCACAATGACTGTCCCTTGTGTAATTCAAGCAGCAATTACACAAGGGACAGTCACTGTGAGATGTCCTCATTTGTGACTATCCTTACAGTGAGTGTACATTATCATGTTGTCTTTAGAGTGACTGTCCTCATTTGTTGAAGAATAAAATCATTAATGTGGTTCAATAGCAATACATTCAAGCGGCAATTACACAAGGGACAGTCACTGTGAGATGTCCTCATTTGTGACTATCCTTACAGTGAGTGTACATTATCATGTTGTCTTTAGAGTGACTGTCCTCATTTGTTGAAGAAGAAAAGCATTAATGTGGTTCAATAGCAATACATTCAAGTGGCAATTACACAAGGGACAATCGATCACTGTGAGATGTCCTCATGTGTAACCTTTGTGAAGGCAAGTGCCAATTTGTACCCAAGTTACCAATATTGTGGCAAAAGTGGGAATGAAGCATTTAGGGGTCAAATTGGGCAAAGAAGTGTAGAAGTGGCGTATGTGAGGTCTAAATAGCCTAACTAAGTCATGGTTAGGGTCTTATGGTGTTTGAACAATAATTTTTGAACCAAAATCCCAAAGGTTGTAACAAGTTGTCAATGTTGTCATTCACAACATTGACAACATTTGTGCAAGGGAGCATTTTCGAGTAAGATGGTTATGTAACTATATGAAACCATTGAATTAGGCATCAGATCAACTATAAGAGGCCTCCATCGATCTGTGCAAAAGGTTGGGGGGAAAAACATTTGGAATTAAGAAGATTTGTAGAGTAACACGGTTTTAGTGAATTCTTGAGTTTTTTTGTTTCTTTGTTTTCAGTTGATTAATGGATTAGATAGCTCGCAGTGTCTATTGGAAAAGTTAGTACAAGTTGTTTTTTTATTCTGTGTTGTGTTTTTTTTGAGTTTTGAAGCATTCCAACTAGTTTGTTAATTCTTTTGTTAAGTACCCTATCATTGGTTTGAACCAGGCAGGTTGAACAAATGGAGTCTTAGCTCATCATTCCATTGTCAATTTTGTACGGGCTCTTGGAATGGGTGAGGAGACTCCATGTACTATATGTTTGGAAGGAGGGGCCCTGGGAAGCTCATTTTCTATGTTTGCAATGATGTCCTAGGTGAGTTAGTTGAGCACAGTTAGGGATGACAAATCATTACAAGAAGATTACAACAAGTTGAATGCATTGGTTGCTTCAACTAAAATCTCATGGAGAGGTAGACACACATCTAAAGAAGCCCCAAGTCAAATTAGAAGATTGGGTGAGTTTCTTTGGCTGCTAAGAAAACAAACTCTTAGTCAGACTGTCCAAGTTGTGTCAAAATACTTGTTTTCAGGCATGGCTTAAGCAGTTGGTGTACAAAAAATCTAGGAGGAGAAGACCTTAGATATCTTGGAGTTCTCAATAAAGGGCATCTGAATCCTAAGCCCTTTAGGTGGCTTAATATAAACAAAAAGGCTTGACAAAGGCCTAATTGCTACCAGCCTATTTTTGGGTGCAATTGGCATGGTTTGATGAACCGGATTGAAGTACTGATGAAAAGTATAGGTGAAGGAGTAATATTGAAACCAATAGAGGTCCTAGTGGCCAGCCTCTCCATGGAGTAAAGTTCTAGTTGAATGTGTTTCAATTTGTGAAGACAAGACTAGGAGTGTCCTAGTAGCTAGATTGGTATTGAGCAGAGTTCGTTGTATTTCTTGTTGGTGTGCACTAGTTGAAGGAGTGGGATCTTGGGTAGAGATACCTAAAGAGTGTATGGATAGTTAAGTACCCTATCAAGTCAAAACATTGGCCTAAAGAGACCCTAGTGAAGGATAGGGAGTGAGCAAGACAAAGTGTTACATCAATTAACAAGATCATTTTTTGGTAATTGTGTACATTATCATGTTGTCTTTACAGTGACTGTCCTCATTTGTTGAAGAAGAAAAGCATTAATGTGGTTCAATAGCAATACATTCAAGTGGAAATTACACAAGGGAATATCACTATGAGATGTCCTAAGTGTGACTGTCCTTGTCACAAATGAGGACATCTCATAGTGACTGTCCCTTGTGTAATTGCCACTTGAATGAGGACAGTCATTGTAAAGACAACATGATAATGTACACAAGTACCGTGAAGGTAGTCGCAAGTTAGGGCTGTTTCATTGCATACCCGAAACAATGAAGACATTACAGTCCACAAAATGTTTGTGCTTGAAAGATGAACAAATAAAATTAAACTTCTAAATAACCAAAGCCGCTAACAATAAATTCAACACAGATATGTCCTCATTTCTGGGTATTTTAGCTCTATAACAGCTGAATACCAGATTACATAATAATGACAAAAGAAAAATAAACCCAAAGTACTCAGAAATTGTAGCTGTGATTTCGCGGAGGGAATCTCTCTCGGCGCTGTTGAAAACACAAATGACAACGTTCTTGTTTGTTTTGCCCTTATATCCCGATGTGATTTCGCGGAGGGTTACGGTGCTATTGAAAACACAAATGACAACATTCCTTTTTTTTTTTGCCCTTATATCCCGACAACATCGCAATTGCAAGTTAGGGCTTTTTCACTGCATACTCGAAACAATGAAGACGTTACGGTCCACAAAATGTTTGTGCTTGAAAGATGAACAAATAAAATTAAACTTCTAAATAACCAAAGCCGCTAACAATAAATTCAACATAGATATGTCCTCATTTCTGGGTATTTTAGCTCTCTAAAAGCTGAATACCAGATTACATAATAATGACAAAAGAAAAATAAACCCAACGTACTCAAAAATTGTAGCTGTGATTTTGCGGAGGGTTACGACGTTGTTGAAAACACAAATGACAACGTTCCTTTTTTTTTTGCCCTTATATCCCGATGTGATTTCGCGGAGGGTTACGGCACTGTTGAAAAAACAAATGACAACGTTCTTGTTTTTTTTGCCCTTATATCCTGATGTGATTTCGCAGAGGGTTACGGCGCTGTTGAAAACACAAATGACAACGTTCCTTTTTTTTTTTGTCCTTATATCCCGACAACGTCACAATGGCGACGTTTCCAAATGTATTGTCGTCACAAATTGCGATGGTGTCGGGCTATATTTGAAAAAAAAAAAGCCAAAACCGCATGACATTTGCCTGTCGTCGCAAATTGTCGTCGCAATTTCACCCCAAATGTATTAGTGTTCTTGGAGATGCAAGACTAATTTATGTAAGATTGTTTTAATACTAGATTTGGACAAAAATGATCCTTCAAGGATTATATGGACTTGTATATGATGTATTCTAAGAGCCATTACCATCATAATAATGATATTAAGTAGAATATTGGAAAGTTGAACCTATCTAATTTTGATGGGTCTAGAAAGGCATCAACAAGAGCATGGGTTCAAAAAGAAGATAACTACTTCTAGCTTAATACAATGCCTAAAGATAAAGAAATCAAACTTTTATCTTTGCACTTGGAGGGAGTCATCTATGAATAGTGGCACTATAGAATGGTCACACTTGACCACAATCATATCACTTCATATGTTGATTTCATGAAAAGACTCATAGATCACTTTGATGGAAAGGATCCAGAGTTCAACTTCAAGGAGTTAGCACAAATAAAGAAGATCAAACTGGTGAATAATTACATAATAGAATTTTAGAGATTGTCCATGTTGGTTACAAATATTTTAGAGAGGAGACTAGTTGTGTTGTTAATGGATGGATTGATGGAACTCCTAAAGGCTTGGGTTAAAGGGTTTAACCCCAACACACTCATAGAGTGATTAAGAAGGTGCATAACCTAGCTACTTCATCTTGAAAGAGTCATGCACATCCCTAACCATCTCTCCCATAAGAAGACAAGGACAAGGAGCCATTCTAGAGGCAACCTCCAATGGATGAGGTCACTCATCAAGAGCTACAGAGGAAGAAGCTTTGCTTCACCTGCAAGGATCCTTGGGAATCAGGTCACCATTTTCTTGGCAAGGGAAAAATCTATTACATCAAGTTGGTTCCTAATAGCGAGGAAGAAAGAAAATAAATTGAATCTCTAGAGGAAGAGACTAATCATACAGATAGGATCACTACACTTGTGCATAAGGGAGGTTCCATTACTACACTTTGCACAACTCTAAGATGTGTATTTCAAGTTCATGGTACAGTTCAAGGGGATGTTTACACAAGTTGGAACATTAAGGATTTGAGGTCAAGGTGGCGGAAGATACGTTACTACCATGCACTCATGTGGTACTATAGTTTAGCATCACCATAGGGAACTACACAATGATGAATAAATTTTTCGTTGTAGATTTGGATGATATAGATGCCATTTTGAGAAATCAATGGATGGACACCCTCAACTTGTAAATACACCCAGAGTTTCAAGAAGATAGAGTTCTCATACAAAGTGAATGGTAAGAAGATGGTACTGAGAGGGATGTCTAATAGAGAGATTCTAGCGAGGAAGATGGAGGCAATTTTTAGGCATAATGAGATTCGGGTTTCTGAGGATTGGAAGTCTCATTTTCTAGTAGAGTACTCCAAGAACACGTTTTCTTGCCAGTTGATGGAAAAATGAATTTGGGATAATTTAGGGATAAGGTGGTTGATGACATCATCTACTACAAGGATGGGATCTACTTGGTACTAGAATCAAAGATGAAGAATGAAATCTTAAGGGAGATTAACGGTCCACCCCTTACAGCATTCGAGGATTGAGTTTACAATTACTTGAGGGCATGCAATATTTGGGTGATGAGGACTATAATGTCCCTAATAAATAGAAAATGAATTGATTAAATTAATTGGTTAAGTGGTCCCAAACTAATTAATTATATGTTAGCCTTCTTGTAATCTTTTCGGAAACTTCTTGGAGCTCTTTATAAGGTCATGGTTTGCATTGTAGGAAATCATCATGGAGTTATTTTCTTGTGTATTCATGATTCCAATTAGAATTAAGTTCTTGTTTACATTTTTAGAGGTGCAAGACCCTCCCTAGTTTGTAATTGTAGCTTCAGTGATTAGCAACCACCCTACTCTGTCATTGGAGATATTGCTTCAGATATTTTACTTTGTACCTTTATTATCAAATTTGTGAAGTCTTTGTAATAATTAAAGATATATTTTATTAGTGTTGACTCATTAGTGTTATATTCTTGTGTGTTGATTCATTGGTAATAAGATATCTATCTAACAAAACTAATAGTTGAAGTCACTATACGATGTTTTACTGTGTATGGTGGGAGTCATACGTGTATGAAGTGAAGAGTGCCATTAGTCCATATGTTTAAGGGCGTGTCATATGGTGTGGAGTGCCAAGCATGTACAAGTGGAAGTGAGGTGTTTTCATACGTCATACAATGTGGAGGGGCAAGTCTGTACAAGATAAGTGAGGTGTTTCCATATAGAGTTCAAGGATAGGGTGTTGTATGGAAGCAACACTGTATGGGTGAGGGGAGAAGTGTGCCAGGGGTGTGTCCTATAGGGTGAAAAGGAAGTCGTTGGATGGGAGATTTCTCTCGAGACATTATATTGTTCCTATTAAGGTGGGGGCATCTTCTATGGAGGTGGAGATTTTCTTGGTGGAAGAGGATATCTACTATTTTTAAGGGTTTTTTCCTATATTTGGTTGTTTGATTGAGGTTTTGATCAAATGTGGCTTCTCTTCCTAGTTGTTTCTTTCTTTTTTGTCCCTCTTGAGGTGGGTACCTTCCCTATTGAGGCAAAGATGTGCTTTGCAAGAGAGTTCTAGACTTGTTGGTGAAGTTCCTTTGCTAACAGACACGGTTTGGTTTTAGGAGCAATTTTAAAACTTGTTATGAAGGTTTGGGGAGCCTTTCAAAGCCCTCAATTCCTTTTCATCATTTGGGAGGATCAATTTTTTTGAGTTAGAGTAATTCTGTATCCTTTTGCTTATGGAACTTAAGGTCATGAGAGCTTTATTAAAACTCATTGATTAAGTGAAGGGAGCCTAGAAAAACCCATGGATCATCTTTGAGGTTAAGGAAGCCTATAAAAACCTTATGTATTAAGTTGCAAGGTGTTTGCTTGTTGTTTGTGATAGCTAAAGCTTTGTATGCTTACTTTATTTTAGGTTGTTATTTTTCTTTTCTCTTGTAGGTGTCTCTTTCTTGTGAGTTCCAGATCCCTATCAAAATTTGTTATGAAGGGTTTTAGGCTCCCTTCAAAACCTATTTTACCCTAATAAAAAATAAAATACTATTTTAATATATAAACCATATCTTATATATACTCCAATTTCATTTATTAACCAAAAATATATCTTCAAAACCATTATGGTTCATATAATGACCTCTCTAATTTGTAGAAAAAATAATATCATTTCATTGATGCTTTATAATTATTGTAAAAAATTTAAGAATTATTGTCAAAAAAACAATAACAAATTTTTATTATATTTATCTATCCTCAATAAATCTTTTTGATATAAATTTATTAAATTATTCTAAATTTGTCAAAGCATTATGATAAATATTAGTTTTACAAAATATTTATTCATTTCCACCATAGATGCTAGAGGAATAATCCTATTTTTCAAAGAATTTAAATATTCTTACTTTACAAAATATCTATAGTCAAAGCTAATAAGAATAGTGGCAAGCTGTAATATGTGGACTTATATGACAATTTCATTGTTTTCTTTTAATTAAAAGTATAGTAGCATACCTATTTTTAGATAGATATGTGTAGAATATGTTGAGAAATATTATTTTAATGATTTCTATTTATTTACAAATAAATTTAATAAAATAAAATAGACAACATTATAATTTAGATTTGTAATACAAATTTTAGATTTTTATTATGCAGTAGTTCAAGTCTTGTATCTCATGGTTTAGTGTTATTATTTGATGTTAAACAATTGATTTAGAGATTGAAATTTCTTAACTCTATCATGCTTATAAAAGTGTTCAGATATGATCTATATACTGTGTGACAAAATTATTAATTAAACCACTTGCATATTTATGAAGCACCTTGATTTAGGATGTGCAATAGATCTAAACCTCTGACTCTACATGAAATTCTAATTTATGTGTACATGCTACTGCCCACGAACATCGAGAACACAAGAAAGCCACATATTTTCTCTAGTATCTTTCAAAATCTATGGTAAGATCTATGACATTATAGAGAAATTCCAACTTCATGTATAGAAGATTTGTATGATTGTAATAGTTCCTTGTCATTCCATTGAAAATTGAGCATGATTGGATTTCGATAAAAATAGATTCCATCATAAGTAACATCATAAGCTATTTTTTAAAAATATGTGTCACAACACTACTCAAAGCATTACTTTCAACGCTCTTTACATATGTAAGAGCATTACTGAACTTATACTGTATGAAGCATCACATATCAGTTAGAATGTTTCAAACAACATATTTTGACGAAAAGACACTTTTCTTGATATTCATACATGAACAGCATGAAATCAGTCAACACCTTACCACTTAAAGAGAGCTTTACTAGTGGTTGTCTTTGTTCATCCTTTAGTTGGTGGTTCCCCATTTGCCCCAGACATTGGGGGAAGTTTCTCTTCAGTGAATATGTGATGTTAATGCTACTAAATGTACAAGATGGTTGTAAAGATAAACACTGTAAACTACATATTCCTTGAGATAGTCGTTGTTTACCTTGACTAAGTTTTATTTAGAATGATAAGTGTAGATGCTATCATGGCACTTGTACTACGTTGGTAATAATCTAAATAAATATGTATCTTATAAACTCAACATATTCTTCTTAATGTAAGTGAAGAATGTATAATTGTACGTTCAGCAAGATCTCTTGTTCATGTTCTTATTTCTTGTCTCCTCTTTTGTTCATTGGTTTATTCTTTTGGCTGTAAGCATATGTAAATAGTTGACGTGAATTTTGGGTCACTCTAGACCTGATCTATGATACGAGTAAATGAATGGTTTCTTGGAGCAATTTCAAGAGTTGTATGTATAATTTTAATCTGAAATGTTTGGAAATTCAAGTATAAATAAAACGTAAACTAAAATTCCTCAAAAATGCTTACTGGTTAACCATTGAAATCTTTTACCGATTCTGCAAACCTTTAAGAATAATTACAACTGGTATACTCTTTTCAAAATTAAATTCACATAATATCTTTTCCTTGACACTATTTCAGTCATATGATCCAAATGCAGTAATTGTTTTGGAAAGCATAATTGACCTCAAGTTGTCTCATCCAATAAACTATCTATTGGCCTACTATAATAAAAGGGTTTTGATTACTCAGGTACATAAGTAAATCCTTCACGATATTATTTTCTTAAAAGCATTACTGTAAAACTTTCAAATGCTAACTCCTTAAAAAGTCTAATTAGTTCAGACATCTACTGTACACAACAAGGGATTAGTATATTAAAATTTTATGTCTCAATGTCTAAAATTTACTTGAGCTTGGTGATTTGAATCTTCAAAAACACTTTCAGAGAGACAAGGATCCATTATTCCAGTCCAAGATAAGATCAAGCATGCTTAAGCAGCAGTGCAAGAAAGCTGAATAGAAATTATATCATCACTTTATTTCCATTGAAAAAGGATGTATTAATTTTTTTTCATTAGGAACAAATTCATATATGCTTTTGTGCGTATCTGTATATTAGAATAATTTCTCAAACAACAAGAAAAAATGCATGGTATTTTGAGCCTCTTGTATATGACAACAATCTATTAAAACCATATAAAAAGTGGACAGTACAAATCATGATTCTCTTGGGGTGTAGCCATATCTCAGTGTCTTAAAAGGAATGGAAATTCAACAGTTTCTCTGATATAGTGATGCAGGGCATCCATGTACCATCCCTTCTTCTTGCATTAGAAAATGAATGGGGAAAAGTCGATGAGTTTTGAGGTGAATCAGAGGGATGTTTGCCCTTTGCATCACATATTGAGTGGTATTGTTGGAGCCTCCACAAGAATGAGGAGGTGGGCAGTTGAGAAATCCCACGCCTACTGTGAAAAGGATATTTCATTAATTTTTTGAGGAATATTGGTAGGGTGTCTCAGAGAGACCAGGATTCTTAGCCCGCATGAAAATTTGGTTGCAGTCGCTGTATTGTTTAAGGCATCTAATGTTTCGCACTCAATGGTGTTATCGAAGTAATTTCCCTGTGCACTTGCATACGTATGGGCAACAAATTAATTTTTCCCATATTCTAGTTTGCAAGTAGGATAAAATCTATAGTTTGGCCTGGACCAACCATTATTTTCACAACACCGTCCCATTTTAAGAAAGATGAATCTGAGATTCTTTTGGCAGTGTTAAAAACAATAAACCAAAAGCTCAAGGCTGGTTGTGTTTGAAGACTCATTCATAAAACTTTGGCATGAGGAAGAAATTGATTGTACTGCAGTTACAGATCACCAGACAATTTCATTGCCTCCTTTTAATAAATTCATATGAAAATACATACAATGATCAGTTTTAACAGTCAGTTACATAAAATATAGCATGAGATAGAATAGTTCATTGTAAATATTCTGTCAAACATTTTAAATAAGAAAACTTACAATATGAAGGCAGTAGGTTTTCCCTGATATCTTTTCAAGGTCGTCGTTTAAACAGGTGCGGCATGAGACTATCCAGAAAACTGAAATATTGGTATCTCCATCTTATTTGGAAGCACAGCATTGCAATTACAGTGGCGAATCCCACCCTTAACTCAATCCCACAGCCACTGCCCACCATCTCTTCATTTCATCATCTTCTTCCTCCTCTGCCTCTCTTTTATGCAATTCTTCTTGGCTTCCTTTTCCACTAAGGGTTCTATTTTCTAATGGAGGTCCATGTAGATCTGGATTTCCTGCGGAAGAAGAAGCCCAAAAGGTTGCAAATTGTTTTCCTTGCCTTGTGGCATCAAACCAAAAAGTATGTTCTCTGAAAGATTCAAGGCCTCAAGAAATGTGAGGTTCAAAAGTTCTGATGGAATCTTTCCAGACAATTTGTTCGCAGAGAGATCCAGGGACTCTAGCTTAACCAAGCCTCGCACAGATTCTGGAATGGACCCAATCAACTGGTTTCTTGAAAGGTTCAACCGCATTTAGATTCTTGAGAAGACCTACTTCTGGAGGAATATAGTTTGTTGTTAGATAGATCCATAAATCTAAATGCCTGGAATATCTTTTCATATGGACTCGACCGCCCTTTAACCCAAAGAGTAACTTGATCCCAGATCATGGGTTTATTTTCATAAACGATATTAACAACTCCCGCAAGCGAGGCAAACTCTGCTTCCTACATCAAATACTTCTAGTCTTGTGAAATCTATATTGGATGATGGAATGGTACCTTGTAAATTGTTTCCATAGAGATTTAGTGTATGAAGAGAACTCAGATTTCCTAGTTGCTTTGGAATCTCTGCTTGCAGATCATTCTGAAACAAATTTAAAATCACCATACAATCACATCTCCCCAAATTTGGAGGAATGGTGCCCCTCAGATTATTCTTTGACAAGTCCAGAATTTGAATCTGAATTGTATTTGTGCAGAATGAACGTGGAATTTCTCCAATCAGATTGTTGCTTGATAAGTGTAAAGAATTAACATACATTGCATGAGGAATGGAACCACTAAAATTGTTCTCTGATACATCAAATAAATCCATCCTTTTCTTAAGAGATGGAAGAGAACCTTGTAATTTATTTCTGCTCAAGTCCACGATGAAGAAGCTCTTGGTTATTACCGAGGCAGAGAACCTTGTAGCTGGTTATTTGAAAGAATGACCACATCTAGCGCAGGGAGATCCCACAGCTATGTTGGAATAGCTCCTACAATGGCGTTATCAGAAAAGCAGGAAAATCACCTTCAATATTGCAAGAGCTTAATCCCAGGTAGTTCAGGTGGGCAAACGATGGAACCCAAGTTGAAGAAATTGTAACTGTAAAGATATTGTTGGAAAGCTTCAATTCTCGAAGCTCATTTAAATTATCAATCAACGAAGCAAAAAGCTGCCTGTTAAATTATTGGAGGAAATTTTCAAAGTTTCTAATCTAGCAAGCTTCGAAAAGGTATGTGGTATCTTTCCCGAGAGCTGATTATTTTCCAGATTGAGGCTTCTCGAAGGAGGAAGACAACCATTGGAGGGAGGTATATTGCCTCTCAGTCTGTTTTGCGAAAGATCAATTGATGAAATTGGTATAACATTCCGTAGGACAGATCCAAACGTACAAATAAATAAAACCAGATAAACTACATTTCTAGAAAAAACAAGAAAAAATATAAATCATTATTAAATCGTTGTGTATCACTCCTTTTAAAACATAAAACTTTTATGTTTAGAAAGTCAAAATTACATTAAACACGCAAATCTTATTAATTATATGAAATACTCCGAAATGTCCAAGCCTATCATAAATGTTATTTAGAAAGCATTAAACAAAAGCATTGAAAATGTACGCTGGGAGCACCTCTGCGTGAAAATTACATGTGCAGCGTTTTTAACACTAGATGGTATTTTCTCAACTTCGCCGTCCAAAGAGGTGCGGCATAAGACTGTCCAGATAACTGAAATATTCAACTCTCCATCTGATTCGGAAGCACAGCACTGCAATTATAGTGGCAAATCCCACCCCATAACTCAATCCCACTGATACTGCCCACCATCTCTTCATTTCTTCATCTTCCTCGTCTGCCTCTGCCTCTGTCCCTGTCCCTGTCCCTGTCTCTCTTTTATGCAATTCTTCTTGACTCTCTTTTGTTCTATTTTCTAATTGAGGTCCGTGTAGATCTGGATTTCCTGCAAAAGAAGAAGCTTCAAAGGTTGAAAATTGCTTGCCTTGCGGTATCAAACCAGAAAGCAAGTTGTCTGAAACATTAAGAACTTAAAGGAACGTGAGGCTCAGAAATTCTGGGGGAATCTTTCCAGACAATTTGTTTCCTGAGAGATCAAGGGATTCTAATTCAACCAAAGCTCCCATAGATTTTGGAATGGAACCACTAAACTTGTTTCTTGAAAAGTTCAATGCATTTAGTCTCTTGAGCAGTCCTACTTCTGGAGGAATATGGCCTGACAGCTTGTTGTTAGATAGGTCCATAAATCTAAATGCCTTGAATATCTTTTCATATGGAGTTGTCCGCCCTTTAACCCAAAGAGTAACTTGATCCCAGATCATGAATTCAAAGAAATCGAAGCGAATGTCACCAACCCAGTGACGCCGACCAAACTCTGATTCGTTGTTATGTGATACATGGACCATAGCTTCTAGCTTTCCTAGATTTTCAGGAATAGGTCCTGATAAATAATTGTGAGATAAATCTAGAATCTGTAGAGACTTCAGCTCAGGCAGGAATGCAGGAACATTGCCTTTAAATTTATTTGAAGCCAAGCCCAGAATTCGCAGACTTCTCAGCTCTCCAATGAAATCTGGGATGTTCCCTTGAATTTGGTTGCTTCCTACATCAAATACTTTTAGGCCTGTACAATTTATGATGGATGAAGGAATGGTACCTTGTAAATTGTTGCCATAGAGATTTAGTATTTGAAGATCTGTCAGATTTCCCAGTTGTTCAGGTATCTCCCCCTGCAAATCATTCTGAGCCAAATTTATAAACCACATATCCTTACATCTCCCCAAATTTGGTGAAATGGGGCCCCTTAGATTGTTCTTTGACAAGTCAAGAACTGTAATCTGACTTGTATTTGTGCAGAATGAAGGTGGAATTTCTCCAGCCAAATTATTGCTTGACAAAAGTAAAATACCAGGATTCAATGTACCAGGAATGGAACCACTAAAATTATTCTCTGACACATCAAACAAATACATCCAGTTTGCATTCCCATTCTTCAAAGACGGAAGACCTGCAACTTGTTTCTTTTCAAGTCCAACATGAAGAAGTCCTTGGAAATTACCAAGGGCAGAGGACCTTGTAGCTGGTTATTTGAAAGAATCAGGA
>BSBK01008218.1:0-85000 GCA_027943335.1 Chamaecyparis obtusa | reverse complement strand
CCATCAGTTGCTAATAGTTTTCAAAACTGAACTAGCTAGAACTTAGTATTGGATCTTGTTGATCTTGCATAATTACTTCTAATTGTAATTGGCCCTAACGTGGAAGGCCTTACAACTGGGCATGTTAATGAAAATTTGAGTTAGAACAATTGTTGTGTTGTGTTATTCCGCTGTGTTGTTATGTTGCTGCAAGGTTGGACTATCCTTAATTGGATTCTCGGCCTTGATATATGTTAGGTGGTATCAGAGCAGAGTTTTGATCTTGTTTGGAGTGAAGGTTGACCTAGAAAGGTTGATCTTGTGAATTGACCTTGTTGGCGAAGAGATCGTATGATTTGAGTTGCAGATCTGTGGCACTGAACTTGTGGAATCTTGCCCTAGTTGTTTGTGCAAGGTTGCAAGTTGCGATTTGACTTGCATACAACTTGGAGATTTTCACAAGGTGGCCGGTGTAGGGTTTGTTGCAGAGGGTTTCCCTTATCTTTAAGGATGCCTCTGAGAAGATTAGACCCTAGAGTAATTGTTGATCTCTATGATATTGTGGAATCTAGGATTACAGAGATGGTGGAATTAGATTTCAGATTTGAGATGGAGCTAATGAAGAATGACATGGTCGCTGAGATCATGAGGGCTACGGCTAGTGTACCTTAGAATCTTGGTACTGAGGATGGTTATGAGGAAGCTGCTGAAGACTTTGAAGGTAGAAGATAAGTTGAAGAGGAAACAACATAGTAACTCCCGAGGGAAGGAAAAGATTGATCACTCGATGAAGGATAAACCAAATGATGCAGAAGATGAACAGAAACCTGTAGAATTGAAGAAGAAGATAGGTAGAGTTATCTTTAAGGGTACTTGCTATAACTATGGGGAGGAAGGACACCATTCTTTTGAGTGTACACAGAAGAAGCTTGGTGACTGACGAATTGCTGTGATAAATGAGAATGTGGAGAATGAACCCGAATCTAAGAACTTGCTAGCTCAACGAACATTACTCGGTACAAAGGTGGATCCTTGTCAGAGGACTAACTTGTTCAGGACTCGATGCAAGTCTGGAAGTAAACTTTGTGATGTTATTATTGATAGTGGTAGTACTGATAACCTTGTTACTGAGGACATGGTTCAGAAACTTGGTTTGAATAGAATGAAGCATCCTTGTCCTTATATGATTGGCTAGTTGGGTAAGTGCACAAAGATGGGGGACCAAAAAGGGGGTATAAGTTGCCACTTTTTTCCTGAAATCAACAAACTCTAAACTTCAGCAAGAAATTGAAGATAGTTAGACTCAAAATTTTGAGATGTGACAAAAACAAGAGTTGTAATACTCTGAATCTAGTTCCTAAACTACTAACTTATTTTGAAAATGGTGCGAATTAAGGCCCTCAAAAAGGGGGAGCACAAAAAGTGGTCCTATTTTTTGTCCAAAAACATAACATAGCGTCTGGTGTGCTCCCCCTAAAATGTTAACTTTTAAAAAAAAAAAATTTAATCGCTCCAGTGAGAAGTTAGCTAGCACCACGTAGTTTATCCCAGATTTTTTTGGTAATTTTTTTATGAACGTATAATTTTTTTTATGAATTTACGAAGTGCACACATCCTGAAAATATGAAATTTCTGTGTGCTCCCCTTAGAAATCATTTAAAACTAATCGACAATTAAATTTTCTTTTTTTTTAAAGTGTGTAGAATGGAGTCTAGTTTCTAAAAATGTAACTTATTGCAAAATTCAATGAACGAGCAAAAATCTATGCCCAAAATACTACATGTTGGTTTTTTACAAAAAATGAACATACACACAAAAGAAATTAGAGTTGAAAAACTTAACATAATTAGAATTAAAAATAAATTATATGCTTAGATAGCTAACAGAGAGATCTACAATATCATGTTGTTTGATTTTTGTGTTCTTTAGCCACGGGTAAACCTGACGAGAAGAACACAAAAAAAGATGTCATTTTTTGTATGTCTGCTGGAAAACACGTCTTAGGCCTATTTCAACTGTCCAAGCCTTTGGGTTGGATCTCCAAGGCAAATCCAAGCCTTAGGATTGGTAAATTCAAATCCTTTAAAAAGCGTGCACGCCCTATAGGGCATGCCCCCCATGTAAATCATAAATTTACATAGGGCGTGCGCCCTATGTAAATTTATGAGATTTACATAGTGATGAGAAATATTCAAAGTGGGAGGAAGAGAGAGAGAGAGAGAGAGCTCTATCTCTCTCCCTCCCCCATACTCTCTCTCTCCCTTCTCTCCTAACTCTCTCATCACCCTCTCTCCCTCTCTCTCTCTCCCTCTCTCCCCCATACTCTCTCTCTCTCTCTCTCTCCCACAAACACACACCTCTCCTTCTCCTCTCTCTCCTACTCTCTCCCTTTCCCCTTCTCTCTCTCTCTCTCTCTCTCTCTCTCTCCTTACCCTTCTCTCCTATCTCTATTCTCTCTCCCTCTCCCCTTCTGTCTCCTTACCCTTCTCTCCTATCTCTATTCTCTCTCCCTCTCCCTCTCCCCTTCTCTCTCTCCTTACCCTTCTCTCCTACTCTCTCCATTCTCTCTCTCCCTCTCTCTCTTTTCTCCCTTTTTCTTATTTTACATAGGGCATACACCCTATAGGGCATGCACCCTATGTTTAAGACTAGATGCACATGACATGTTTTTTGTTTTGTATAGGGTGCACGCCCTATAGGGCGTACGCCCTATAGCGTGCTCACGCTATGTAAAACTAGAAGAAACAATCTTATTTGGCAAGGATTTTGTGAAAGAGGCCCACATTTTGTTATGCTGTCTGAATTCTGTGTTTTCTCTGACAAGCTTTCGCTTTTCATGGTGTTGATAGTGACAAATCAACATCATTTTGCACCATAGTAACAAATTTTCACTTTGCACCATCATGAAAGTCAATTATTGGAATAAAAAAGACAAAAAGAGATTGAGGTAAGTTTTTTATTTTTTACATGTCAAATGTTAATAGTGTTTTGGTTTATAATTGTATGATCATGCAAGCAAAGGTTGATGTTTCCTTGAAAGAAAATTTGACTTCTTTAAAACTTGAAGGTTGTTTCATAGCCCATAGTTCCACATCCGTGAAACTTCTAAATTGTTATTTCTTTAGCATCATCTTTAGATATCAACATAGGGTGTATAAGAGGTTAAATATATTGCCAAATTTCAAGCCTAAAACCCTAAGCAAAGAGGTGAAAATAATATGCAAGAGCCTTTGTATTATGACACTTTTATGATTATTTCAACAAGACATAGTTTTTCCTCCATCAATTTTTGGGGATTCATTATGGGTTTAGGATACCAAATCACTTACTAGTACTCATCGTTGATGTATGCACATATGAAAAAATTTGGACCTTTGATTATGCATCATATATTATGAGGGAAATTCATAAATCTTTGGTGACCATAAAGAAAGACCACAAGGTGGTGCACTTCAAAAGGTACTCACTTTTGTGTCATGTTATTCTTTTCTCTATTTTGAAATTTTGGAAGCCCCAACTCAAGGTGAGACTATAAGTGAATAATAGAGCTTTGTCAAGTTGAGAATGGATCTACATTTGGGACAAGCACTATGAGGCATCTTATTATATAGTTTTTGAAGAATATTTTGGAAAAAAAGATTTGATTTAGATGGGTCAACGAGTAGATTGGATATTGTTTGAAATTTTTAACAGATTTTTAAAGAAAAAATACCTTGTGCATGAGAAGGAATAAAACACATTTGGGGTGATTAGTTTTATCAAATTTTATGGTTCACTAGTAGCATCTCATGCACTACCTAAAAATGTCCTTGATAGAATCCTATTTTTATAGAATACATGGAAATTGAATAAGGTAGATAACACTCATTTTTATACTATCAAGAGGTGATCATGAAGAGGGGGAATTGAGAAAATGTCATATTTGTAGACACCTAGAAGAATGAAAATATCAACATATAAGGGGTTAGTAGAGGAGATTAATGATCCTCTTTTAAGAGTAAAATTATTGATGGATTCTTAAAAATATGATCTTGATAAGAACAAGCTATTTTAGCTTATTCCAATCACTCTTACTAAACCCCTTGCTGCATCTACACCATCTTCATTAGAACCAAAATCAATTATCTCATGTTAAGGACCCAATAATGAAATTTCATAGCAAGTGGACTTGAGGATAGAAAAAGTTGCCAAAGTGAGAAAAAATAAATTTGATACCTTGACACCCAATAGAAGATTGTAGTGGACCCTCATCCAATGGTTAAAGCATTATCTAGTTATATAAAAGGAGGATAACTTGTTGATGATGTTAGTGAATCGACACATTATAGACTCGTTCTTGAACATAATTTGATATAAGTGTAATGAATTTATATTATAATTTGTCATATTGTAAGAGGTTTATATTATAATTTGACTTATTGGTTTACATTTATATTATATTTTTAAAATTGTAATCAATTGATATGTAGAAATCATCATCATGCCAAGGAAATGAGCAAAGAATTTAACACCAGAAGAGCATGAAAGAGAAAAAGAGAAGAAAAGGGAAAGAATGAGACAACTTCGTGAACAAAAAAAATTAGATACTATAGAAGAAGATTTTCTTTTGGATGAGGAACATGAAACATCAATACAAAGTAAGAGAGAATTGGAATTGGAATAAAAAAGACAACGAATGAGAAACTTGCGTGCAACAAGACAATTGAATTATGAAGATGTAGGGACATCATCTATGAGTTCCCAAGTTCAAGAGACATCATCATCCAATGTTCAAGGAACTCCAATGTATCATGTTGAAGGCACACCATTGTCTACTTCCGAAGGTGGAGGCACACCAATGTTTCATGTTGAAGGAACACCATTGTCTACTTCCGAAGGTGGAGGCACACCAATGTATCATGTTGAAGGCACACCATTGTCTACTTCCGAAGGTGTGGGCACACTCTTCGATCATGTTGAATGCACATCATTGTCTACTTCTGAAGGTGTGGGCACACTCTTCGATCATGTTGAATGCACATCATTGTCTACTTCTGAAGGTGTGGGCACAACATCATCTCATGTTGAAGGCACTCAAGATGGTACGCAATTCACACATAATATTTTTGATGGTCCTAGAATTATTAAATATAGAAAACCAAAATATTTGATTGATATTGATACTAACATTCTACAAGAAATGCCTAACAAGATTCCTACGCGTACTTGTCAAAGAAATTTTAATCATAATTGGAGATCATTTTTTGAGAATTTAAACATGACAGGAAGATGTCAACTATTTGTTGAAATGATGAGAAATCTGAAATTTAGGCCCATCATGAAGATTCTTGGGCTAAGAACGACAGACAAGTCAAGTGAAAAATCTATTGTAAAGAATGTAATGATTGCATATGAGAGTGTGGGTTCTACATCACGCACGAAAAATAGTAATGTCACATGACGTGTACTTACATCAATGATAGTAAGCACTCAAATGAAGAAATCTTGACTCATTAGAAAGAAAAGAAAAACATTGAAAATAAGTAGTAAGTCTCTAATGAGAGCCCTGAGAAGGCGTCAAAGAGTGGAAGATCCAAATAGCAATGAGTTATGGGCATTTTCCGGTAGACTACCGCGAAAAGATAAAGCAATTGTTGAAGCTTTGAAATCCTTGATTGAAGAATTTTGGAAGAATAATACATGGGTATCTCCTAATCAAAGAGATGTTGTAAGAAGGAGGATTGGTAGTCGAATTCGTCTTCCACATCCAAAACATTTTTTGGATTCAACTCAGACATAATTCTTTGCAAAATTTATGCATATGTATCCTCAAATTAAAATTAGTCAGAGATATTTTGAAATGTGTAAACCTTTTTATGTCAAGATAAATCACACATGCACAACTTGTTGTTGTAGGGTGCATATTGAATTTTCTAACCATTTTGAAGTTTATAGGAATATATGTGTAGCTTTTCACTCTAACAATGTTTTGCAAGATTGTAACATAAATGTCCCACCTAGATCTTCAAGGGAATTAATATCTACCATTTTATGTGAAAGAGTGGATGGTCAACAATTTTACAAGCTCTCATGCTTGAATGGTACATGCATAGATTGCGGAGGTTTGCGACATTTGCCAATTTGTCAACATATGGAGAGTACAGATGCAATCAGTAGTGAAATAGTGGAATTTGGAAAATATAAGACCGTGACATACAATCTAAAAGATGGAAAAGAGGCTAAAAGATGTGATTTAGTAATTGAAAAAATTCCAGTGTATCAATTCATGGACATTTTTTGTAAAAAAGTTATTTATGAGTATGCAAGGCATACACATAGAGCGTGATGGTTAGATATGCAATTCAAGTTGTGCAAGGAAACATTCCCACTTGATACCATTGTTTCAGTTGTGGACTTTGCAAAGAACTACACACTACAACCACAGAATGAGGTGCAAGAAAAGTATTACAACTCTCAACAAGTTGCTATATTTGTTCATATAGCATTCATGCATGCACCAGACAGTACAGAGGAGAATAGGAAGATATTGAGGGAGTATCATTTTTATATTAGCGATGATCGCTCACATTCTATAGAGTTTGTACACGGTTGCTTTCAACTATTTTATGGTCATTTGGCAAATAGGGGCATAAAATATCATTGACATATCATTTGGTCAGATAATTGTGCATCCCAATTCAAGAATTTGTGGATGTTTTATTGGTTGTGCAAGATGCATAAGATTACTAGAATTCAATATATGTGGAATTTCACAGAGGCCGATCATGGAAAGGGAGAGCACGATGGTGCAGGTGCATGTATTAAAAGAGCCTTAGCACGTGAAAAATTAAAGTACACAGAGAAAGCAACATTGTCAGATGCGAGATGTATTGTCTAGTGGTGTAACGCTACAATGGGTCCAGGTAATGAATGTGAGTCTACAGTTCGTAGATTTTTTTGGTTTATGGATGAAACTAACATTGCACCATATGAGGATTGTTGTACATTGATAGGATCAAGTGAGCTACACTCTTTTAGAAGTTGTAATACAGGTTCATGGAGTATCCACACATGACATATGGCATGCTTTTTTTCATCATGTGTAGATGAAGATTGGGATGGGTGTGAGTCAAGGGAATGGGTTGACGAATGGTATACATGTATTTTGAGTCCACTTGCCTCCTATCATCCCCATGAATCACTACAACCGACAGAAATGGAATCATCCATTGACTTTGATCGCTTATCTGATCTAGTACAACCAGGTCAATATTTTCCACATACAAATAATCTCAAATTTAGTACTTTATCATAAATATTTAGTAAACTAATGTCCTCATTATGTTTATATCATTACAGGCCATGTTTTTGCTGTTATTACACCTGAAGACAATGAAGAAGGGACAGATTATTATTTGTGTCGTTATGTAGAGACAAAAAAGAAATTGGATCACTCAGTTATCGATGGTGAGCAATTAGAATACCCTATAGGAGCAGTGGTTGTAACTGGTACATGGCTTAGATGGTATGCTATGAAGAACCCTAGGTTGTGGTTGTTCAAGGATTGGGAGACACACAAAAATATTCTTCATTATTCAAACCTCGTCGTTGCATCAAATGTCCACTTAATCAGATATGGGGGAAGACCACAAAATAAAATTCTTTGGAAGGTTCGTGAGTTAGACCACGAGGCAATGCTTGAGACAATCAAGGGTAGGGCAGACCCAATTGGTTCATTGGAATAAATGGAGATACAAAATATCGTAACATGTCAAATTTATATAGCACTGTAAATTGGGTGGATTGTAAATTGCTCATGCATTACCTCGTATGTATAACGGGAAGTTTGTAACATTTAATGACAACCTTTCTCTTCTATTTTTTGGGGCAAAACTGGAAGATTTTCTCTACTCAGCTCTTTCCTCTGATGCTCCTATTGAGCTGAGTTGTAAAAATATTTCTCATTATTAATAAAAAAAAAATTATAATAGAAATCTTATAGTTCAGAGATTTTTCATAGCATACATAGCATAATTCACATATTCTTGACATATAGTAAGATCTCAGTTCAACATTAACTTCCACACATAAACCCAAGCCAAAACCAACTTCTAAACAAGCCTGCCATAAACACCACGTACAAAAAGCCTAAAATCTTCCAACAAAACCTAACCCAGAGTAGTAGGAAACTTGGTAACAGCCTTACTTCCTTCAGAAGCAGCATGCCTAGCCAGCTCTCTAGGTAGAACAAACTTGAGAGCAATCTCAATTTCTCTAGAGGAAAGTGTCATGATCTTGTTATATTTTAGCAGAGAAGTAGCCTCGGGAGTAATCTTATCAAAAATATCAATCATGAAGCTATCCATGATATCCATGGCAGCACTGGATATTCCCTTGGAGGGATACACTTGTTTCAACACCTTGTATATTAACCTTTTGTAACTTCCTACACTTCTCTTCCTCTTCTTTTTCTTATTCTCTTCCTTTTGAACATCACTTTCTTTTCTTTTCTCAACTTTGGAGAATCCTTTATTTCATTCTCTCCTTTCATACCATCTTGATGCAGAGCCTTCCACTATCACCTTAAATAGGTGAACTCAACCCCAAGATTCAACAAGTAACTTGGAATCAACTTAAGGAGATTGGCATGTAGGTCTAGTTTTCTATGGTATGGTTGTAAAGGGAACAAACCAAGAGTTGTTTTAGAGTCCTTAGGTCATATGAGGACCATCTACATGCTTGGGAGTGGTCAGGAAGTCCACTAGTGAAGAGTTCTAACTAAAGGCTAGGTTTAGGCCTAGGAAATTAGCGTACAGGTCTAGTTTGCTATGGTATGGTTGTAAAGGGAACAAACCAAGAGTTTTTTCAGAGTCCTTAGGTCATATGAGGACCATCTACATGCTTGGGAGTGGTTAGGAAGTCCACTGGTGAAGAGTTCTAACTAAAGGCTAGGTTTAGGCCTAGGAAATTGGCGTGCAGGTCTAGTTTTCTATGGTATGGTTGTAAAGGGAACAAACCAAGAGTTTTTTCAGAGTCCTTAGGTCATATGAGGACCATCTACATGCTTGGGAGTGGTCAGGAAGTCCATTGGTGAAGAGTTCTAACTAAAGGCTAGGTTTAGGCCTAGTGTCCCTAAAGCCAAAATGGCATTGAAGTTTGACTGAGTGTATAAACTTGCAAAGGGATTTTGTTGGGATAGAAATCCATTTTATTGGTTGTGTTACACCATTGTAAGAGCTTGGGAACACCCTTAATCCTTTGCAGTTGGTTGGTGAGTTGTGGGAGCTAAAAGAAGGGAACTCCACTTTCTTGCTGTAACCTCTGCATTAGTTCTCGTTTAGGTGACCAACTCCTTCAAGGTCCACAAATGGACCCATTAATTTCCCAAATTGGTTTGTTATCAGGCAAAGAATTTGGTCATGCACTTCATTCTAGCACCACAAATATTTCTATTAGAAATGAGTATCCATCAATGGCCTTGCATTTACGGGACTTGGGCATTATCCTTGAAATGTAAGTTCATTGCCACCTTTGGCAAGGAAGTCTCACTCCTCATTTTACAACAAAGGGAAGCCATCTATGGTCCAAGGTTTTAATTCAGCTGACAAGTGGAGAGCTTCTCAAGGTACTGATCTCTTTCGTAGAGAAGTTCTTGCTTCATCTCAAGGTTCTTGGTGCAGGGCACCCTCCACTAGTAGGAATTTGAATTGCTTTATTTGTGTTTGTAATAAATAGGATTGATCTCAATAGATCATCCCAATTTTGGTTTGAAAACCCTGATGTATGATCAAGGATCTTTTGGCAATATTATAAGCCTAAGATACCTTAGGTCATAGGGTTCACCTAGTTAGTAGAAATTTGCAAAGAAGTGTATAGAACAAAGAAGTGAGTGAAGTAATGATGGATTTGAGTTATTTGGAGTTGGAGAAGAGTTCCTGAAGCCTTGTATCAATTCTATGAACAATATACCTCATACTTGCTTTGTAAACCAAGCCCAACTAGGCCAATTAGGTATGTGTCCAAGGTGAGTGTTAGGTGGTGCTGGAGTGGAGTTGGAAAACAAGGCTTTGGGATCTTAAATAACTTCTAAATGGGTGTCTAAAAATATCCTGATTGTGTCAAGATACCAAGTTGTGAAGAAGTTAGAGTGGAAAATCGAGGATGAGAAGGCTATAAGGAAATTGGCATGCAGTTCTAGTTTGCTATTGTATGGTTGTAAAGGGAAAAAACCAAGAGTTTTTTAAGAGTCCTTAGGTCATATGAGGACCATTTACATGCTTGGGAGTGGTCAAGAAGTCCACTGGTGAAGAGTTCTAACTAAAGGCTAGGTTTAGGCCTAGTGTCCCTAAAGCCAAAACGACATTGAAGTTTGATTGAGTGTATGAACTTGCAAAGGGAGTTTGTTGGGATAGAAATCCATTTTATTGGTTGTGTTACACCATTGTAAGAGCTTGGGAACACCCTTAAGCCTTTGTAGTTGGTTGGTGATTTGTGGGAGCTAAAAGAAGGGAACTCCACTTTCTTGCTATAACCTCTGCATTAGTTCTCGTTTAGGTGACCAAATCCTTCAAGGTCTACAAATAGACCCATTAATTTCTCAAATTGGTTCATTAGCAGGCAAAGAATTTATTGAATGTCTTGAAATTTAAATGAAGAATTTTGGTGCATGAGCACCTCTCCAAACACCTAAGTCCACCTTGGAACCAAATGGAGGTAGTGGATCTAAAGAATTCCTAAAAGTGAATTGGGATATATTAAGGCCAATAATGGAAATATCTAATAAATAATTTAATTTAAATATTATAAGTCCTAGAAGTCCTGGCAAAGGACTTAGTTTTTCCTTGCAAAATCTTGTTTTTTTTATGTTTGGTTGATTGTTTTGGGTTTGGAACAGAATTTTGGGTGATATAATAGCATCATAACATCATTTTTCATCTATATTGAATGATTATATAGTCTATTTTGCTTCAGATTTGGAAATTTGTTGTAGGTGGTCATTTTGGTGCATTGAAATAACTCCATTTTGGTCTTTTTGATGATATAATGGGCCATTCAATGAATGTAATTGATGTTTCTCATTTAATGGACCCTATGTAACATATTTATGATGTTACTAACCATTTGGATATAGGAGAAGTTGTTTTAGTGGGTGTACACCATGAGGAAGAGTGGGAAAAGGGCACAAAATTGATGCCACAAGTGTAGTAGCAAAGGATCCACCTTAACAAGGGTATAATTTTATTTGAAATAGCATAAGTATATGTCAAATGAAAGGTGAATCCATAAGGAGGAGTTCTGGAAATGAGTTTTGAGTTGTTTTTAAGAAGGCCCTAGTTTTGAAGGCCTAGAGGGAGCAATTTGGGGCTTTTGGGTATAGAAAGCCTATAGGATCCAATTGAATTCAAATTTATCTAATTTGGACCATATTAATGCTCTATGAAAAGTTGCAAGGTTGGGTGTTAAGTCTGTAATAGGGTTCCTTTGTAAAAGTGACTTATTAGGTCTAGGAAGGAAAGTGGAGCAGCAATTTTTGGGGGTTGTGTTCCAAATTAACCCTACCTAATTCTGAGATATGTTTTGTAAAATCATAAAAGGTATCTAGATATGTAATTTATTTTGCAAGTGTTTTGGGAAAACTAAAATTTATTTGGGAAAAACTCGCTGGTTAAGGCTACAAGGATAGAGAGCCTAGAGTGTGGATTGAGGGTAAGATCTTGGAGTAGGACTTCAAGAACCACTTGAACATTGCTGGAGTCATATTTTAAGCCATATTGAATCCCTATAATAGTAAGGTAGTTGGGAGAAGTCAGATTGATAGGTTAGTGGCATATTGGCACTTGGGGCCACTTGGGCAAGGAACACCTTTGAGGAAACCAAGAACAGTTTATTTATAAAATAACCCCAATCTAACCTACCTATTTGCATCAAATTTTCAACCAAACTATAAATAAATTGTTGAAGCATTAGTATCTGAATTTGTCAGAATTTCTTTAAAAAATTATCATTGCAAGAACAAGAGCCACTTAGGCTTCTTACATATTATATTTATACATTTATGCATTTATTTCATTACTTTTGTTATTATTACAGTTAAAGAATTGACTGTTATTGAGCATAGTGACTGACATTTGTAGCACAGTCAGCAATTTAAACATACAAGCATAACTATAAGGCATGGGAAATTTACAAAGCAAAGACATGAACATAAACATAATTTAGTATACATCAATACACCAAACACATGAATTGCATACCTAAAACATAAAAAATATATATTCATAGGGCATGAAGTCAAATATATATGTCCAATAATGCCATACATTGAATATATTCAATACAGTAAAACTGGCTTCCTCAAAGCCAAATGGATGTACAACGTATCACTGATACAATATACAAAAAATATGTCCACTAATGTCATATAGGCATACAATCCATATCCCTAATCTAGTCCTTTCCCGCTAGGGGAAGAAAACAAATCCCGAGTTGTCTTCGATCATCGCGTCGATGGAGATGTAGTGGATGTCGTAGTCTTCCGAGTGCACTCACTCGTCCTCCTGTCTAGACTCTTCTGTAGCTTGACCTGATAAAAAATAAAATTAGATAGAGATAACTAATATACATCAAAATTGAATTATACAATGACATAAAATTGAATATTGGCTTACCACTAGCAAATAGTCACTATGTTCATCCACCGAAGGTGCATGCTGGTGATCTGGAGTCATAAGTCCCTACAACAATGATCAAAATAATAATTAAAATACATACATGGATATCATTATAAAATTCAATACAAACTATTAAAATAACAATTAAAGTTAAGTGATCTCTTTCATACCTCAGTCAATGCTTCAGAACTAGCTACTACTGCAACTACTCTGTAAGGAAACTCAGGTGCGGAAACAGATTCCTACGCTAATCTCTATAGGAGAGTATTGTGCAAATTCTTATAAATCCTTACAATTTTAGATTCGTTAACTATTTTAACAAAGATATTGAAACCACATACCATGCATACAGAAAAATAGAGAATGACACAATGATATACCCTGGGGAAACCTTTCGGTAAAAACCCTAGCACTCCAAAACCTGCACAATGTATTGATCAAAACTATTACAGCTTACAATACACTTGCAATGCAAGTTCTTTCTGAAGATTTCAAAAAACTTGAAGACAAATCACAGTAGCATAAAAATGTTCCAACAATACACTTGCATCACATCTCTTCGCAACCCTAAAAAAGCTTATATCATACGCTTCACTTTTTAGGGCTACTCCCAAAGATAACCATATTAGGGTTTTTACCATTCTCCAAGAAAATAGATTGGGGAAGAGTGTACAGTACTCAAATTTATCAGTTGCCACATGTCTTCACCTGTCATTGAATCTTCTTGACATAGCTCTTACGTGTCATAGGAATCCGTCATAACCATTTTAGCCATGATCTCCTTACACACAATTCAAGATTCTGACACATCAACATTATTTGCAAGAAATACATTTTACAAAACAAATAATAAGAATAGGAATTATCCAAGGTTGAGACACCTTATTCCTAACATACTCCACGATCCAAAGTATCGCGGACAAAAGGAGGAGTCTCTGATGTCAAAAGCTGAAAATGAAACAAAAAAAGTAAATTATGCAGTTATCAAGATTACATATTTTTTTTACAACCCTACTAATGAGTAAATGATACCTTCGTGAAGGTTCCACTGCGTCCTCTAGTGTGCGGTGTCGAAGTTGAAGCTCTGACATTCAACTAGTGCACATGTACATGGAAAATTATAAGATAACTATTCATATAAGAACATACTAATGACATGTTAATTATAATGCATTATTACATGTATACTTGTGGACTCAATGGTGACCTCACAAACCCAGGTGAAAGAGTGTAATCATCATGCCTCTAGATTTTGATCATAATTTGTCTAGTAATTTAGTCATTCATTCATTAATTAAATATGATCAAGTAAATCCAATTAATATGCAAATAAAGATACCTCAAGGAAAGTTGCACAACGCCCTTCCCTGTCTTTTGTGAACGTCGATGGTCCACCAATGCACATCTAATGCACATGCACAATAAGTTAGGATATAATTATTCATATAATTACATAGTAATCAAATATGTTAATTAAATGTTTTATTCGATACATACTTCTGCAATTGACGATGATGTGTAAAAGGGGACATTAGGATCATTGCCACTTCCACTGCCACCGCCACCACTGACACTCTTGCCCTGAATTTTCATCATAAACAATAGATACTAAATTAAATAGTTATTCTTTTATAAATGAAATATGATCAAAGCAATTTAATGAACTTGGAAATATTTACCTGTGTCAATGCCAAATGTCATATTTAGAAAGTTATCAGTCATCAATCCAGAATCCTCTTGCTCTCTCTCTCGCCAGTACCAAATGTGCACAAGCATCCACATGACCGACAAATATGCCCCCTCGAGGATTGACCATAGTCACCCTCAACTAAAGGAGTGGCACACTGAATGAGAGTCTGTGTAAGAGCACTAATCGTGCCTAGTGTGTCTGCCTCTACATGTTCCTTCACAACGGAAGGAATACTAACATGATCCGATGGTGGCTTGCCACTATCAACCCTAGGTGCGTTAGGGTCACGATGTGCCCCTGCTCAATCAAATGATGAACCCCCTCCTCTACCCTGAGAATCCAGCATGTCAAAATAATTTGGTACCTCCTTGAGTACAAACTCGCAATAGAGTTTCGTCAAGAAATATATAGGAACCTCATGATTGTTACAAGGAGGTGAATCAAAGACCATCCACCATCTCTCCCAAAAATTGTTTTTAATGTCTTCATTTACACACCAATGAATTGGGAACCTCCTTGTTGTAGTTCTAAGAGTATTTGCATCCCTTGGTTTTTTAAATAGCTGGCAAATGTCATCTTTTGTGATTTTTTTCTTTTTTATGTCCGCATAAGATAATTTATTTGCATAATATTGTTTTTGTTCTTCTCTTTTATCCCGCCATATATTAATTTGCCCACTAACTGCGCTTACATGGGTCAAGATTGCTTCCAATGATTTTGCAAGTCTTTCCCTTCCAGGATTTGTACCACTAGAATCTTTTAACCTATTAATTAAAGATTCTAATTCTTTTTTCCCTCTTTCAATTTGGTTCAAAAAATTTTGTTGTGTTCTAGGAGGAGGTTTCTCGATTGGTGGAGGCAATTGAGGTTCATTTTCTTCATTTCTTTCTTCATTCGGTTCTTCATTTGGCTCTTCATGAGGAGATGGAGGGAGATTATTTCTTCCTAACAATTAAAAAAACTACATTTTAAAATATTGATTACACAACAAATTTAAACAAAAATAAATTTGAACAAAACAAATTTAAACAAAAACAAATTGCAACAAAACTAAAATTTTAAAACAAATAATTGGCATGAGAAGTTGTAAAAACACTTACCTCTTCTCCCGGATTGAACTTGACAACACCGTGGAGATATTTGATTGATGGATGAACAAAAACAATCGACTCACAAGAAACTATAATAGGGTGTGCGCACTTTCAAATCCTCTCTAAGCTGAAAATGCGGGTTTGAGAAAAAAAAATGAGCTCAAACCCGCGTGCAGCAAAAATATATGACTTTTTACAAAGGGCGTACGCCCTATAGGGCATATGCCCTTTGTCTTGGATTTCCCAAGCCTAAGGCTTGGGCAACCCAAGCCATAGGGCATGTGCCCTATAGGGCGCATGCCCTTTAGTGCGTGTGCACTATGCACGATGGGGGGCCAAAAAGAAAAGTGGCAACTTTTTGGTCCCCCATCTTTGTGCACTTACCTAGTTGCAAGATGATCATGCTCTAGAAGTGAGAGAACAGTACTTTATTGATGTGCAAATTGGCCAATATAAGGATCTTGTGTTATGTGATATTGTGAAGATGAATAGTTGTGATATATTTCTCAGTAGACCTTGGAAATATGATTGTAGAGCTATGTACGATTGTGTCAGGAATATTTTTACTATTGAGAAGGATGACAGGAAGTTTTCCCTGATGCCTTTGTTGGATACAATGCTCGGTAGGAGAAGCCTAAGTATTGGCAGCTGAGTTGAGTTGGTGGATCCTGAAGGTGTGAATAATCAGTGTGAAGAATAGACCTATGTGTTGTTGAGAAAAGACTTGAAGAGACAGAGAAAGCTAAAGTGGAAGAGTATGCAAAGAGAAAAGTTGGAGGACTTGTATGTGAAGAACCAGTTTGGGGTTTATGTTCTAAATCCTGGAAGATGTTCTTCCAGCATATGAGAACATCTTTTTAAACTTGGGGTGTCTGATGCAGGGGCATTCTTGGTCCTCAGTTAATCTGCATGGGTGGTTTGTTATTTTGTCGGTGTTACTCGGTTATTGAAGGAAGCTCGGTCACTAAAGGAACTTAGTGAGACCTCTGGTGCTCAGTGGAACTGGTGCTTGGTAATACCTGTGTTGCTCGGTGTTTCTTATCTTGGTCAGTTGTTTCATTGTCACTTGGTAGTTTCTCTGATGCTCGGTAATTGGTCTTATTGACTGGAGTTCTTGTAGATTTTCTTGGCCGACTTGGTGTATTTATTGTTGGTAGCTTTTGTTGGATTCTCCTATGTGGATCTGGAGGCCGACATGTTGAATTAAATGTTTGTAAGGTGATTTGAGAGCTAACTTGTATTGCATTTAATATTTATTTTTAGGAGTTAATAGTTTCATCCAGCCAGTTTGTGACTGATGATTAGTATTTATAGGGTGTTTGGGTAGATGTTTTAGAGATTAGATAGGAAGTTCAAGGAGTAGATTTGGGAGAGCCAGATAAGTGAAGTTGTGGAAAAGATCCTATGAGATCTTGTAGATCAGATTATTATCTGATAGTTTGTATTAGTAGAGCTAGTGGTTGCACACTTGGAGACAAGGAGATTTCTTGGAGGTTTACGATCTCAAGTTCAAATCTGCCTTAGGGTTTCCATCAGTTGCTAATAGTTTTCAGAACTGAACTAACTAGAGTAGTATTATATCTTGTTGATCTTGCAGAATTACTTCTGATTGTAATTAGCCCTAACCCAGAAGGCCTTATAGCTAGGCATGTTAATGAAAATTTGAGGGTGGTCCCACAATAGTGTGTCCCACTTTTTTAGACATGTTGATTTTTGCTGAAATAACACATTTTTAATAAAATATGATGATTTAAGCCTTGAGAGGTTCCATTTGAAGGAATTAATTACAAATGGTTAGCTCAAAGCCTCTTAGATTAAAAAAACATTGATATAGCATCTATACTTCTCATTCATACTATAATGGAGTCTCCTTCGCACCTATTAAAAAGCTGACAAAAAATCACACCGACTTTATGTTTTGGCAGATCAAATGAATCCATTTGTAAAACCTATCTATGTAGTATGATTCTATTCGGAACAAGATTTCTAATCAATATAATTTTAATACATATTTAGTTCATTATCACTTTTAAATATTACTTTAACTAAACATAGGTTGTTTGGTCATTCAACAACCTGTCTCTTCAAGACTTGAGGGAAAATAGTAAATTACAAAAAAAAAACTATGAAAAATATGTAGGAAAAGAGTATTTGTGTTACCTTTCTATAAAAATAGAAAAAATGAATTTCGATATACATGGATCAAGTTAGAGTGATCTAAGTGACCTTATGTCAAAATTATAGTTACTGTCACTTTAGAACTTAAACTATGAAATATTGACCCAAAATGAATGAAACCAATTGCATCCTTTAGATATTGAAGTTGCAAATATAATCTCGAAAGAATTACAACATTATCATATTTCAAAAAAAAACTTATGTTGATCCAAGTGACAGTAAATCCTTAAAAACATAGTTTTTCACACAAAACACTTTTTGAAGGAGAAGGAAAAATGAATTTTAATAAATTTTATTTATTTTTTTAAATATATTTAAAAACTAGAAAGAAAATTCTAAAAGACTCTAGTTTACATCATCTTCAAATTCCTAATAGTTTTGTGGCAATAGGTGTTCAAAAGTGAAGTTTTTTCTCAGAATGTTGATCTCTGTGTCAAAGTTGGCCAAATAGTAGGACACACTATTTTAGGACCACCCTTGAGTTAGAACAATTGTTGTGTTGTGTTATTCCGTTGTGTTGTTCTCTTGCTGCAAGGTTGGACTATCCTTAATTGGATTCTTGGCCTCGATCTGCATCATATGTTCACAACATTTTCCATCACACATCACACACATTATATATATATATATATATATATATATATATATATATATATATATATATATATATATATATATATATATATATATATATATATATATATATATATATATATATATATATATATATATATATATATATATATATATTACATTTTGGTGAACCCGCGATAGACAACTCTTTCTTTTTGGTGTTGGATGCTTCCTTTCCTTAAGATTATCTTAGATTAGTTTTCTTTTATGCTCTTGCATTTTAAAATTCAAAAACAAAAAAAAATCTATATACTCTACAAAATACAAAAAATTTTCTTGCATTTCATTCACTATGAAGATCCTTAAGATGTTTTGGTATGTGGCTATTTTATTCATTATTCTCCTCTTAGAATCTCTTTATAGTACTTATGATGTTTATGAGAGTATCATCCATTTCATTATGTTTGTCACTCTTCATGTTTTACTTGCTTATGCTATTATGAGATTGACTAATACTGGCCTTCCTACTTTCAAAACTTTCATTAAGGATTTGTGTGGTGGACTTATTGCTCTTTTGGATTATGTGAAGAATTTGGTAGATGATACACCATCTCCTAATCTTCCTAATCCTAATTCTATCCTTCCTAATCTTCCTAATCCTATTCCTATCCTTCCTAATATTCCCATTCCCATTTCTCCATCTGCTATTCCTAGTTCTTCCCACACTTATGATGAGGCTCAAACTATGGTTCATGATGCAGATGTGCAAAATTATTGGATTTATCTTCCCCTTCTTATCCGATCCATGATGATATTAAAGGGAAGAGAAAAGAAACTTCTTCTAAACCTATCATTCCACCTTACACAACCTTTTCTCATGATCACCGTAAACAATTACCTCCTACAAAAGCTTTACAAGATATGTACACTATAGGATGTACAATATGATGGATAAACAAGGTTATAAGGGTTTAGGGCTTGGTGTTAATGAACAAGGTATTAAATATCTGGTTCATTTATCCCCTAAACAAGATATGTGTGGTCTTGGATTTTTGCTATCTCATTTAACATGGTTGATTCTGATCGTTGCCCTCCTCTTCATGTTCTTTTTCCAACATCTTCCTTAGATTACCCTAATACTCCTAAAGATGTGGCTAAGAAGGTGTATGTTTAATTAATGAATTCTAAGAAAGAAATCTTTAAACCTATGCTGAAAGATGCTCTCTCCAAGTACAAATGTCATTTTCACTATAATAATACACATTTACTTTTTGATTGTGTGCATTTCAAGATGTATGTTAGAGAAAGAGCTGATTTAGGAATTATATCTCACTCTCGTACGATTTTACAATTCCTTCATAATTTCCATACGGGGAATACCCTCATTCTTCTATAATATAGATCTTCTCTCCTCTTATCTCTTGACTGGGGAGAAAGAGGTATTTCTTCCATTTCTCTAGGATCCATTATGCTCAAGTAGCATGTATTTTGTTTTGATCTTGATTGGTTATTCTTTCCCTATGGTTTTGTATTATGGTATCTTTTTTTTTCGGCTCATAATAATCTATTTCTCTCTTCTTGTATTCATAACATCTTTTCTAAAGATATTTTTTTTACAAAGGTATCCCTTGCTTTCATCCCTAGGGGGCAAGGTTTTCCTTCTTTCTCTCTGTCTAGGGATCTACTTTCCTTAGATTAGTGGAATTTGTTTATTCTGCAACATTATTTCATTATACTGACTGATGTTTTGGCTATGGATATCCTCTTATGTGAGAGGTTGTTGTCCTAGGTAATCACCTCTTCTTTATTTTGCAAATTATGTTCTTCATAAATTTGTGCCCTTGCTTTAGGGTTAGAGTTTGCTTCCTTAGTTTCAAGATTCCTCTTACTCTTGATCGTAGGGGGTTTGATGATTGAATCTTTAATCCCTCTTTATTTTTCTTTGAAAGATGATATTTTATCTAAAGCACTCCTCTATAGTGGGGGTCTTTTTGATAAGATCTCTTTCTCTTTGAGGATCCTTTTTCCATAAGTGACATATCCTTTTTCACAATTATCTATGCTCTTTGATGTAAGGGTCAATACTCTTTGCTAAGAATATAGTGTACATTGTTATTAACATGATATCTCCTTACTTTCTGAAGTAGGTATCTTCCTTCTCTTCCTTATCATGTCTATTAGGTAGCCATGATAAGGAGGGGGGCATATATAGGGTCTCCCTTAAATGCTATAGTTTACATTTTTCAACATGCTAAATCCTTGGAAGGTAATGCACATAAGTTGCTAAATCCTGAAGAAGACATGCATTTTCAATTTCAAACATGCCAAATCCTTGGAAGGTAACACACATAACTTACTAAATTGTGAAGAAGATGTACACATTTTAAATTTCAAATATGCTATTTATCCTCAGAAGGTAATGCATAGAAGTTGCTAAATCCTGAAGAGACACACACTTTATATTCCATAGTGATACAAGAATGTGGACCTATGGGTATTTTAAAATCCATCAAAAGACACATTCAACTACAAAGAACAATTTATCGGTGAACTATCAGGTTTGGCTACCTGTTGGACTCTCCCTCCTTGGTGATTCATGGTAAGATGGGCATCTTATTGGGATAGGTAACCTTTCTCTCTTCTCTCTCTTTTCACTTTCATGCTAGTAGGATGAGATCATGAAGCTATGTTATTTATAGTGTTTCTCTTTCTTAGCATTAGGGTTAGAGTTTACTTTAGGGTTAGAGTTTTCTTCCTTAGTTTCAAGATTCCTCTTCCTCTTGATCACAGGGGGCTTGATGATTGAATCTTTGATCCCTCTTTGTTTTTTTTTAAAAGATTATATTTTATCTAAAGCACTCCTCTACGGTGGGGGTCTTGTTGATAAGATCTCTTTCTCTTTGAGGATCCTTTCTCCATAAGTGACATATCCTTTTTCATGATTATCTATGCTCTTTGATGTAAGGTTCAATACTCTTCACTAAGAATATAGTGTACATTGTTGTTAACATGATATCTCCTTACTTTGTGAAGTAGGTATCCTCATTCTCTTCCTTGTCCTATCTATTAGGTAGCCATGATAAGGAGGGGGGCATATATAGGGTCTCCCTTATATTGCCCAGACCATTAACTAGAGAGAATCTCATCTCATAATAACAACAAGCTATGTTATTTCCTCATAGAAGAAATAAATTGTTTTGGTTTTTCTACATTTTATCTAGTTCCGTCATTTTATTTTGTGTTTATTCAAATTTACCCCATGAAAGCTACTTGTCAAGGTTCTAAGCATGGATCTAGTCTTGTTTGTTCTTAGTTGAAATTTGGAGATACCTCAGTTCATTTCAGCTTAGAATATTTTTGAAAATGTGCTAGAAGACCTGAAACTTCTCCCATGATGCAACAAATAATAGATAGTGGTCTAATAGAAGCATCTACTTTTCCTACAACTATCCAATGCTTAGAAGTATTGCTTGAAAGTATAGATATAAGCCAAAAATAGGTGCATTATGTCTACGAATGGAGGTGTGTTATTTCGTATTAGTAGATAAACTATAATGGTTGTCATGAAAAATCTTGCCAGAAGAACTCGATGCATACTGGAGCATCACTACAACTTACTACTTCTTAGAAAAGAAGGGAAAGTATAGAAATATAATCGCTAGGAATTGGCTCTTAAAACTACACAAAAGTGGTTTTAGATTACCCAGACCATTAACTAGAGAGAATCTCATAAAATAAATTAGGAACATTTTCATTATGTTACACAGACTTAAAGGTAGTCATCAATCATATTTCTGAGAGGTCTGGATCTATTTTTGCATCCAAATAATTTTGAAAGGAGAAAAATACTTAGATTAGGTAGAGATCATAGTTGAACACTCGTACGAGGGTTTGAGTAATTGCTTCGGTAATAAAATTTTTTATTATCTGGTATCCACAAGGGAATAGGAAGGGTAACATCATGCACCTTTAATAGAGTAGATGAAAATTAATGACTACCACCTACATTTATAGATGCAAAGGTGTTATGAAAATTATAGAAGGGTTAATGATGTTTTTATAGGAAGGTTGGCTCATGAACTAGAGGGGAATGTTAATAAGAGAATGCATAATGAGGTTGTACAGTTTGTGAGCACCTATGGAAGCTAGTTCATCCAATTCCCCAAATTTAACTACATTAGAGTTGTAGGTTTTGAAGGTGAACCATTCAGGTTACCATCATATCCCTTATAACATTTTGTGTTAATTGAACTTTGTAGGTAGTTAACCCATATTGACAAGAATTTTGTAGAAAAGAAAAAAAATAGGTGTCTCTTTCCTTGTCCAATTGGGTCATTATTTATGTAAAACCATTTCAGATGCATTAAACCTCGAAGTGGACTTGAGGAAGTTCAATTTGCAGAATTATTGAGCTCAGCCAAAAATTTGATAGTAAAGGCTTTTTGAAATTTGATTTGAACTTTGGAGCAAAATTTTCTCATATTCCTCACATGGAAGATTTTTGGGAAGATTTATATGATGAATTGGAAGTTAGGAGAATACTATGGTTGAGGTTCACTTTAAGCCAAATAGTCTCTTTGAAATTAAAAATGAACATTACCATAATTAAGGATGAGGAAAAGGATATAGTTGAAATTTACATATAAAGACTAAGTTCAAATTTACAATTCAACATAGCTCAAAAATAAAAAATGATTTGGTAAATTTAATTGTGTTACGTTGAGGTCCTTGACAATGCATTAGCTACAAAGGAGTTTACTGATCATTTTTTGGACAAAAGTAATGAACTTTGTAACATTAAGCCTGGACTACTTAAGGTGCAATGAAAAAGTCCAATATATGAACCTAAATCTAATGGGTGACACTTGGAGCCTAAATTTAAGGCAATCAAACTTTATGTGTACTAGTAATTCAAAGCTACCATATTTCCATGCAAGAATATATTAGGTGCAAAACACTATTTACTTATTGGCTTGGGGATGAGACTATTCACATAAGTCTAATGGTTTGAGATGGAAATTCAAAGGCAATGCATAAATTCCTCCTCATCTTAGAAGCTCAATGATAATTCAAAATTAAAACAAATAAATAAAAGGCTATAAATAAAGGAATAATATAAATTCAATGAGCATTCAAAATTACTACAAATACATAGTAGACTAGATATAAAAGAATAATAGCATGAAAAAATGAATAGTAGTTCTAAACAAATAATTACTAAGAAACAATAATGAGAAATAAACAATAAAAAATTTAATTTTGATTAATTGATATTATAGGTGACACTAATAGACTATATAAATACTTATAATTATTTAAAAGTTACTATTATTGAAGCCTATAAATTTATGGCTAATCAATGTCATTGTTGTCATCTTCCTTGGTCACACTCACATATAGTTGTAACTACAACACATTGCGTTGCTATAACTGAATTAATTTTGGTTGACAAATGCCAAATTGCACCGACCAAATTGCTTATGGTGAAAATGCAAACAACATCCACACAGACTAATCAGTTCACAAGGCGCACATGAGAGACTAGGATTTGTTATTGACTTATTGACTCAAGACTAATAAACATGAGAAGAGCCAGAGGAGATTAGAGTTTGTGACTGATTTATTGACTCAAGACTCATTATGTTCACAAGTTTTGAATCGGATTAGGTTGTATGACTGATTTATTGACTCAAGATCCATTATGTTCACAAGATTTAGATCAGATTAGATTGTATGACCGACTTATTGACTCGGTGAATCTGAAAAAAGGAAATTTGAATTAGACGGCAGCCTGTGACGAGCAAAACTTGAATTAGACGGCAGCCTGTGACGAGTATGTTGATACAACGCCATCAAATCACGTGAAAGAAAGAAAATAGTACCTAAAATTTTGAATTTTCTTTCCAGGATTTAATAATGCCAACCGCGTTTGTATGTATGTCAAACCAACCAATTGGAAAATGAAGCCAAAAAACTATTTATCCAATGCAAACCATAGAAAATGAAGCCCATATATATAAGCGACAATAAATCTAGATGTATGGATATGGATAAGATGTAGATAAAGACATAATACGGAAAATTAGTGCTAAATGTTATTAGTTCCTGTCGTAGGCAGGATACTATTGCATCCGTTTTGGTGCAGAAGCAATTATTTCAACCAATAAAATTTGAGAATTTTTTTACATAGAAGTTTTTCCTATAGTTTTTAAATGTATATATATTTTAAAAATTAAAAAAAGCTAATTATTTAGTTAACCATTGGCTGTTGGGGGAAAAAGGTAAGGAGAAAATTTGAATTTATTAACAAAAATTACTGAAAATAATCTACGAACAAGTACCACCGTACTGCTTCATTGATTATAGATAGGCCGCCATAGACACTGCCACTGTCGCCATTTGCTACTACTCTGGCAGTGTGCAGTGTACCGTCCTGCAGTTACAGATGATTGAAATAAAAAAGTTAAGTTTCCTATGCTATGCTTCATTTTATATTTGAAAGTTATTTTTAGGGAATACTTTTTTTTACACTTAGGCCTAGCAACTTCACTTTTTTTACACAACATTATTTCCTATGATATCTAATGCAAAAATCATATAATATTTTTTAATTTTCAACTGTGTCATCTATTTATAGACTGTGTTATTTATTATTTTATTTTATTATATTAGTAAAACAATCAATATAATATTTGTATAAAATATTCTCAAAAGCTTTGGCAGGCAGAATGAAACAACTTCTCCCATTAATTAGAACAAATTGGATTTGTCCCTAATAGGTCAATTCTGGATGGAGTGATTATTGCTCATGAGGCTATACATTCAGTAAAAAATAATAAGGATTCGAGTATGTTGATTAAGTTAGACATCAGTAAGGCTTTTGATAAAGTGGACTGAAGATTTTTGTGTAAATGTATGGAAGCTTTTGGATTCTCAAAACAATGGATCAATATGATTTTTGAATGCATTTCCACCCCTCACTTCTCAATCATGGTGAATGGGTCCCTTGAAGGCTTTTTTAAATGTTCTCAAGGTTTGAGGTAGGGTGATCCGTTATCACCTTTTTTGTACATTATTATGGCGGAAGCTTTGGGGAGAGCAATTAAGAAACTTCAAGAAGAAGATAAGATAAAATGAATCAAGATTACTTCGGGAGTCGAGGCAACTACTCATCAACAATATGTTGATGATAATCTCCTTTTTGGAAAGGCACTTTTAGAAGAAGCTCAAGCTTTCAAAGAAATCCTAAGTACTTATGCTAATGCTTCTGGACAGTGTATAAATGAGGAAAAATTAGAAATATTTTTTATCAATACTGAAGAGAGATGAAAGAATGAGATTAAACGAATACTAAACTTCAAAGAAGGATTCTTTCCATGTAAATATTTAGGTTTACCTCTGGATAAGGCGGTCAAATCAAATCACCTATGGGAAAATACAATTCAAAATATCTCCAAGAAACTAGATCAATGGAAAGGAAAATGGTTATCAAATGCAGGAAGGGTAGTTATGATCAGGTCAGTCCTCTCTGCCGTTCCTATTTATCAGATGATGAGCATGAAAATCCTGACAGGTATCAATAAGGAGATAGCACAAAAATTAAGAAGTTTTTTCTGGCAAGGGTCGGAGGAAAAATCAAAACTAGCTTTAATTGCATGGAATAAGATTTGTAAACCAAAAGAAGAAGGAGGTCTGGGAATTAAAGACCTTACACGACAAAACAAGGCCTTGGGGGAGAAATTAGTATGGAGAATGATTAAAAATCCAAAGGCAAAATGGGTTAAAATTCTAAGATATAAATACTTACTAGGAGAAGATGAGGAAAGTGTATGCCGTTCTGATAACTATCCGACGGGTTCACGCATATGGAACTTCATAAAAGAGTGTAAAGATATAGTACTAGAATCCCTTTCTTGGGATGTGAAAAGCGGGGATAAGGCTTTATTTTGGGATGACCCATGGGGTGGAAAACTTGCCCTTAGGAAAATTCTTGGGAATGATTAGCTAATTAAACTGATCAAACAATGTAAGGGTGAGCGGGTTAAAGACTATTTTTCACAAATTAATAATAGTGTGGGAAGCAACTGGGCATGGAATTCTCTAGAAGAATTCAGACTTCCCCTCCATTTCCAAGTAAAACTAAACAAAGCTTTACAAGAATGAAACTTCAATCCACGTTCTGGGGAGGACATAATCATATGGGCTACCTCAAAGAGTGGTGTATATAATTTGAAAGAAGGTTTCAAAGTTATTTCAAGGATAGATAACCCTTCCACTGGTCTTCCCATTGATCTATGTTGGAATAGAAACTGTCTTCCTAAGGAAGGTCTATTCTCATGGGCTGCACTACAGAAAAGGATTCTCACTGCCGAATGGTTTGAAAAAATAGGGTACCATGGTCCTTCCAGATGTGCCCTATGTGAGAAGGAAAGTGAAACGATTAATCATATTTTGTTAAATTGTGAGTTTGCTAATAAATGCTGGTTTTGGGTACTGGAGAAATTAGATCTAAAGACTACTCTTCAAAATGATATCACAGAAGTATTTAATTCTTGGAAAAGGTCATGTAAAGAGGACTTATATAGTAAAATGAGATACATAATCCCATCTCTGTTAATATGGGAATTATGGAAGGAAAGGAACCGTAGAATTTTTCAAGATAAAAAAATGAACATTGCGAGATTTTTGAACAAATTAGAGGCAAATATAGTAGAAATTAAAAATAATAAAAATATGCTGGGACAATCTAGGATGGAATTCTCATTAGAAGACAACAACCAGAGGAAAAAGTGGTATGGTTTGAAAGTTCCACCCTAGATTGGTCCTAGCATTGACAATAAATCCTTATTAAGGGAAAACTGTAAATGGAAACCACGGGAGCAAGGGTGGATTAAGTTGAACTTTGATGGGACAGCCAGGGGAAACCCGAGGGTGGCGGGAATTGGAATATGTCTACATAATGTGGAAGGAAAGCTATTAGGAAGGATAGTAAAACCTATAGGAATAAAGACAAACAATGAAGCTGAAATAGAAGCTATAAGAATAGGTTTGGCATGGTGCAAAAAATGGAAGCTTAAAAGAATAGCGATTGAAGGAGACTCATCTATAATAATAAATGCAATAAGACAGGGTAGAACACCAAATTGGAAACTAAATAGTGCTATAGAACAAATAATGGAAACTCTTGAAGATATAGGAGATTATACAGTGAATCACATCTATCGGGAGGGCAATACAGATGCAAATAAATTAGCTAACCTAGGAGCCGATGGGCAAGAAATCAAAGAAATTGATGTATGTGTGAGAGAAGTACATGGAAGGTGAAGAAAAGTGATTTCATAATAGGAAATCAAGTATAGCGGTAAATGATTATATATGAATTTAAAGGTAAACAAGTGCAGATACATTTGTGAGTATAATATAAATTGCAGATATATAGACATATATATAAATAGCATATATACATAGATTAAGGTGTCATCCAGTCCTTTAATTTATGCTAAAAAATTTCCTCAAAATTTAGCTATGAATATAGAAGAAGCAAATCTAGTAAGATCAAAAGCTTAATTCTTGTGATCTTGAAGATGAGGGAAGACAGTTCTACTTCACAAAAGTACACACACATACTCATGAGAACCAATCTCTCTTGATAAAGATCATGCTCAAGTATGAATCACTTGCAAATGACTCCATCTCCAAAAAATGGTGCAACAGTGCTCACAGGTTATTTAAGTCGGAAGAATCGTAAGAAATTAAGCTTTCACCTACTAATCCTAGTTTAGCTTGATTTTTCTCCATCTGACCCTCTTGAAGCCATCACTAAGGAAGCTAGAGATTTAGAGTTAGCCTTAAATTCCCTGAGTACTATGCTCCAGCACCAATAATTTACCCTAAAAAGCAACAAAATCCCCCCTTTCTCATCTGCATATCTAGTGGCATTTGGATTTCTTTTTAGCCAATATAAAAACCAGGAATATGAACACCCTCATAGGATATTGCCTTGTCAAAGTCCCCCACACCACAGTCATTCCGAGCCGGAATGATGACTTGGCCTTCAGGAATCCATGACAAAACAAACATTTTGGCATCTCACAGCACTAAAGGTTATCATTTTTCAGTAAGAAGTCAAAGTAGATGTCTTTAAAACATCAGTAGGTGCAATTTGAGATTGCTTGTGAATATGTTAGCTTATCTGGAATTTGGAATAATTGAATAGTTAGCAGTGTGTCACTAAGCTTCTACCTATTAATTACTATGGGTGCCTTGCTGAATAAAACTACCTCTATAAAGTATAGTCACCAAAGATTTGAGAGTAGCTAAATAAATACATATGTTAATAACTTCTCAATATGAATATCTAATGTTTAGTACTTTTTATGCAATATAAGATGAATATGAATAAGGTGAATATGAAATAATTCAAAATTATTTATAACCGTGTGGTGAGCAGAGTTGGTGTAGTAGATTCTTATCTTGCAGGAACAAAAAAGTGTGTATTCATATGAATATAAACTGAAGATGATGTTATAACAACAATAATCAGTCTATGATGAAAATGAATATGTAAAAAGTGGTAATGGTTTTGATTGCAATATGGCTACTAACACAAATGTCAATACTCATAGCATCATAGTATAGTTAACTCTTTACTTGGACTGGCACATTGAATTAATATAGACAAAATCATAAAAATTTAGCTAGAAGAATAGAGGTGGTGGGATGCTATCCTATTTTGCAGGTTTACAGGGAAAGTATAACAGCTCATAAAAGCAGAAACAAACACTAGAAGGCTTGAAAACACATTAATGCGAGGGCAAGACATAAAAGGCAATGGCAAGAGAAAGCAATGGCACGACCACACAAAAGGACAGCTAAAAGAAAAACAAGATACATTATTTACAAAAGATAAGGAATTAGAATACGAAACATTGATAAGTATTTATGTATTGTAAAAGATGGGTATGCCCATCAGCTCGATATATAAGAGCGATGTAATCAAAGTATAATAAAGGCCATGTTCTGAATCATGGATGTATGCCTCCATTAACTTGTATTAGAAAGGGAATGCCCTTCTCGTCTCCATCAAAGGGAGTTTGTAAACCTATGCTTGTAGGAATTTTGTACTTGCTAATATTTTCTGGACTCATGTCCCGGGCCAGACTGGAGGTTTTCTTCCCCGTTCTTTCCTACCAGTGCCCGCACGAACAGAGGAAAAAATGTAAATTTATTGAAAATTAATATAATAAAATCAAGGCCTCGACCGTTTATTGATCAAAAAAAAATAAAAAATCAATATAATATATTTACAGTTAATTATATATTTTAATTTTTAATGATAATTAGTATGTTTAAATTTTTAAAATTTAATTTATTAATGTTGATGATACTAATTATTGACATCAAATTTTATATAAACAACATCATGTTTAAATTAATACTTATTTCAATTTAATTTAAATGTATTGTCCAAATTTATATTAATATGTAAATTTATAAATAATTATAAATTTGAAACATAACTATAAATATATAGTATAAATAAAATTATTTAAAGAAGAAAATAAAATTAATAATAATATTATAATGTATACACATTAATTAAATTTTTTATTAAATTTATTTATATATTATAAATTACATTTTTTATTTTAAATTAAATTAAACTAAAACTTTCAATTTCTTTTATTAAAATTTAATAAATTTATATAAAATTCATATAATATATATTATAATAATATATAAAAATTTAGTTATATAAAATTTGTATAATATATTATAATAATATATAAAAAATTTAGATAATAAATAATTTATTATATAGTACAAAATAAAATGGTATTAAGTTTGAACAAGAAACTAAGAGTCTCCCTTGGCAAGATATGCATTTTAGTCTAATATAAATATCCATTTTTATTAAATGCTACTATACATTCTAACATCTTCTACATACTCAAATCTGATTTGACTTTACAGTACTGATCGCATGGAATTAGGAGACTTGGATGGGCATCCAGCCATATCGAATGATATGGCTAGATAGTCGTTGCCTTCTCATATGCTCCATTAGGGCTTGTCACATATACAGCCTTGGTACCATCATCATTGCCTTGATCTACAACAAATTGCACAGATTCTCCTTAGGCCAAGAGTTTTATCTCCAAACAAAACACAACTTAGGGTTTCATCTCCAAATACAATAGCACAACTAGAGGATCAAAATTAGGGCCAATTTTCATTATATCAAACCATCACAAAGTACAAAAATTAGGGCCTATTTTCACTATTGACTTCTCTGATGATCTGGTTTCCTTGATAAACTGTGCAGGATTGGTCGAAATAGCTACCCTTTACATGGAAATCAGAGAGTTTTTCATCCTTATTTCCTACCATGAACGCATCAAGCACCATCTTTAGTTGAAACACGATGATTTTTTCAAAGAAACCACAGTTAATTACGCAGGGCTTTAGGCATCAATTTTCCCAGCTAAAGTGATTATTTTTTCCACCGACTCCTATTACATTTGTAGATGCCCACAATTTTCCATTATCTTAAATCAAAGAATTGTTTTTTATTGACATAACAAAGATCCATTTCTGCAATGAACTACCAAGTTATGAATATTTAATGAATGATAATTTTTGTAAATAGTGACTCCATTCACAAGCTTTCATTTACAATTACCTCTTTAAAAGCATTATATCCCACATTATATCCAATTTTTTTATAGTGGTAGTAAGCATGTTTCACTCGTCATGCAAAATAAAATTCTTCATTCATTCGCCTCCTCAAAATAATTATGTTTTTCATTATATTCAGTGGTTTTGTAGTGGTAGTAAGCATGTTTCATAGGTTATGCAAGGTAAAATTGTCCATTCAAATTTAGCTTCATATTTACATTTCAAAACAATATGCCCCATTCAATATAACTATACAACTTGCACAAGTTGGGTGCGATGAAATTTGTTCATTCTCTCTTACTCACATTCTCATTTCACCATATCTAACCCCAAAAAGCATTAAACTATGGGCAAGAACTTTGACGCTTGCATCTCTTGTTACATAAGTGTAAATGTAATAATTAAAGATATTTAATTTTATACGTGAAAGTGATCTATACATTTATTTTAGACATTGAAATTGAAGTGTTCTCAACTTGGCAATGGAAAATCTATATTAATCTTATATCTTGTATTTGTAATATTCAATATTAGCTATATAAGTCAAATCCATGTCTTTGGTTACTTTAATCCTTGTACATCATTCCATCATTCTTGAGTATGACTTTCTTTATAGGTTAAATTCTTTCATCATCATCTGTTTTGCTTTGTACTTTCCTTTCACTATTAGCAATGCTTCAAAAGTATTGTTAAAAGGCTATTGATATGTTGCTAAGAGATGAATTCTCCTAGTCTTGAAAACCTGTGTAAAAGGATCAAGTTGTCAAATATTTCTAGTAAGAATGTGAAGATAAAGGTTCATTTTATTGCACCAAACTAAAATGTTTCCTTATAAACCAATGGTATCCAAGTAGATGCTTTGATGATAAGGAAATGCAAAATGAATATGATAAACTCACTTTAAATGCAAGGAAATAGTAATAAATTATGGATGATGGCACTCAATCACTTTGATGATAGATATATAATTGAGCATGATCTAAAATATTAATGCAAAAACAACAATAAAATCTAGTCCATAAACAAAACTTTCAAAGCTCCTATATTGTGGATTCTTGAGGCCTTTCGTGTCTTAGTGGGAAAGGAATAATAAATAGTTACCTAATAGTTATGTTTAATTTTTTATATTTAAGGAAATAATTTTGTGGCCAAAGGGTCAACTACAGACCTCTAGAAATGACCAAAGATGTGGAAAGACATAGATAAAGGTTTGTAATGCATGTATTGGAACATGTGCATGAATAAGTATTATTAATGTATCATTTGAATGAATATATCTGGGTGCAAGCAAATATGCAAGAGATAAAAAATCAGTGTGTAGGAATAAGTAAATCAATAATATAGAGTATAAAATGAATATAATAACATTGTTTTAAATATATGGACAATGTGATAAATTGTGTACATATGTTTACTTTTCCATTGGTCGGAATCACTTAAGTGATAATTTCATAGAATTTATGTTTTAATATTTTTAGTTTCATGTTTGTAGCTTCAAGTTTGACCAAAAACTTGTGGAAATGAACAAGGATATGTAAAGGCATAGATGAAGGTAGACAACATATGTAATAGGAAACATGATTCAATAAGTACAATTAATGTATTATTTGGATTAGTATATTACAATGTAGGCACATATGCATAATGATATAAATATTTTTTATGAATAAGTGTAACTGGCACAAAGTTATGATATTCCCCAGCTCCAGAGGGGCCTCACCACCAAATCCATCATTACCCAACCTTAGGAAAGTAAGGCTCTAAATTTTTGTTAACTGATGAGGCATGAACGTACCATTGAAATCATTATATTTGAGATGAAGGTGCTAAAGATTCTACAGATTAAATAGTGACAAATGTAGTATTCCATTTAAAAATAAGGTTTTGGGATTGTCCTAGTAATGTCTAACAAAGGGGGATCTCAGATCAAGGCTAATGACACAACCTGAATGGGAGTCACAATGAATACCCATCCGCTGGAAACAATTGTAGCACTATCAGGATGAGAGCCGACCCATCAGATCGAGGAGGCCTCGTTTGAAATCTAACAGGTAATTTCTATCATCAGTTGGGCATATGTTGATGAAGGGATAACTCAACCACATGAGCATCACCAAGGAAAAAGTGAGATTCAAAAGGAATGAAATAGAAAACATGATGATTGAATACAATTTTTGAGGAAGTCAGGCAAACACTACTTAATATTCTAATTTATATATGATGTACCTTTTCCTACTACTATTATTTTTATAATAAGTAATGTTCTTTTAATGACTGATGCAAAATAAAATAAGGCATTATCAAGTAAACAATAAGATACAAATGGTTGTTGTATGAATCAAATAGTCATCATGTTTATTTAACCATCTAGTTTCATTAGTTTAGGTTATAATGAGCAGTAACACATCTATTCTGTAGTGACCTATGGTTTCTTTTGTTGATTTTTCTATTTTATTTTATCATTAAATATGATATTAAGTTTTTTGTGTTAAGTATTTGGAAGTAGTACAATGTATTCATAAAAATGTAGAAATATAATATTATATATCAACAATGTGTCTATTTAAATAGATTGGTCTATAACATCAAGATCTGTATACTTTGTTAATGAACAATATAATATATCAAATAAATATTGTAATGTGGTGCATGAAAAAAGGTAGAAATGATGTTGTGAAGGGGAAGCTAGAATAATGATAGTAATAAATTCAGCTCAAAATGTGATCTAGAAAACAAATATTAGTCATGAAACAAGAAAATGGAAAATAAAAAATAGGAAGGAATGAGGTATGTTAAGGATTTTTTAGATCAATTAGGTATTAATGTACCTATTCATTGAAATAATAGAAAATAGAAATCATGCCAAATATGTAAAAGAACATATATGTAAGATTTATGATTGAAAAACTATAGAAAATTATATTCTCAATTATTTTCCTAGATAAGCTTTCTTATTTGGATGTTGTTTGAGGGTGAACCCACAATAGTGGGTTACACTTTCTCGGAGGAAGAAAAATGTCCTGAAAAGCGCGATTGGGAAAAACAACCCATCATACTTTCAATAGAAAGTAACTAGTACTTTCGATCATAAGTGAGTAACTTTCAATCGACAGTATGGAAAATCCATACTTTCGGTTGGAAGTTACTTACGATCGAAAGTACTTTGCTTAGTTTTGATCGAAAGTGAGTGAGGACTTTCGATCGAAAGTACCTAGGTTAAAATTTTTGATCGAAAGTTTAAAATTAGGGATTTCGGTGAGGTTTTTAACCCGATGAAAGTCACTTTCACTGTCACTTTCAGAGGAGTTGAAACTATTGGCTTCTGATTTTTGAACCGTCATTTTCAGATTTTTTTATTTTCATTTTTCATTATTTAATGTTTTTGATATATATATTTAGTATATATACATGTATATATGCATGTATATATGTATGTATGCATGTATATATGCATATATATATGCGTATATATGCATATATATATATGTGTTTGTGTGTGTGTGTGTATACATGTATATATGTATATACACATGTATATATGCATGTATATGTGTATATAAGCATATGTATATAGACATATATATGTGTCTATATGCATATACACACACACACACACACACACACACATATATACATACATACATACATACATACATATATATATATATATAGATGTATATATATGCATGTGTATATATATATGTATATATGTTTACATGTATATAGATGTGTATATATACATGTATATATGTGTACACATGTATATACATGAGTATATATATACATGTACATATTTGTGTACATATATGTGTACACATATATATACATGTGTATATATATGTATACATGTACATATGTGTACATATATGTGTACACATATATACATGTGTATATATATACATGTATATATATATATGTATGTATGTATATATATGTATATATGCATGAAAGTGTATATATACATGTATAGGTACACATGTGTATGTATATATGTATGTATGTATGTATATATATATACATGTGTATGTATACATATCATATATATATGTGTGTGTGTGTGTGTGTGTACACATATACACATACACATACATACATACATACATACATACATATATATATATATATATATATATATATATATATATATATATGACTTGTATACATACATATGTACATATATGTATACATATATATGTCATATATATACATGTATGTGTATATACATATGTACATGTCATATATATAAGTATGTGTACATACATATATATATGTAAATACATATACATGTCACATATGTTATGTACATATATACATGTACATACATGTCATATATATGTATGTGTACACACACACACACACACACACATACATGTGTGTACACATATATGCCATATGTGTGTGTGTGTGTGTGTGTGTGCACGTATGTACGTGTATATGTCATATATATACATACACACACACACACACACACACATATATATATATACATACACACACACACATATTCATACATACATATGTACATATGTATGACATGTATACATGTCACATATATATATATGTCACATGTATATGTATATATACATATACATGTGACATATATATATATATATGTCACATGTATATGTATATATACATATATATATGTCACATGTATATGTATATATACATATACATGTGACATATATATATATATATATATATATATATATATATATATATATATATATATATATATATATATATATATATACATGACATAAATATATGTCATGTATATATATAGATATATATACATATACATGTGACATATATATGCATATATATGACATGTATAAATGTCATACATATGTGCATGTATACATGTCATACATATGTACATGTACATGTACATGTATATATGTATGTGTGTGTGCATGTACATATGTACAGTGCACGTTTATTTACATTTAAATGTAATTTATGTAATTGATTTTACTTTGAAATAATGTAGCGAAATGTGCATACTTTAATTTTATTTTCAATTAAATTAGGAAAATGTATATATATGTAGACTTCATTTGACAGTAAATAAAATCTTTCATGTGTACATATATTCTATCTATCAGACATATTATTGGACATCACACATGGAAGATGCACCAATTCCCTCTGCAAAACTATTTGGACACACTAATAGAGAAATTATATGGTTGCAAGATTCCATAAATAATCCGACTAGCTCTAGTGTCTATAAGAGCACATTGCGATCCATACTTACTAGCTTAATTATCATTAGGGATGACATTCATGGTACCACTCCCTATGCCCTAGATGTTGTGGAGGCCATACTTGAGAGGAAGAGACAAGAGGTTGGCTCTGGTCTTTCTCTTAAGGAGGTACATGATTTAGTGCCTAAAGCAACCCTAAAAAGAGAATCTTTCCCATCCTATACAAATTTACAGTATGTGAAGGGATATTAGGTTACTAGGTGTCAGGATCCTACCATATCAACATTGATATACACATATTTTCTAGCTTCCCATGGTCGTTATCCAAATAATGACTAGATTCCATTGTACTTTGCATAGTAGATTTTTTCTCAGGTTCATTTAGGGAGGGTTGTTAATTACTCTAATTTGCTAGCACATCTAGGATAGGGGCATGGTAGACTTGCTGATAGAGATGCTTTTTGTTGAGCTGATCGATAGAGGCCAGTACATAGGGTAATTGTTTGTCAGAGGGCACCTACTATAGCTCCTTCATCGGGTCCTATTGCAGATGATGTTATTCGTAGAACCTATCTTCGAGGTGTGACTGATAGTGTGGGGGACATTGCAATAGCTACTACATCCATATCTAGTGATTAGTTTTGTCAGTACCTGATGTCTTGACGACACTCCAAATTGTCAGGTGGAGCACCCTCTAGAAGGACCGCACATGACATGTATAGTGCAAGAAGCATCCCTTCACTTTCTAGCCTAGAGGGACTTACACAAGAGATGAAATGGGTCACATTGACTAGTTTGGTTAAGGATCTGTTGGATGCATATGGATTTATAGAAGCAGAGCATGATATCCCCATATCAGATGTTAGAGCTTATGTGGGTACTATCAGATATGCTCAGCCACATCCTTCTCATCTAGATCATGTCCATAGTGGCAGTGCTCATAAGGATCCACCTACTAACCACTCTATTGTTGCACATGGAGAGGCACAACATACAAACCTTTCAGTTAGTTCAGGGCACTAGCTCTTGGATGTTGGCCTTGACGATGTTGACTTCAGCATGACCACTACGGGTTACCTATATTTTCTTCCACATGATGATAGAACTTCCATTCCATCTCATTTGGTTAGTCCATTGCATTCATCATTAGAGAGGCATGTGCAGTCTACTCATGTTGTAGATGTAGAGTTGAGCTTGGACCAGATTCAACAAAATCTTCATACCTTGGTTGATAGGATCAAGGCTAGGGAGTCTGAGTACTATCAGTTTCCACCACCTACACAGGTATAAATTAGATTATATATAATTAATGTTACAATTTAACTTATTTATTTTCAAATTTTCAATCAATTATATATATATATATATATATATATATATATATATATATATATATATATATATATATATATATATATATATATATATATATATATATATATATATATATATATATATATATATATATATATATATATATATATATATATATATATATATATATATATATATATATATATATATATATATATATATACACATGTGTATATATATGATATATTTTTTGTCTACCAGGATATGCTTCTTGGTATAAAGGTTGGATGAATTACTCATTGATTCATGCTTTGGTCTTCTCACAAGACTTATAAGGTGATTATCCTACACCTCTAAGGACCTATAGGATCTTTGCTTGTTTAGGATCCCCTGGCCTCCCTTACAACCCAACTAATATGAAAGTTCACTCTATCAAACTCATCCTAGAAGCTTCCTTGCCATTCTAGCCTTAGCCCTTAACATCACCTTATAGGCTTCCGAACTCCAAATTTCCTACTCTAGGCTTGAAAAGGTGTGGAGATGTCTATAAATACTTCAATCCAACCTACTAGGGGTGTTAAGAGTCCCACCTAGCTTCACAACCAAGTTGATCTCACCAAATTGCTCAAATTAGGCCTAAAAGGCTACTAGCCCAATTAGGTCTCCTACTCCGAGAAATCAAGGAATTACTCCCATTCCTTCCAAAGAAACCCTCAAAATTTTCTTTGGATTCTTGGTTCATATGCCTACCCCTAAAGGATTTTTGGGGTCTTGGGTTCACTATAGACCGTATAGTGCCCTAACTCAAAGTGAGTGATTTGAGGGCCTTTTTAGGCTTTCACTGGCTCTTCTACAACTTGGTAAGTTTCCTCATAGACAATGGATTGGTGAGACTTCTCCCTCTTCACCATATTGCTAAAATTCTCCTATCGTTCTATTCCAAAATTAATTTTGTCACTTTTTATTCACCTCTGCAAGTTATCTTCTTTTCACTATGGTCTTCCCTAGTTGGGCTCACCTCTAGCTCACTTAGGGAAAGATCTCAGAAATAGCTCCTCTACATTTCAGCACCCCTCCTACCATATGTACACACATGAAGTCTAGTCACCAATCCAAAAAGGCCGTACAAAATGCATGGTGGGAAAATGAACTAGAACCCCATTTTTACAAACTGTCTAGTTAAGACCAATGACAGTGAAGAAAAGTAAATACTTATAAAAAGAACTAAAAAACTAATAAAAAACCTAGATAATGCCACACAAAATCAAGAAATAGATCACATTACATCATACATGAGTTATAGTGCAAATTTTAATACATTTTGTATTCATTGTTACAAAAAGCCTCTGCAAATACACACAAAAAAATGATGAAAACTTGATTCCAGAAATCCATGTCCATACAATGGGTGTCTAACCTCACATTTAGGTCAACCTAAGTCTTAAATAGGATCTTAGGTCTTTTGGTTTGTCTTAGGTCACATTGGAGCCAATTGAAGACCTTATGTTCAGTTTGGTCGAGCAACTTTTGAAAGTTGTTACATCTTTTTTTGCAACTTTTCCATTTTTTATTTTTTTTTAACTTCTCACTTCTAACCAACCTTACCTATGACCCTAAGCATGGTCAAAACATGGTTCTAACCAATCCTAAACCCTATTGACATCATTCTAACATCACTACCTCTTATGTACAAGTCAGGAGGTTTTACAACCTTTTAGCCCCTGATTGTCTAGAGGTCCTAAGACTTAAACTCAAAGACCCTATTGTACTCAAACCATGGTCAACATGACCTTGAACTTCAACACACCAAAAAATGACCTTAGTCACACACATAAATAAAAAACTAAATGGATTGACCTAAGCAATCCATGGGTGCTCCTACACCATTCTCCCCCTCTCCACCACTGTGATGGATCATGAGGAGAAATTAGAGACTTATCTATGCCTAGCTTCTTGAAATTGCTTTCCTCTACCCATTTAGATTCTTATTCTAGTTTATTCTTACATTGGATCAAATGCTCCATATAGAGTTGGTATCTAGTGGACTTCTTCACCCTAGATTCTAAGATCCTTTCATCTTGTGGCTTGACTTTGGGAGGTAAGACTGCATTACTAATGTCATTTAGTATGTCCTTACTATTCCAGTTCACTTCTGATAGTGGCTCCTTAAATTTTATCAAATCTGAGACATTAAACACTAGTGAAATGCTCAAATCTACCAGTAGCTCCACCTTGTATGCATTATGCCCACATTTTTCCAACACCTTACAAGGTCCCACTCTTTTCATTTGCAATTTAGTTGGCATACCCTTCTACAACCTGGATTTGTTAAGATGTACCATAACATAGTCTGTAATTGAAAATTGAATATCTTTCCTTAACATATCCACTTTGGCCTTCAATTTTTGAGTTTCCTCTATGATAGTCTTCTTCACTTGTTCCTGTACCACCTTCATAGTCTGAGAGAAATCCTCTGCATGGCCACTCCTATTCTCCATAGCTCCTAGATCTCTAAGATCACACACTCCTCTTGGATGCATCCCATACACTATCTCAAATGGGCTCCTTCATGTGGTCCTATTTACACTATCATTATAGGCATACCCAGCTTGAGGAAGGACCATATCCCATGTTTGTCCACATTCCTTAGTGAGGCACCTAAGTAGGTTGCTTAACACCCTATTTATCACTTTAGTTTTACCATATGTTTCAGGATGGTAATCTGACCTAAAAGAAAAATGTGTGCCTAGTCTTCCAAAAATGACTCATAAACTTGACATCCTTGTCAGATACAATACTTAGGGGTAGCCCATGTATCCTTACAATCTCCTTAAAGGAGAGTTAAGCTATGTAACTTGCATCATGAGTGGTCTTACAAGGAAAGAAATGACTCATCTCATTGAATCTATCCACCACCACATAAACACTATCCAGCGCTATTTTGGTCTTAGGGAGACCTACCACAAAATCCATGCTAATACATTACCATGGCCTATTGGGAATGGGAAAAGGCTGGTACAAACTTGCATCGCTAGCTCCACCCTTGGCTTTCATACACACCACACATTTCTCCACATATTTCCTTACATCTCGAGGAAACTTGGGCCAATGGTAAAACCTTTGTACTAACTCCATAGTCTTGTTGATGCCAAAATGGCCACTAAGACTACCATTGTGTTTCTCTTGGATGAGATTCTCTCTCATTGAACCTTTGGTAACACATAACTGGTTTCTCTTAAACAAAATCCCACTTTGTAAAGTATAATATGAAAATTGACTATGAAAATGATTTTGGAAGTCATCACATACCTTGTAAGCTTCAACAAAATCTTCATCATCCCTATAGAGGTCCTTGAAACTCTCTATGCCAATACCTTGAAGTTTCACCTCTTACACTATCAACATCCTTCTACTTAGTACATCTTCTACCATGTTCAACTATCCTTTCTTTTGTTTGATAGTGCATGTGAAGGCTTGTAAGTACTCCATCAACTTCAAGTGCCTATTAATCAACTTCTCTTGAGTATTAATATAGCTAAGTTTTCGATTATCTGTAAACACTACAAACTCCTTAGGTAAGGGATAATGTCTCCACTTCCTAAGGGATTGAACTAGAGCATAGAACTCTAAATCATAAGTAGAGTACTTCTTCTTGGCTTCATTGAGCTTTCCACTAAAGAAAGCTATAGGCCTATGTTCTTGGCTTAACACTCCTATTGAAACTCCACTTGTATCACATTCCAATGTGAAGATCTTGTCAAAACTAGGTAACAATAAGATAGGTTGAGTAAACACTTATTTCTTGAGCTTTTCAAAAGCATTCCCTACTTCAAGAGTCCATTTGAACTTGGTCTTGATCCCACCTTTAATGGTGTCTAACACTGATGCACAAATACCACTGAAGTTCCTTATAAAGTTCCTATAAAATTGAGCTAATCCATTAAAGCTCCTTACCTCAGTTGTTGTTGTTGGTGTTGGCCAATTCAAGATAACCTCCACCTTACTTGGATCCATCTTCAAGGTACTTTTCCAAGATACTACAAAACCCAAATACACAAGTTCTTTCTTGAGGAACTCGCACTTCTCTAGATTGATGGATAACTTCTCCTCTTGTAACCTTTTGAGTACAATTTCTAGGTGCTGTAGGTGGTCCTCTTTTGTTTTTTTGAAAATGAGTATATCATCTAGATACACTACCATAAATCTCCCAATATAATCCTTAAGCACTTCATTCATTAACCTCATTAATGTGCTAGGGGCATTTGTAAGCCCAAATGGCATAACCCTCCATTCATACAACCCTTTAGTAGCCTTAAATTTTGTCTTCCATTCATGCCCATCCTTTATTCCGTATTGATGGTACCCACTTTTGAGGTCCAACTTAGTAAAACACTTAGATCCACCTAGATAGTCCATTAAGTCTTCAATCCTAGGAATAAGAAACCTATATCTTATTGTAATCCTATTGATATCCCTAGAATTGGTTCATAATCTTGACTTACCACCTTTTTTTTATGCCAATACCACTGGCACTACACAAGAACTAATGCTTGTCTTGATAAGTCCTTGGTCTAACAATTCTTGCACCTGTCTAGCCACCTCTTGATTTTTCTTTGGTGTGAAATTATAAGCTTCCTTGTTGGGTAATGAATCCCTTGGTATGAAGTCTATTTGATGTCTAATAGACCTCTTAGGAGGGAGTGTTGCATGTGTCCCATCACTAACTATATCTTTGAAACTATCAAGCAAACTTTTTACTTCCTTTGGCATAGGTGTTTGGATTGAATTTTGTTCCTCCTTTGGTTGCACCATGATAGCATACCATTCACTTCCTTCTTGTTGAAGGGCATTGGGGAACTCCTTTCCACAACTTAGCAATACACTAGGGGTTTTTTACTGTGGCTCCTCTTCCTCTAGTAGTGACTGTATTTTGAAGGTCCTACCTTTCTTCTTAAATGAGATGGCATTCTCTTTCCCATCATAATTGACCCCTCTTTCATATTGACATGGCCTGCCTAATAGGAGATGGCATGCATCCATGGGAAGCAGATCACAAAGAAACTTATCTTTATAGTCTCCAATAGAGAACTCCACCCATGTCTGCTCATTTACAAGGACATTTTGTCCCTTATTTAACCATGTCACCTTGTATGGATTAGTGTGGGGTATCTTCCCCAATTTGAGCTTCTTTATTGCTTCCTCTAAGATGATGTTATCAGTGGAGCTTGAATCCACTATGACTTTGCATACCTTACCAAGTATCTTGCATCTAATCCTAAACAAATATCTTCTCTATTTTGGCTCCTCCTTGATTGGCTTCCTAATCAGAACTCTACTAAACATTAAGTTCTACCCCATCCCCAATTCAATGTGACTAATCTCTGGAGATTTTACACTTTGTGTGTCCTCTTGGGTATATGCGACCCTCTTCTCATGGTTTGAGGAAGAGGCTTTCTCAAGGCACCTATAATTTAGGTGACCCATTTTCCCACAATTATAGCATTTCATGCTAGCAAAATAGGAGTTATCTCTACTAGTACTTCTCCCTCTATTAGAACCCCCTTTGTAAGAATTTTGATATCGCTCTGATACCATGTAAGAATTTTTCTAAGACAAAGAATAAAAGCCAAGATCTTGAAGCTTAAGAGATAACACAAGAGAGACAAAATATGATATGATCAAATGATCAAATAATGAATAATAGATTGAATGAATACAAAGTAGGAGTTCCTGAATATATAGGCAATGCAATAAGACTACATGATAAGGAAATGATAAGATATCACCCACACTAGGTGGAATCACATGTCCACCAAAGGTGGATCATCCTCCATTGTACATGAAAGTATGTGAAACATGTGCAACAATGAGAGGATGATAATGTGATAAGAGAACTAAAGGTGGATCTCACACACAAAGAGGTATGTGATGACAACTATCACACCTAAAGTGGAAATTCTCCTAACCATGTGCTAAAATGAAATGCAACTCCTAGGTGTCACAATGAAAACTAATATGCAAATGCATTATCCTAAGTAAAGTGTAATTAGTAAATACTTAATTACACCAACACCCCCCTTAAGTGAAACTTAGGGGAATGCACTTAAGCTCACAATGAAAGATGGGTCCCGGCTACTAGGCCATGTTAGGTACCCATGTACAAAGAACAATGCAATCTCTCATAAAGTGGAGAAAGAGGGAAAACCTCATGGGAAAAACCCTCCCCCAAAAAGAGAGATGAATACAATAATAGAATATGAGAGAGAAGACCTCATGTGAGGAAAATATCCCTCCCCATAAGATAGAAGAAGTGGAAGAGAGACAAAGTAGCCCCCCCTCAATGTTGAATCTCCTGTAAAGATGGTCCAAGATGTTGACCAAAACTCCCATAGGAAGAAAATAGAGTCAATGCTTCACCAAGAATGTCAAAGTGTGACAAAATCAGGTACCAATGTCAATGTAGAATGACCAACGGAATGCCCATTAAGATATGATAGAGATGAGGCATGGAGACACCTGCAAGCACCAACTGGGTACTCTCAACTGATAGGTTGGTATACTTGAACTTGTGTCATGCATCCATTGATTGGTTGGAGCCTAACTTTCAAGAACCAAGTCCCATGATATTCCTAATCTACTAACATAGGGATTACATCAGATGTGTCATCAATGACAAGGTACAAATAAAAATGTGGCACTTTATGATCGTGCGTGTACAACATGGGTCATGTAAGAGCATACAACATCAAATACAAACTTGGAAACATGTAAAAGATGAAGCCACCATAGATGCCCTATCAAATGCTGCAAAAAAAGTGTCCTCCTATTGGCCTTGTGCTAGGAAGTCTTTGGGACAAAATTGGCGTCCCCCTTGGCTGCTGGTTGGATGACACTGCAAAACAGGTATACAAATGGCAAAGGAAAAAAAATGTTCCCAATTTTACTTATTTATTAATATTTTGTTTTTCAAAAACCCCCAAAAGTTTAAGAAAAACATTTATTAAAAAACCATAAAAAAAACTTTATTAAAAAATAAAGAAGAAAAAAAAACATAATTTGTTTTTTTTTAATTTTTAGATTTAAAAAAAAACTTTACTAAAAAATTTAATAAAGAAAAACATAAAATGTTTAATTAAAAAATAAAGTTTTTATTAAAAAAAACTTATTAAAAAACATATTGAAAAACAAATTAAAAAACATAGTAAATGAAAGTTTTTATTTATTTAGAAAAAACTTTAAAAAAACTATTAAAAAATTTATTAAAAAAATCTTTTTAAAAAAAATTAAAAAACCCCTTACAGGGGACCCGCACTGTAGTGTGGCCAGGGTTAGTACCCCACTATGTAAGAATTTTGATATCGCTCTCATACCATGTAAGAATTTGCCTAAGGCAAAGAATAAAAGTCAAGATCTAGAAGCTCAAGAGATGGCACAAGAGAGACAAAATATGATATGATCAAATGATCAAATAATGAATAATAGATTGAATGAATACAAAGTAGGAGTTCCTGAATATATAGGCAATGCAATAAGACTACATGATAAGGAAATGATAAGATATCACCCACTCTAGGTGGAATCACATGTCCACCAAAGGTGGATCATCCTCTATTGTACATGAAAGTATGTGAAACATGTGCAACAATGAGAGGATGATAATGCGATAAGAGAACCAAAGGTGGATCTCACACATAAAGAGGTATGCGATGACAACTATCACACCTAAAGTGGAAATTCTCCTAACCATGTGCTAAAATGAAATGCAAACTCCTAGGTGTCACAATGACAACTAATATGAAAATGCATTATCCTAAGTAAACTTAAGTAAAGTGTAATTAGTAAATACTTAATTACAACAACACCCTTGAATTCCTTGACCTCTTCCATATCTATGTCTACTAGTTGTTTCTCCTCCATGCTTAGAAAGTTTAGATTGTCCTTGGGTCCTAGGTTCATTACCTCTTCCACCATAACTGCCCCTATGACCCATGTCGTCTCTGCTTCTTCCTCTTCCTTTTGAGGTTACATCCTATCTTCTTTCTCTCTTCTCTTCAATCTTGGGTCTCCTACTCATGTACTATCTTGGGTGTGACCAGGCTTATGTCTTCTTGGATAGACCACTTGAGGCCATTCAAATACCTATCTAGCCTAATTGTTTCATCCTTCACCACCTTGGACCTTAAGCATAGCTTGTGAAACTCCTCAATGCAGGCATGGACATCCATGTCCTTTTGTCTTAAATTATGTCTTCTCCTATATAAATGAATCTCATAATCAATAGACATGTAGGTTTTTTTAAATTTTGGTCACCATTCCTTTCCATGTGACAACGAGACTCTTTCCTTCTTTCTCCCTTTCTTTCTAGATGAATTTACATGATGTGAGGGTAGAACCCCTCAATCTTAACTTTTCTACTTTCACATTCTGAGCTTTTGTAATCCCATCACACTCAAAGTGATTCTCCATTCCATCGATCCAATCCATGATCAGGTCTGGTTCCATTTTTCCACTAAAAAGTGGAACTCCCTCCAATGCTTTTCCACTCAATGCTTTTAGGGCCTTCAAGAATGATAGGGCGATCTTCCTACCACAAGTCCTATCTCTAGTAGGACTTCAATAGGTCTTCTCTTGACCTATCTTAGGGTTCCTATGACCCTACAATTAGAGGGATTTTTCCTAATCTCCTCTACCCCTTAAGATCTCACTACAAAGGTCTTCAATTCACCTTAACTCCTCAACTCTTCAAATAAATCCAATCATGGAATTCATCCAAAACTCCATATTCTTGCTTCTAGATATTAGGCATGGGAGAGGAATCTTTTAGTCTTCCTTTGCATCAATTTGGGTGTTTCATCTAATGGTATCTTCCTTCAAATACCCGATCTCCAAATTTGGCCTAAAAAGGCTACTAGGCCTTGTAGGTCTCCTAACAAACAAATGTGAGCCTAACTCTATAAATGTCCACACATGTGCCCAAACTAACCATACTTCTAGATACCCTTTTTATTTTTATAAAGGATTCAAAAACCCTTATCTCTCCAACTGGACCCTACAATCCTTTCCTACTTTCTAGCCTTGTTTTTGGGCCTCTTTAGCCCTCCCTAGTTCACAGTGAGGGTTTGTTGTTTACACCCCTCTCCAACTTTTTCATGAGCTCTCCTTTTCAGAATTGAGTCTTTAAACATTGGAGAACACTCTCTAGGTCTTGGTTTTGTTAGGAATGAATGCAAAGTGTTTTGGCAGTTATTCTGTAGCAGTTGTTGTTGCATTCATGACTTGGATTGTCATTGATGTCAACACAGTGATATTCTGGATATTAGCAGGAAAGAAGGTACAATTTTGTTTTGTGCACATGTTGTATTGCAGATTGGATTTTGTGTAGTTGATGGTATGTTCTTTGGTGTGTTATTAAACTATGGTTAACAGTGTAAAAATAAATTCATTCATTTGTAAGAGTTATGAGCATTTTGGTGAAAGCAGTGTTTAGACAGTGTTTCTGTGTAGCGATGTTTGGAAATCAAAGGATATCTCTTAGCTGGGATGGAATCTGATTTTGCACAGTTAAAGGGATGTTGGAGACTCATTAATTATGATGTGGTTCATAGCGCAAACTTTGAGGATATGTTTGGAGAAAGTTACAGTAACTGGAAGCTGGCAGTTTTATGTGAATTCTGTGTGTAGCGTGTAGAATTTATTATTTTGTAATTGAGGACCAACTCATTTGTAATTATTTGAGTTTGGTATATAAGAAGGAATTTTTTCCTTATTGTAATGTTTACTATGAAGAGTGAGATGCGAATATATGCATGAAGTGAAGAAAAGAGCTAATTCAGTGATGAAGGAAGACTTGTGAGTACAGAGATCTGGAATTATGATCTTGTGTAGCAGAGAGTGTAGTTTTGGCATAGTGTGAAGGAGGTAATATATTTCATATTATTCTATTGAATAATTGTAAGATCTTTTGGACAGTGGGTTCAGAGATCTTGCCTTGAAGTTGTTTGGGCAGTGGGTCCTTCTGTCTTCCATAAACTCTTAACCGGGTTAGAATCTTTTAACAGGGATTCAAAATATCCTAATAGGAATTTATATGTACTCAATGTATTTCATAAGACTCCTAACAGGGTCCATCCTCTAACAAGGAACTTTCATATTAGTGCATCATTTTGTGGGCATCATTCCAACCAGGGTTTACTCTTTTCAAGAGGTTCCCTAGTTAACATATCTTGTGTTATTGTGCAATTGTGTATGATTATCTTTCTATGGTTGATCAGTACATTAAATATTATTGTTTAAAGCTATTGAATGGATAAATTATCAGATAATTGATTCACCCCCCCCCCCCCCCTCTTAGTTATCTTGGGGATCTTTACTTTCTAACAATTGGTATCAGAGCGGCAGGTCCTTGAAAGAAAAGTTTAACAACTTAAGGAGATCCATGGTGAATTTTAGAAAAGAAAGCCCTAAGTTTGATGGAGTAAATTTTGACAGATGGAAAGAAAAGATGTAGACACATCTGTTGTGTTTAGGACCAAGTTATTGGTTGATTATAAAGAATGAGAAGACTATCATTGAGGAAGACAATCTAGAGGCAGGAACTAAAGATGAACTATATCTATTCATGTGTAACATACTTGCAAGAGAAGCACTTTTATCAGCACTACCGGAGAATGAATATAGTCAGGTAAGATGTTTGAAAACATCTCATGCAATTTGGAAAGCTTTACATTCTACTTTTGAAGGTGATGAACATGCAAAGAAGGCTAGATTACATAATTGGATTTGTGCATTTGAAGATATCAGAATGATGGAAGATGAATCTATTAGAAGTTATATTGGTAGGATGTTTGAGATTGTGACAGGAATAAAGTCTTGTGGAGGTGATAAGACAAAGAATGAAGTGATATGGAAAATTTTGAGAACTTTGACACCAGTATTCAAGCAGACAACACAGATGATTGAACAAGTGATACCTTGTACATCAAACTTTTCAAGAGAGACTCTTCTTGGAAGATTAGAAACAACAGAGATGAACTTGAGATTATTAGGAGAGCTACCTAGAATGGAAACAACATTTAGTGCTCTTAACATTAGACCTACAAGAAGTACTAGTGTGAATGGAGATTATGCCAGCAGTAGCAGATCTGAGGAAGATAAGAAGATTGAAGAAGGTATTGCATTACTTGTAAAAAGAGAACCAGATGGTAAGAAAATCTTTAAATGTTGGACTTGTCAAGAATATGGTCATTTTGCATCTAAATGTCCTAAAAGAGTTAAGAAGTATAGAAGCAACTTTAAACCTAGGAGATCTAAAGAATGTTATTATGCAAATGATGAAGATTTTGAAACAGGAATTGAAAAACATTTAAGTGACAATGATAATGATAACTTTGAGGAAATAGGATTTGTAGCAATTAAAGAAGAAAGTTCTGAATCTGATAAAAGGGAAGAAAAAGCATTAGTTTCACAAGTTGAAAAGAAATTTGATTGGATTATAGATAGTGGTTGTTCACATCATATGACTGGAGATAAAAGAAATTTTGTTAAGTTAGATAATTATGATGGAGGAATTGTTAGGGTTGGTAACAATGCACCTTGTTTGATTAAGGGTATAGGATCTATTACTCTTGATGGAAAGACTAACACTGATCATGTTTACTTTGTTGATGGACTAAGACATAATCTACTAAGCGTTGGACAATTGGCTGATAAGGGTTATCAAGTTTGGTTTTCTGAGAAAACTTGTGTGATAAAAGATAAAGATAGAAATCTGATTGGAAAAGGATCCAGAACCAGAGGTAATGTATTTCAGTTGAATCCTACTGAGATGACATGTTTGATAACTAGGATTGATGACAGTTGGCTATGGCATAAAATTTTTTGTCATATAAACTTTGATAATATTGTCAAGGTGAGCACTACACTTGCGGTAAGAGATTTACCTAGAATTATGAAACCTACTAACATGATTTGCAAAGAATGTATGATGGCAAAGTAGAAAAGGAGTTCATTTCCCAACAAGAAGTTCACATCGGTAGAGAAGTTGGAGATTGTTCATACAGACTTGAGTGGTCCTACTAGGACTAGAGGATTCTATGGTGAAAGGTATTTTATGATTCTTGTTGATGATTTTACAAGAATGATGTGGATTGCATTTTTGAAAGAAAAATCTGAAGCATTTGACAAATTTAAGATCATGAAAAGAAAAATTGAGAATGAATCTGGAATGAAGATTAAGTGTCTAAGATATGATAGAGGTGGTGAATTTACATCTAGAGAGTTTAACACTTTTTGTGAAATGAATGGTATTAAGAGACAACTTTCAGCCCCTAGAACACCAGAACAAAATGGTATTGCAGAAAGAAGGAACAGGTCAATAACTAAAGCAGCAAGAGCTATGTTGTTTGAAAATGATTTGGGTAAAACTTTTTGGAGAGAAGCAGTGAACACAATAGTATACACTATGAACAGAGTACAAATTAGAGCAGATACAAACAAGACACCTTATGAATTATGGTTTGGACATACACCCTCAGTTAAGTATTTTAGAATTTTTGGAAGTAAATGTTATATAAAGAGAGATGATGATATAGGAAAGTTTGATCCTAGAAGTGATGAAGGAATATTTCTTGGATATTCTTTAAAAAGAAAAGCATATAGATGTTATAACAAAAGAACTAAGACTATTGTTGAAAGTGCAAATGTAAAAGTTGATGAGAAGTTTAAAATTAGGAAAGAATGCTTGATTATGAATCTGATGGAGAAGCACAACCTCAGCCTAACATTGAAAATGCAAAATTATTTTTTGAAACTAATAGTGATTTGCTGAATGAAAGTCATACTGAAGAAGACAGAGAAGAAAATAGAGAAGAAAATAGAGAAGAAAATAGAGAAGAATCTACAGTCGGAACAAGATCAGTAACTATGACACCTAACAGGTATACTTCAAGACATCACCCTGTTGAGAAAGTTATTGGAAGTTTAGATAGAGGAGTTTTGACTCGAAATAAGGTACATTTATGTTTGATTTCTCAAATTGAACCTAAGACTACTAATGAAGCTTGTGAAGATGAACATTGGATCAATGCTATGCAAGAAGAACTAGAGCAGATTGAAAAAAACAAGACATGGGAATTGGTCCCTAGACCTGAAGACAAGAATGTGATTGGAACAAAGTGGGTATTCAGAAAAAAGATGAATGAACAAGGGGAAGTGATAAGAAATAAAGCAAGATTGGTATGTAAAGGATATTCACAACAAGAAGGAATTGACTATGAAGAAACTTTTGCACCTGTGGCCAGACTTGAAGCAGTGAGAATGTTTCTAGCATATGCAACTTACAAGAAATTTAGAGTGTATCAGATGGATGTGAAGTCAACATTTTTGAATGGTGAATTGGAATAAGAAGTCTACATTGAGCAGCCTGAAGGTTTTCCTTTCACACAAGAAGGAGATATGGTATGTAAGTTAAAGAAAGCTTTATATGGATTAAAACAAGCACCTAGAACCTGGTATGCAAGATTGGATAATTATTTATTGAAATTGGGATTTATAAAAGGAACAATAGATAGTAACTTATACACAAAAGAAATTGAGAATGGTTTGTTGGTTATAGTTATATTTGTTGATGATATTATCTTTCGAGGAGAAGATGAAGCTAGTGACAAATTTGCAGATGAAATGAAGACTGAATTTGAGATGAGCATGATTGGAGAAATGAAATATTTTTTTGGATTATAGATAACACAAAGCAAGGAAGGTATATTTGTAAGTCAGAATAAGTATTTAAATGAATTATTGAAAAGATTTGGAATGGAACATTCTAAACCTGTTGGAACACCTATGGTAATTGGACATAAGTTATCTAGCAAAGATGAGACACCAACAGTTGAGCAGAAAAAGTATAGATCTATGATTGGAAGATTGTAGTACTTGACACATACAAGACCTGATATAGCACATTCAGTGGGGATTTTAGAAAGATTTCAAGCAGAACCTAGAGAATCACATTATGCAGCAGTAAAGAGGATACTAAGATATTTGAAAGGAACAATGGATTATGGATTATGGTATGAGAATTCTGATGATTTTACCTTATGTACCTATACTGATGCAGATTGAGGAGGTAGCGTTGATGACAAGAAAAGCACCAGTGGTGGAGCCTTTTTTCTTGGAGGTAAATTGGTCTCTTGGCTAAGTAAGAAGCAGAATTGTACTTCACAAAGCATAGCAGTAGCAAAATATGTTGCAGCAGCAAATAATTGTAATCATATTATTTGGATGAAGCAGATGCTGAAAGATATTGGAATAAAGTTTGATGAGCCTGTTGTTATACATTGTGATAACACCAGTACAGTGAGTATGTCAAAAAATCCTATTTTACATTCTAAGACTAAACATATTGAGATCAAGTATCATGTTGTAAGAGAGAAAGTTACAAAAAAAGAAGTAAGATTGGAGTACACGAGTACAAAGGAGTAGATAGTAGATATATTTCCAAAGCCTTTACCTAAGGATACATTTGTGTATCTGAGAGGTATGCTTGGGGTTATGCCCCAACTTATTTTTGAGAATTGATGCAGATGATTGCATCCGTCTAGTGGTATATGAGCCCTCTTTCTTCTGGATTGGATGTTAGAACTTCCTCTATGGGGGAGTTTATGAGCTGAGTCATGAGGACTCTTGTTATTGTATTTTTCTGAAAAGTGTCTTTTGACATTAAGTTGTTGTTGACTTAGTGATAGAATTTCTATCATTGATGTCAATGGGGGAGAGATATACATGAAAAACATTGTGGATTATATAGGAAAACAAAGCAAGAGTTGATTTGATATTTTGCAGTGATGTTGTAGTATTGGATTTTTGGAACATTGGATGTTTTTCATCTATGTTGCCATCAGTCATAGTTAACATATCTTGTGTTATTGTGCAATTGTGTATGATTATCTTTCTATGGTTGATCAGTACATTGATTATATTGTTTAAAGCTATTGAATGGATAAATTATCAGATAACTGATTCACCCCCCCCCCTTCTCAGTTATCTTGGGGATCTTTACTTTCTAACAAGTTTGGGTTTCCCATTCCACTGTCTATCTCCCAAACACTGGATCAAACTCAGTCTCCTAACCAGGCTTCTCTCTGCTCGCCTAGGGCCTCGTCATTGAACCACTTCCCTTGCATTGAAAACTATAAAAAAACATATTTAAATTGAATATAAAATGGTCTAACATATTCCAAATGGCCATGAGGAACCAACCATGGATTCCTATGTTAGACCCATTCTAAGTACCTCAACTCTATACAGTCCAGCAAGTTGGCCTCAAAGGAGGAATTTATTTGCTAAGCCTTTAAGAACACAAACTAACTAAAAATGGAGATTGAAAAAAGAAACTAAATCATAAGAAATTAAAGTATCTAATCCATAGCTCTGGTTCAATCCATGAATCAAGGATGACCAAGTTCTTAATTCCAAAACCCTCATGAGTATAGTCCTGCCAATCTCAATACACAACAAAATTCTCAAAAGAAACTTCTTGCCAACCCTTGGTCTTGACAAAAATAAGCCATTTATAGATTTAGGTCCCCAATCTTGGTTGGGATTTAGCCCTATAACTAACTCCTAGGCTCAGAAAGGCTGAAGACTAAATGTTGTCATGACAAATTTCAAAGTTGTCATGATAACTTTTACAATATTCTTGACAACTTTCTCAAGATTGTTCCCTGAGGTCTCAATAGACTCTCATTACTATTCCAAGCCTTCTAAGACCTTAAAAACACTTAGCCATATTCATTTAACACCTTGTGACAGCCAAGAGTCACCTTTGACTCCTTTAGCACTTCTCAACAGCATCCAAGCCATATGCTTGGGGTCTTCACCAAACTTAACAAGACCAACACTAGGACTAACCAACCTATCTAGAGACCTTTGTTGTACTACAAAACAAACAAAAAATCACTAACCAAACATAAAACAAATCCAAAAGTCCATTAGGACAGTGACTTGGCCAATAGTCACTGCAAGCCAAAAACTTGAGTGTAGGTGTCTAGAAGCTAGCCTGGGTGCTCCTGCATCATACTCCCCTATTAAAAGAACCTAAGTCCCATTAGGTGTCAAGAGTGCCACATCTATGCCCAAATTCTTAAATCTATTCTCTTCAATCCATTGAGCCTCTGATTCAGGAAGAGAATTCCACTTCACAAGGTGTTCCATGTACACTCCATGTCTAGTTTTCTTCTTGACCCTTGAGTCTAGGATCTTCTCAGCTTGAGGCTCCACTTGGGTTGGTAGTTTGATAGCTTGGACATCAATATGAAAATCAGGGCTGTGTTCTTTCTCCTCCACATCAGGTCCTTTATATTTCACCAAGTCTTGAACATTGAAAACTGGTGAGATGGATAGGTCACTAGGTAGGCCTATCTTATAAGCATTGGAACCATACTTCTCAAGAACCTTACAAGGTACAACTCTCCTCATTTTTATCTTTCTAGGGATTCCTTTTTGAAGCCTTTCTTTATTTAGGTGTACCATCACCCAACCACCCACTTCAAACTAAAGTTCTTTCCTCCTTGTATCAACTCTATCTTTCACCTTTTGATTTGCTTCAACCAATGTCCTCCTAACCTACTCATGGACTTCTTGCATCGATTGGGAAAAATCCTCAGCATGTCCACTCACTCCACCTTGAGTACCAAGTTCTCTCAACTCACACACACCTCTTGGGTGCATGCCATACACCACTTCAAATGGAATCTTTCCAATAGACCTGTTTATACTATCATTATAAGCAAATTCATTTTGTGGTAATACCTTTTCCCACACTTGTCCATACTCCTTGGTAAGAAACCTTAAGAGATTCCCCAACACTCTATTGATCACCTCTATTTGGCCATCTGTTTAAGGATGATAGGCTAACCCAAAAGCAAGATTTGTTCCCAATCTCTTCCATAAAGTCTTCCAAAAATGCCCCATGAATTTCACATCTCTATCTAAGACTATGCTGATTGGTAGACCATGAATCCTCACCACCTCCTTGAAGAATAGATGTGCTATGTAGCTGGTATCATGTGTGGTCTTTCATGGTATGAAATGGATCATTTTGCTGAATCTATCTACTACCACATAGATGCTATCAAAACTAGTAGCTGTCCTTGGCAAACCAACTATAAAGTCCATACTTAGACACTCCCATGGCCTCTTAGGGATTGGTAAAGGCTGGTATAATCTTTCAATTGAATATGTAACCTTATCCTTTTGACAAACCATACACTTTTCTACATATCTTCTCACATACCTTTGTTAGAAAGTAAAGATCCCCAAGATAACTGAGAGGGGGGGGGGGTGAATTAGTTATCTGATAATTTAACCATTCAACTACTTTAAACAATATAATCAATGTACTAATCAACCATAGAAAGATAACCATACACAATTGCACAATAACACAAGATATGTTGACTAGGGAACCTCTTGAAAAGAGTAAACCCCGATGGGAATGATGCCCACAAAATGATGCACTAATATGAAAGTTCCTTGTTAGAGGATGGACCCTATTAGGAGTCTTATGAAATAAATTCAGTACATATAAATCCCTGTTAGGAGATTTTGAATCCCTGTTAAAAGATTCTAACCTGGTTAAGAGTTTATGGAAGACAGAAGGACCCACTACCCAAACAGCTTCAAAGCAAGATCTCTGAATCCACTATCCAAAAGATCTTAAAATTATTCAACAGAATAATATGAAATATATTATCTCCTTCACACTGTGCCAAAACCGCACTCTCTACTACACAAGATCACAATTCCAGATCTCTGTACTCACAAGTCTTCCTTCATCACTGAATTAGCTCTTTTCTTCACTTCATGCATATATTCGCATCTCAACCTTCACAGTACATATTGCAACAAGGAAAAAATTCCTTCTTATATACCAAACTCAAATAATTACAAATGAGTCAGTCCTCAATTACAAAATAATAAATTCTACATGCTACACACAAAATTTCACATAAAACTGTCGTCTTCCAGATACTGTAACTTTCTCCAAACATATCTTCAAAGTTTTCACTATGAACCACATCATAATTAATGAGTCTCCAACATCCCTTTAATTGCGCAAAATTAGATTCCATCCCAGCTAAGAGATATCCTCTGATTTCCAAAAATTGCTTCATAGAAACACTGTCTAAACACTGCTTTCACCAAAATGCTCATAACTCTCATGAATGAATGAATTTATTTTTTCACTGTTAACCATAGGTTAATAACACACCAAATAACATACCATCAACTATACAAAAGCCAATCTACAATACAACATGTGTGCAAAACAAAATTGTACCTTCTTTCCTGCTAATATCCAGAATATCACTATGTTGACATCAATGACAATCCAAGTCATGATGCAACAACTGCTACAGAATGACTGCCAAAACACTTTTCATTCATTCCTAACAATCTCCCCCATTGGAATTGATGGAAACATAGATGAAAAACATCCAATGTTCCAAAAATCCAATACTGCAACATCACTGCAAAATATCAAATCAAATCTTGCTTCGTTTTCCTATATAATCCACAATGTTTTTCATGTATATCTCTCCCCCATTGACATCAATGACATAAATTCTATCACTAAGTCAACAACAACTTAATGTCAAAAGACACTTTTCAGAAAAATACAATAACAAGAGTCCTCATGACTCAGCTTATAAACTCCCCCATAGAGGAAGTTCCAACATCCAATCCAGAAGAAAGATAGGGCTCATATAACACTGGACGGATGAAATCATCTACATCAATTATCAAAAATAGGTTGGGGCATAACCCCAAGCATACCTCTCAGATACACAAATGTATCCTTAGGTAAAGGCTTTGTAAATATATCTGCTATCTGCTCCTTTGTACTTATGTACTCCAATCTTACTTCTTTTTCTGCATCTTTCTCTCTTACAACATGATACTTGATCTCAATATGTTTAGTCTTAGAATGTAAAATAGGATTTTCTAACATACTCACTATACTGGTGTTATCACAATGTATAACAACAGGCTCATCAAACTTTATTCCAATATCTTTCAACATCTGCTTCATCCAAATAATCTGATTATAATTATTTGCTGCTGCAACATATTTTTCTTCTGTTGTGCTTTGTGAAGTAAAATTCTTCTTCTTACTTAGCCAAGAGACCAATTTACCTCCAAGCAAAAAGGCTCCACCACTAGTGCTTTTCTTGTCATCAACACTGCCTCCTCAATCTGCATCAGTATAGGCACATAAGGTAAAATCATCAAAATTCTCATACCATAATCCATAATCCATTGTTCCTTTCAGATATCTTAGTATCCTCTTTACTGCTGCATAATGTGATTCTCTAGGCTCTACTTGAAATCTTCCTACAATCCCCTCTGAATGTGCTATATCAGGTCTTGTATGTGTCAAGTACTGCAATCCTCCAATCATAGATCTGTACTTTTTCTGCTCAACTGCTGGTGTCTCATCTTTGCTAGATAACTTATGTCTGATTACCATAGGTGTTCCAATAGGTTTAAAATCTTCCATTCCAAATCTTTTCAATAATTCATTTAAATACTTAGTCTGACTTACAAATATACCTTCCTTGCTTTGTGTTATCTGTAATCCCAAAAAATATTTCATTTCTCCAATCATGCTCATCTCAAATTCAGTCTTCATTTCATCTACAAATTTGTCACTAGCTTCATCTTCTCCTCCAAAGATAATATCATCAACAAATATAACTATAACCAACAAACCATTCTCAATTTTTTTTGTGTATAAGTTACTATCTACTATTCCTTTTATAAATCCCAATTTCAATAAATACTTATCTAGTCTTGCATACCAGGTTCTAGGTGCTTGTTTTAATCCATATAAAGCTTTCTTTAACTTACATACCATATCTCCTTCTTGTGTCAAAGGAAAAACTTCAGGCTGCTCAATGTCTACTTCTTCTTCCAATTCACCATTCAAAAATGCTGACTTCACATCCATCTAATACACTCTGAATTTCTTGTAAGTTGCATATGCTAGGAACATTCTCACTGCTTCAAGTCTGGCCACAGGTGCAAAAGTTTCTTCATAGTCAATTCCTTCTTGTTGTGAATATCCTTTACATACCAATCTTGCTTGTTTCTTATCACTACTCCTTGTTCATTCATCTTGTTTCTGAATACCCACTTTGTTCCAATCACATTCTTGTCTTCAGGTCTAGGGACCAATTCCCATGTCTTTTTTTTTTCAATCTACTCTAGTTCTTCTTTCATAGCATTGATCCAATGTTCATATTCACAAGCTTCATTAGTAGTCTTAGGTTCAATTTGAGAAATCAAACATAAATGTACCTTATTTCGAGTCAAAAATCCTCTATCTAAACTTCCAATAACTTTCTCAATAGGGTGATGTCTTGCAGTATACCTGTTAGGTGTCATAGTTACTGATCTTGTTCCGACTGTAGATTCTTCTTTGCTTTCTTCTCTATTTTCTTCTCTATTTTCTTCTCTATTTTCTTCTCTGTCTTCTTCAGTATGACTTTCATTCAGCAAATCACTATTAGTTTCAAAAAATAATTTTGCATTTTCAATGTTAGGTTGAGGTTGTGCTTCTCCATCAGATTCATAATCAAGCATTCTTTCCTGAATTTTAAACTTCTCATCAACTTTTACATTTGCACTTTCAACAATAGTCTTAGTTCTTTTGTTATAACATCTATATGCTTTTCTTTTTAAAGAATATCCAAGAAATATTCCTTCATCACTTCTAGGATCAAACTTTCCTATATCATCATCTCTCTTTATATAACATTTACTTCCAAAAATTCTAAAATACTTAACTGAGGGTGTATGTCCAAACCATAATTCATAAGGTGTCTTGTTTTTATCTACTCTGATTTGTACTCTGTTCATAGTGTATACTGCTGTGTTCACTACTTCTCTCCAAAAATTTTTAGCCAAATCATTTTCAAAAAATATAGCTCTTACTGCTTCAGTTATTGACCTATTCCTTCTTTCTGCAATACCATTTTGTTCTAGTGTTCTAGGGGATGAAAGTTGTCTCTTAATACCATTCATTTCACAAAAAGTGTTAAACTCTCTAGATGTAAATTCACCACCTCTATCAGATCTTAGACACTTAATCTTCATACCAGATTCATTCTCAATTTTTCTTTTCATGATCTTAAATTTATCAAATGTTTCAGATTTTTCTTTCAAAAATGCAATCCACATCATTCTTGTAAAATCATCAACAAGAATCATAAAATACCTTTCACCATAGAATCCTCTAGTCCTAGTAGGACCACTCAAGTCTAAATGAACAATCTCCAACTTCTCTGCCGATGTGAACTTCTTGTTGGGAAATGAACTCCTTTTCTACTTTGCCATCATACATTCTTTGCAAATCATGTTAGTAGGTTTCATAATTCTAGGTAAATCTCTTACCGCAAGTGTAGTGCTCACCTTGACAATATTATCAAAGTTTATATGACAAAACCTTTTATGCCATAACCAACAATCATCAATCCTAGTTATCAAACATGTCATCTCAGTAGGATTCAACTGAAATATATTACCTCTAGTTCTGGATCCTTTTCCAATCAGATTTCCATCTTTATCTTTTATCACACAAGTTTTCTTAGAAAACCAAACTTGATAACCCTTATCAACCAATTGTCCAATGCTTAGTAGATTATGTCTTAGTCCATCAACAAAGTAAACATCATAAGTGTTAGTCTTTCCATCAAGAGTAATAGATCCTATACCCTTAATCAAACAAGGTGCATTGTTACCAACCCTAAAAATTCCTCCACCATAATTATCTAACTTAACAAACTTTCTTTTATCTCTAGTCATATGATGTGAACAACCACTGTGTATAATCCAATCAGATTTCTTTTCAACTTGTGAAACTAATGCTTTTTCTTCCCTTTTATTAGATTCAGAACTTTCTTCTTTAATTGCTACAAATCCTATTTCCTTAAAATTATCATTATCACTGTCACTTAAATGTTTTTCAATTCCTATTTCGAAATCTTCATCATTTGCATAATAACATTCTTTAGATCTCCTAGGTTTAAAGTTGCTTCTAGACTTCTTAACTCTTTTAGGACATTTAGATGGAAAATGACCATATTCTTGACAAGTCCAACATTTAAAGATTTTCTTACCATCTGGTTCTCTTTTTACAAGTAATGCAATACCTTCTTCAATCTTCTTATCTTCCTCAGATTTAGATCTGCTACTGCTGGCATAATCTCCATTCACAGTAGTACTTCTTGTAGGTCTAATGTTAAGAGCACTGAATGCTATTTCCATTCTAGGTAGCTCTCCTGATAATCTCAAGTTCATCTCTGTTGTTTCTAATCTTCCAAGAAGAGTCTCTCTTGAAAAGTTTGATGTACAAGGTATCACTTGTTCAATCGTCTGTGTTGTCTGCTTGAATACCGGTGTCAAAGTTCTCAGAATTTTCCTTATCACCTCCACAAGACTTTATTCCTATTACAATCTCAGACATCCTACCAATATAGCTTCTAATAGATTCATCTTCCATCATTCTGATATCTTCAAATGCACAAATCCAATTATGTAATCTAGCCTTCTTTTCATGTTCATCATGTTCAAAAGTAGAATGTAAAGCTTTCCAAATTACATGAGATGTTTTCAAACATCTTACTTGACTATATTCATTCTCCGATAGTGCTGATAAAAGTGCTTCTCTTGCAAGTATGTTACACATGAATAGATCTAGTTCATCTTTAGTTCCTGCCTCTAGATTGTCTTCCTTAATGATAGTCTTCTCATTCTTTGTAATCAACCAATAACTTGGTCCTAAACACAATAGATGAGTCTTCATCTTTTCTTTCTAGCTATCGAAATTTACTCCATCAAACTTAGGGCTTTCTTTTCTAAAATTCACCATGGATCTCCTTAAGTTGTTAAACTTTTCTTTCAAGACCCTGCTACTCTGATACCAATTGTTAGAAAGTAAAGATCCCCAAGATAACTGAGAGGGGGGGGGGTGAATCAGTTATCTGATAATTTAACCATTCAACTACTTTAAACAATATAATCAATGTACTAATCAACCATAGAAAGATAACCATACACAATTTCACAATAACACAAGATATGTTGACTAGGAAACCTCTTGAAAAGAGTAAACCCCAGTGAGAATGATGCCCAAAAAATGATGCACTAATATGAAAGTTCCTTGTTAGAGGATGGACCCTATTAGGAGTCTTATGAAATACATTCAGTACATATAAATCCCTGTTAGGAGATTTTGAATCCCTGTTAAAAGATTCTAACCCGGTTAAGAGTTTATGGAAGACAGAAGGACCCACTGCCCAAACTGCTTCAAGGCAAGATCTCTGAACCCACTGTCCAAAAGATCTTAGAATTATTCAATAGAATAATATTAAATATATTACCTCCTTCACACTATGTGAAAACTGCACTCTCTGCTACACAAGATCACAATTTCAGATCTCTGTACTCACAATTCTTCCTTCATCACTGAATTAGCTCTTTTCTTCACTTCATGCATATATTCACATCTCAACCTTCACAGTACATATTGAAACAAGTAAAAAATTCCTTCTTATATACCAAACTCAAATAATTACAAATGAGCCAGTCCTCAATTACAAAATAATAAATTCTACATGCTACACACAAAATTTCACATAAAACTATCGGCTTCCAGATACTGTAACTTTCTCCAAACATATCTTCAAAGTTTGTGCTATGAACCACCTCATAATTAATGAGTTTCCAACATCCCTTTAATTGTACAAAATCAGATTCCATCCCAGCTAAGAGATATCCTCTGATTTTCAAAAATCGCTTCACAGAAACACTGTCTAAACACTGCTTTCACCAAAATGCTCATAACTCTCATGAATGAATGAATTTCTTTTTGTGCTATTAACCATAGGTTAATAAAACACCAAAGAACATGCCATCAACTATGCAAAAGCCAATCTACAATATAACATGTGCGCAAAACAAAACTGTACCTACTTTCCTGCTAATATCCAGAATGTCACTGTGTTGACATCAATGACAATCCAAGTCATGAATGCAACAACAACTATTACAGAATGATTGCCAAAATACTTTGCATTCATTCCTAACACCCTTGGCATCTTGGGCCAATAATAGAACCTTTGCACTAGGTCCAATGTCTTATTCAAGCCAAAGTGTCCACTAAGGATGCCATTATGTTTCTCTTGTATAAGGTTCCCCCTCATAGAACCTCTAGGTACACATAACTGATTTCCCTTGAACAAAAATCCATTTTGTAAAGTGTAATCAGAAAACTCACTATGAAAGTGATTCCCAAAATCTTCACATACCTTGTAGACTTTGGAGAAGTCCTCATCTTCCTTTTAGAGTCATTTAAATCCTTCCACACCAATGCTTTGAAGTTGGATTTCTTTGACAGTCAGCAACCTTCTACTTAAGGCATCAACAACCTTATTGTTAAGGCCCTTCTTATGCTTGATAGCGAATGTATAGACTTGGAGGAACTCTATCCAGTTGATGTGCCTATGACTAAGCTTATCTTGAGTGTTTATGTAACTCAATGCTTGATTATCTATGAAGACCACAAACTCCTTAGGTAATAGATAGTGCCTCCACTTTTTGACTTCTTGAACCAATGCATACAACTCCAAATCATATGAAGAATATTTTTATTTAGCCTCATTTAGCCTTTCAATAAAAAATGCAACCGGTCTCCCTTCTTGGTTGAAAACAGACCCCACTACTATGTTTCTTGCATCACATTCTACAATGAACAACTTGTCAAAGATTGGTAATACCAAAATAGGTGGAGTTTCTACTCTTTCTTTCAACTTCTCAAACCCTTCTTGAGCTGCCTTGGTCCACAAAAACTTGGTTCTAACTCCACCTTTGATAGTATTGAGCATAGGTGCACATATCTCACTGTATCATCTTAAAATGGAAGCACTTCCATGTTAAGAGAGTTTAGCCCTCTGAGTAAGTGGTTTGGGGTCATGTTAAGTGCCTTGATAAGATCTTTTCATGTATTTGGATTTCTCCCCGCTTTCCACTTCTTCTCTGTGCTTGATCTCTTTATTCTGAGTGAAATTAGGGTTAAGGTCTTAAGGACTTTTCCTGATTTTCCTCTTTCATGGCTTCATTTTCTAGGTAGGGTTTAGTTATAGGACCTCCTAGTCCTTCATCTCATCATTCTAAGGATTTTCTATCTAATCTAGACACTTGGTCCTAATTAGACCTGAGAATCTGGATTCTGGCATTGCCTGGCACCCCTGCTCTTGATTCTGGCTTTGTCTGGGTCAGAGGTCAATGTCGACCTCAACCGTGACTAGGTTAGGGTCGACCTTGACCTTGACCTCATTCAGCCAAGGTTTCAAAATTTCATTTCCCACTCTTTCTTCTTTCGGGAATTTTTATTCTCCACTTTTGAGTCGGCTGTTTTGGGCTCCGAAATGGTAAATCCTTAAATGATACTTAATTTAGGTCCATTTCTCTAAAGGTCAAGACCTAATTGGATTTAATTCTCCAAGGTGGCCCTTCTAGAGGAATGTATCCTAGATCACTATAAAAGGAGGCCTTCCTCTCTCATTTTCACATCTCAAGTTCTCAAGACATCAAGCAATCAAGTATCTAGAGCTCTCAAGTGCAAGCAAGTGTTCAAGCATTCAAGTCTTCAAGCCTTCAAGTGTTCAAGAATTCTTCCTCAAGGAGATCCATTTTTAGCCATTAAAGAACTCAATCTCTTTGGAGACCCCTTGAAGATCCATTTTGCTCCATCCACTCAAGCCCTCACATGTGCAAAGATCAAATCAAGCTTGGTGTTGAAGATCAAGATACCATTGATTAGAGACATTTTGCCCTCCATTGAAGCATTCCTATTGGCGGATTTGAGGATTCGAATCCTCTTCAAGGACTTCAACATAAGCAAGGTGATTTGTTTCAATTACTTTGTTTATGCTACATACATTTCAATTCTATTTCAAGGTTAATTCCTAAATTGGGGTTTGACCAAAGAAAACCCCCCATACAACCAAAAACACCATTTTTCTTGTAGGTACAGGTGCGAAATCTCAGATCTGGGAGCGAATCCGGATACCCTTTTTGACAATCTTTCAGGATTCATGAACAGAATCATAATCGGACATCTGGATAAAAATGTGGTCATTGACATTTTAAAAAGGTCAAGGTTGACATAATTGAATCTGAGGAAAAGATTTTTGGGTTTTTTTCACCTCGACGTTTTCAGTCTAGAACAGGCGAGAATCTTCAAAAACTACATACATTGACTAGAATTGAGTATTTTCCAGATCTTCCCTAATTTCAAGGTTAGTACTTGCAATTAAATTATTTCAATTCCAAGCATACCATATTCTTCCTAGGGAAACATTAGATTAGTTCTTCTTTCCATATTTTCAATCAAATTGATTCAATTTTGCATTAGCCTCTTAGGTTGATCAAATTGGATCTCCTTGTTGGGAATTTGGGTTTTAGAATTGATCTCATATTTCCCCACATTCCCCCATATAAGGTTAAATCTCATCTCACCTAATATGTCTTGGTGAACCTGATGAGCTTACTCTCTTTCTTTTTGGTGTTAGATTTCCTTTTGTCTTATTGTGTGTATGTGTTAGATTTTTCCTTTGTGTTAGATCTTTCATGCTAACTAGACTTTATATTCATATTTTACGTGTTCTTAGTTTAGTTCATTTTCATTACATTGGTTTATGAGCTTTACTACCACTATTCCTACTTATAACATTCCGGTTAGGCGAAGTCGTAGACTCATGGGTGCCTTTGATCCTAAATCTTCCTCTCCTTTCCTTAGGAATCCCAATGATACCTTACTTCTTCATGATACCAATCCTATGGAGTAGAACTCTTCTCACTCAGCTCATGATGAGGATGATTCTTTAAGGGTTCCTCTTGAACAAATTGAAAAACTTTCTACTGAACTTGATAAAATGGGTGATTGGCTCATCCAAGAAAACCATAATCAAGATTCTATTCAAGCTATAGAGGCTCTTAAGAAACTTCTTCATGATAGTGATCAAGGTGTCAACCTCTTGCATGGTATTACTCACCTTGTGCATTCAAATGTTAAGCCTTTAGTTCAAGAAGCTCACGAGGTAGGGTTGATTCCTCCTATCACTAGTGTTGAACCTCCCTCTAAACCTTTACCTAGTGTTCCTATCTATACTCCTTTGGTGACTGTGACGGTTCCCTCTATTCCTATGAGTGTTCCTCTTGTATCCCTTCCTACATCACAACCTTCATATCATAATTTTCCTTTTACTTATTCCAATCCACTTCCAACTGTAGTTTCTAGTGTTCCTCCAGTTGTGTCTTCTATTCCCGCAATCTCTTACACATTACCTAGTGTGTCTAATACTGCTATTCCTCCTATTTCCTCTAATGATTCAACCATCTTTAGTTTGGCTCAAACTATTTCATCCTTACAAAAACAACTTGCTTCTTTGTCTCAAAATAAGTTTAGTATTCCTACATGTGACATGAGAAGTCCTTTGTCCTTGGATATTATTCAAACTCCTATTCCTCAGCAAGTCGATATGCCTCGTCTTGAGAATTATAATGGAAAAGGAGATCTTGTTCATCATGTTAAAACCTTCCAAATCCTTTGTAGTGACTATGCTCATGACCATAGGATTTTAGCCAAACTTTTTTCTTGAACCTTTTGTGACAAGGCTTTACAATGGTATTGTTCCTTGCCTCTTATTCCATTGATTCCTTTTCGCAGCTTGCTAATGCCTTTATTCAACAATTTCAAAACAATATTGGCCCGCAAGTGTCTTTGACTGATTTACTGCATTGTAAACAAGGTGCTAAAGAAAATTTAACTAAATTTATTGGTAGATTTAAGCATTTGCATGCTCAGATTTCCTATTCTATTCCTGATATTGATATTCAACCTATGTTTATTTCAAATTTGCAAAAGGATATTAGAGATAAGATTCTGCTTACTGAATTTACCTCTTTTCAACAACTTTGTGCAGTGCTTCATCATTATCAATTACAAGTGAGTCAGTTTGAGAGCAACACTCCAATGGCTCCTGTTCTAGTTGATAAGAGTGATGTTGCTCCTAATCCAAACAAGTTTCAAAAATTCAACAATTATGTCAAGATAAACAAACAAACAAATGCAATCGCTGATCAAGTTGATGTTGCATCTCACAATGTCACAGCTGCATCCACTGCTTTTAGACTAAATTATACGTTTGCACCTCTTTCTGAATTTTTACATACTATTATGAATAGGTTGTTAGCTGCTAACATGATTACTTTACCTCCTATTCGACCTATTTTACCTATTACAATGGAATCTAAATCTTTTGATAAAAATTCTTTTTGTCAATATCATCGTCAGAATGGTCATGATACTAAGAAATGTTTTTCTTTAAAACATAAGATCCAAGATCTCATTGAGGCTAAAGCTTTATCTATTGATAATCTAGATAGTAGTGGGTATCAGTCTGTTTCTCCTCCTAATCAGAACCTTCAAATCTATACCAACCCTTTACCTATGCATGATACTAATACTATTTCTCAACCATCTACTATGGAAATTGTATATGATTCAAAGATGGATGATCTTAATCATGTTGCTAATCAAGTGGAGCATGTTTCTAAGCCTATATCTCCACCTCAACCTTCACCTCAAGTTCAATCTCACCCTCCAGTTAAACCTAAACCTAAAGTGAAACCTCAACCTAAACCTTGACAACAATTCAAGAATAAAAGACATCGGGAAATTTTTATTACCTTTGATGACTCTGAGATTATTAAAGCTCCTGATGGTCCCCTTTACATTACTACTAGGATTTCTCAGATACCCACTCATGGTTGTCTTGTTGATTCTACCTCCTTAGTCAATGTTATCAATGAAGAAAATCTTTTTATGAAAAATTTACAATGTGATTGCTATGATATATCAAATGTGTGGATTCAAACTTGTAATGGTTTTCTTTATCCCTCATTTGGTTCTATTACCTTGCCGATTGAACTTTTTGGAAAACTTGTGAACACTACCTTCGTTGTGGTTCCTACTTCTGATCAATTTAAAGTTAAGCTAGGTTTTCCTTGGTTGATTTCCATGCATGCTGTTGCTTCCCCTATCCATAAGTGTCTTAAGTTAATTCATGATGGTGAAGTGAAGATGATCAATCATAGTCTATATCAACCTTCTAGGCCTAGAGATTGTGCTACTTTGGATTTCTTTTGGCCTTCCTTACCTAATTCATGTCCTCCTTGCCCTGATAATCTTTTTCAATCATATCAAGCTTATAAGCATCGTAAGATTCTTCAATTAAGCATACCTCTTATGGATCTTAATCATGGTCTTTTACCTACACCTTTGATGCCTCCTTTAACTATGGCTTCTAGTTCTATTAATCAAGTTCCTTCTACCAAACCTATCAAAGATCCTATGATGGTTACTCCTATGGTTGATAATCCTATTGATCTTCCTAAAGAACTTGTGAAGGATCCTGTGATTGTTCCTCCTAGTTCTCAACCTATTTCCAAAAAATCAAAATGTAATCGATCTGCTAATGAACGTCATAAAAAGTGTCGTTCTCATGCTAAAGCTAGAAGATCTCTACTTTCTTCAGATACACTTATGCATAATGTATTAGAAGATGTTGTTACTAATAATGATGTTCACATGCATGATTATGATGATTCTATTTGTATCTTAGATCATATTTCAATTAATTTAGATGAAGAAGATACTCTTGATGATACTAATGATGTTAATGATGAATATGAGACTATTGACATTGATGTTGATTTTCCAAATATGCTTTCATCTCAATTAACTCTTACACCTAGTATCGAACATTGTGATTCTCAAGAGGATCCTAGTTTGGAACTGGCTATCATTCCTATTGTGTTGGATATAGTCCCTCTTGTGAGTTACCTGCCTTCCCTAAATGATATACAATGAGATGGGGAGAGTAGGCGACATGCTTGATCGGCTTGTCCTTTGTGGTAGCTTTGTTGTGTGTTTTCCTATTGTACTGTGCTTCTCTCATAATGTGTTTGCTAAATGTTGTTAGATTCTTTTATACGATCCTTGTTACTCAGTTGGTGCAAGGTGATGAAGGAATTGAAACTGTTGTTTAAATTATTCTATATGTATCTCTATTATTCTATATGTTGTTTAATGTATGTTGTAAATGTGCTATTATTTGTAAATGTTTCCTTGTGTAATCTTCTTGGATTCGAGATATGGTAGCACTAAATCTTTTTGGTCTCCATGTCATGGTCTGAAAAGATCCTTTTCGTATATCTTATGTGATATTTCCTCCTTCATGATTGTAGTTCTACTTTCTTTGGGGAATGATGACATTTCATTTGACATAATATCATACATATATTATCTTATGATCATATTGACCCCATGGTAGGTAGATCCCTTCTATGTTCTCTGTATGTTTCTATAATATTTCCCTTGATTTGTCTTCGTCTGGGGGCATCTTGACGTGGAAACATAATCAGTGGAGTTGTTTATGTTTCTGTTAAAGCCATTGCTCTCGTTAAAGTGTTAGCAATGACTTTAACATGGGGGCATACACTCTGCTCACTTATTGCACACACACACTTATGAAAAATTCAAAACATGCTAAATCCTCTAAAGGTAGTGCACACAAGTTGCTAAATCCTGAGGAAGATACGTGCCTCTAAATTTACTTTTCAAACATTTTTCCTTTCTTTTTGGATTAAGAAATAATCCTTAAAGTATGGATTTATATTAGGATCTCTTGATCCCTCTAGTTTCAAGCACGCATATATTTTGATCCCTTAAGGTTGGAAGTGTCATTAAGATCGGATCACCCTTTTGATTTCATTCTTATGGAATAGAATATTCTTAGGAATAAATCTTTGATGGGTTGACGAGTGAGTAGCCACATTCACTAGGCGGTTCAATTCCATCTTTCTAGTAGCTCCATTTTTCTTGTGTGGTTCACAATGGGATATAAGTTCTCATTGGGCAAGGTAATCACACTCTTCTTTCTCTCTCTAGAGATGTCTCTCTTATTCATGATCTAGGAGTTGATGAAGACTTGAGTCCCTGGGGGCTTAGGATTTCTTTTTGTCCCTTAGATTACAATAAGATTATCTTTCTATTTTTATCTCCTTTACCAAGAGTTTGCATTGAATCCATACTCTTGTTAAAGTGGGGGCTTAATGTATCATCTTAAAATGGAAGCACTTCCATGTTAAGAGCATTTAGTCCTCTGAAAAAGTGGTTTGGGGTCATGTTAAGCACCTTGATGGGATCTTTGCATGTATTTGGCTTTCTCCCCACTTTCCACTTCTTCTCCGCGCTTGATCTCTTTATTCTGAGTGAAATTAGGGTTAAGGTCTAAAGGAATTTTCTTGATTTTCCTCTTTCATGGCTTCATTTTCTAGGTAGGGTTTAGTTAGAGGACCTCCTAGTCCTTCATCTCATCATTCTGAGGATTTTCTATCTAATCTGGACACTGGGTCCTGATCAGACCCGAGAATCTACATTTTGGCACTGCCTGGCACCCCTACTCCTAATTCTGGCTTTGTCTGGGTTAGACATCAATGTTGACCTCGAACCTGACCAGGTCAAGGTCAACCTTGACCTTGACCTCAGTTAGTCAATGTTTCAAAATTTCATTTCCCGCTCTTTTTTCTTTCAGGAATTTTTATTCTCTGCTTCCAGGTTGGCTATTTTGGGCTCTGAAATGGTAAATCCTTGAATGATATTTAATTTAGGTCCATTTCTCTAAAGGTCAAGACCTAATTGGATTTAATTCTCCAAGGTGGCCCTTCTAGAGGAATGTATCCTAGATCACTATAAAAGGAGGCCTTCCTCTCTCATTTTCACATCTCAAGTTCTCAAGACATCAAGCAATCAAGCATCTAGAGCTCTCAAGTGCAAGCAAGTGTTCAAGCATTCAAGTCTTCAAGCCTTAAAGTGTTCAAGCATTCTTCCTCAAGGAGATCCATTGTTAGCCATTGAAGAACTCAATCTCTTTGGAGCCCCCTTGAAGATCCATTTTCCTCCATCCATTCAAGCCCTCACATGTGCAAAGATCAAATCAAGCTTGGTGTTGAAGATCAAGATACCATTGATTAGAGACATCTTTCCCTCCATTAAAGCATTCCTATTGGTGGATTTGAGGATTCAAATACTCTTCAAGGACTTCAACATAAGCAAGGCAATTTGTTTCAATTTTTTTTTTTTATGCTACATACATTTCAATTCTATTTCAAGGTTAATTCCTAAACTAGGGTTTGACCAAGGAAAACCCCCCATACAACCAAAAGCACCATTTTTCTTGCAGGTATGAAATCTCAGATCTGGGAGTGAATTCGGATACCCTTTTTGGAAATCTTTCAAGATCTATGAATAGAATCGGAATCAGACATCCAGATAAAAATGTGGTCATTGACCTTTTAAAAAGGTAAAGGTCGACATAACTGAATTTAAGGAAAAGATTTTTGGTTTTGTTCGCCTTGACATTTTCAGTCCAGAACAGGTGACATAATCTTCAGAAACTGCATAGAGACCAGAATTGAGCATTTTCTAGATCTGCCCTAATTTCAAGGTTTGTACTTGCAATTTAATTATTTCAATTCCAAGCATACCATATTCTTCCTAGGGAAACATTAGATTAGTTCTTCTTTCCATATTTTCAATCAAATTGATTCAATTTTGCATTAGCCTCTTAGGTTGATCAAATTGGATCTCCTTATTGGGAATTTGGGTTTTAGAATTGATCTCATATTTCCCCACATTCCGCCATATAAGGTTGAATTCCATTTTCACCTTATATACTCATTGAATCCTCTTATGAACTTCCTATAGAACTGAGCTAGTCCATGGAAGCTCCTTACTTCAGTCCTGTTTTTAGGAATAGGCCAACTTACTATGGCTTCCACATTGCTTGGATCCATCTTGAGGTCACCTTTAGACACCACAAAACCTAGGTACACTAGTTCTTGTTTGAGGAACTCACTCTTCTCTAGGTTAATGGCCAACTTATCTTCATGCAATCTCCTTAGGAAAACTTCTAAATGTTGCGTGTGCTCTTCTTTGGTCTTGCTAAAGATGGCGAAGTCATCTAGGTACACCACAACAAACCTACCTATATAATCTTTCAGGACTTGATTCATCAACCTCATAAAGGTGCTAGGTTCATTTGTAAGTCCAAAGGTCATAACTAACCATTCATAAAGACCCTCATTGGTTTTGAAAGATGACTTCCACTCATCCCCTTATTTCATCCTAATTTTGTGATACCCACTCTTAAGGTCAATTTTAGTAAAGTATCAAGACCCCTGAAGACAATCCATAAGGTCTTCTATTCTAGAGTTAGGAAACCTATATCTAATGGTGATCCTATTGATTGCCCTAGAATTAGTACATAATCTCCACTTACTTCCTTTATTTGGTGCCAAAACCATAGGTACAACACAAGGACTAATGTTTTTCCTTATCATCCCTTGATCAAGAAGTTCTTGAATCTTCCTTTCTATCTCCTTGTTTTTCTCTGGGTTCACTTTGTATGCTGCCTTGTTAGGTAAGGATGCTCCGGGTACAATGTCAATTTGATGACTGATATCTCTTTGAGGAGGAAGAGTAGCTGGTGTCCCATTGTGTGTGTGAAAATTGTACCTAATCTATAGACACAACACTCAGTAAAACATTAGAGGTTAGCTAAAATCAAATCATGCAAAATTGAAATCTATCTAACCAAGTGATTTACTGCCTTCTAATAGGTGCGAGATTGATGTTCTCAGATTGTAGTCGAGATCAGTGACCTAGACGACACCTAAATGAAGGATTTGAATGCAAAAGATGGATATGAAATTGAATGCAATTAATCTATATTTTTGGATTTTCTATGCAATAAGAATGATAAAAACTGATATGAATCTATGCTAGATGAAATTGATATGCTATAAATTGATCTATCTAACAATGATATGCAAAGCTATGAAATTCTATGCTATGATATGAAAAATATGCAATTGAAATTGATCTCACAAAGCTTTGAATTTGCAAGTTGATTCTTTCAAGCTCCAATTGTGCAAATTATCCAAATCTGATATGCTATGATTCTTGTAGAGTAAGTTTGCAATTTGCGAGATGCTTGGATGCAAATTTGAGAGATGATTGAGAGATGAGTTATGAAGAGATGAGCCTTGTTTTTATAGAAATCCAGGGCTTTGGAGGTGCATGGGAAAAAGCCATAAATCACTCAAATAACTCAGGTTGATTTTTGAGTTATTTTTAAATAAAGGATAATTAACTCACAAAAATATGCAAAAGCTAAGTTTTAACTCAAAATAGAGTTTAGCTTTAATTGATAATTGATAGCTGTCTGCTTTTATGATTGTGCATGTTTTATTTATGAGTTAATTTAATAATAAAGTGATTTATTTCCAACTTAACTGCTTTTAAAAATAAAACAATTGATTTATGGGTTAATCAATTATTTAATCAAACTTTTATTAAAAACTATATTATTAAATAATGACAACTTGCTTTAATCAATTAAATAAGAATTTAATCAATTATTCATAGGATATTGGATTTATTGTCAAAATTAAATAATACAATTAATAAGAGATAGAATTAAATTTAATTAAATAATTAAGTGGCAAGATATTAAATCTAATTAATTAAATATGAAAATATTCAATTAATCAAACTTTAGGATAAATTTGATTTATTGCCAAATAATTATAAAATTAAAGATAATTATGATGATTAGGAATATTCCCCGATGTAGAATTTAAGATAATCAATTATGATTCGATGATGTTTAGATGTGCCTTAGATTAGGACTTTGATGTTGATTTCATTCGAATTGAAGATGTAGGAGATTAATGAACTTATAGCCCATTTTTGGGGTATTACACCCATCACTTATGATGTTGTTAAACTTATTCAAAAGCTTCTACACTTCTTTAGGCAATGTAGTATGAAGTACTTTGGTCTCCTCCTTGGGTTTCAAGACTATAGCTAGTCCCACTCCTTCTTCTTCATTGAGTTCATGCAAGAACTCCTTCCCACTCATCAAAAGTACATTAGGATCAACTAAACTTGTAGATCCTTCCTCTACAAGTGACTAAATTTTGTAAGTCACTCCATTCTTCTTGAAGTTATACACATTTCTCTTCCCATGATAAATAGCATCCCGACCATATTTCCATGGCCTTCCTAGTAGCAAATGACAAGAATCCATTGGTAGGATGTCACATAGTATCTTATCTTGGTAGCCACCAATCATGAAGTCTACCCATGCTTGTTCATTCACAAGAACATTTTGCCCCTTATTCAACCAAGTCACTTTGTAGGGGTTAGTATGAGGTATCATCTCAAGTTTGAGTTTTTGGACTGCCTCCTCTGAGATTATATTATCAGTAGAACCTAAATCAATATTGACTTTGCAAACCTTGCCAAGGATCTTACACTTAATCTTAAAAAGAGCCATCCTATGTTTAGGTTCTTCTTTCACAGGTTCCTTAAGTAGAACTCTCCTAAACATGAGGTTCTCGCCATGATCTGAGTCTAAGTTCACTTCAGGTGACTTCACACTTCCTTCTTCCTCTTGAACATAGGTTACCTTCTTCTCACCATGAGAACTTGAAGCCTTATCCAGACATCTATATGCAGGATGGCCTAGCTGCCCACAATTATAGCACTTCATGCTTGCAAAATGTGATCCCCTCCTGAAGCCACTTGATCTTCCTCTACCACCTTGGAACCCTCTACCTCTTCCATAGCTTCCTCTTGTACTTGGCTCACTGATTTGTTCCACCAACTTGGAATCTCCCTAATTTCTAGGTTCATTACTCCTACCACCATAGCTACCTCTATGTCCCCTAGCATCTCTTCCTCTTTCGCTTCCTCTACCTCTAGATGAGGAGTCTTGTTTCTTTTTATTCTTTTCTTCTACCTTCAATTCTAATTGAAAGCACTTGTGGACATTAGTAGGAGTCCAAAGACTAATTTATTCTTGGATACTCCATTTCAAACCACTCAAGTACCATACAACTCAGACACTTTCCTCTTCTTGCACTTTAGACCTCAAACATATTTTTTGAAAATCCTTGGTATAGGTAGTCGCATCCATTTCTTTTTGTCTAAGATTCTATCTTTTCTTTTGCATTTGGATCTCATGATCCTCTAGTAAGTAGCTCTCTTTGATCTTTGTGACCATAGCATTCCAATTTGCAATGGGTCTCTTCCCTTCTCTTTCCCTCTCTTCTTGAAGGAACTTCCACCATGTTAGGGTTGGTCCCCTTAGTCTTGATTTGGCTACCTTCACTCTTTGTGCCTTTGAGACACTTTCACATTCAAAGTGATTCTCCATCCCTTCAATCCACTCCATCACCAATTCTAAATCCATCTTACCAGTGAATAGGGGTATCCCTTCTAAAGCTTTGCCTTGCAATGCCTTGATGTCTTTTAGGAAGGGTTCTTCTTGGATTGGTGGATCATGTTCAGATACATAATCTTCATCAGCAAGTGCCTTTCCCTTGTCATCTTCTCCTTCCATCTTTTCTTTCATCTTTTCAGTAGCTTCTGCCACTAGCTCAAGCTTATCTTTCAAAGCTTCCACAGTCTCTTCTAGGATTATGTTTCTTTCCTTTTGATCAACCACTTCTCTAGCCAATTTAGCATTAGTCACCATTGTGTTATCACCAATGGATTCACTCCTTTCTAACATACAACTTTTACCAAGATTTTCAATGCTCTGATACAAATTTGATAGGGAGATCTTCCTACCCCAAGTCCTATCTCCACTAGGACTTCACTAGGTCTTTTCTTGACCTATCTTAGGGTTCCTATGACCCTACAATCAGAGGGATTTTTCCTAATCTCCTCTACTCCTCAAGATCTCACTACTAAGGTCTTCAATTCACCTTAACTCCTCAACTCTTCAAATGAATCCAACCATGGAATTCATCTAAAACTCCATATTCTTCCTTCCAACTATTAGGCATGGGAGAGGACTCTTTTAGTCTTCCTTTGAATCAATTTGGGATGTTTCAACTAATGGTATCCTCCTTCAAATACTTGATCTCCAAATTTGGCCTAAAAAGGCTACTAGGCCTTGTAGGTCTCCTAACACACAAATGGGAGCCTAACTTTGTGAATGTCCACACAAGTGCCCAAACTAATCATACTTCTAGATACCCTTTCCATTTTTATAAAGGATTCACAAACCCTTATCTCTCTAACTAGTCCGTACAGTCCTTTCCTACTTTCTAGCCTTGTTTTTAGGCCTCTTTAGCCCTCCTTGGTTCACAGTGAGGGTTTGTTGTTTACACCCCTTTGCAACTTGTTCATGAGCTCTCCTTTTCAAGATTGAGTCTCTAAACATTGGAGATCACTCTCCAAGTCTTGGTTTGGGTTTCCCAATCCACTGTCTCTCTCCCAAACGCTGGATCAAACTCAGGCTCCTAACTCGACTTGTCTCTACTCGCCTAGGGCCTAGTCATTGAACCACTTCCCCTACATTGCACACTATAAAAATACATATTTAAATTAAATATACAATTTTCTAAAATAATCCAAATGGCCGTGAGGAACCAATCATAGATTCCTAAGTTAGACCCATTCTAAGTACCTCAACTCTATAGAGTCCAACAAGATGGCCTCAGAGGAGGAATTTATTTGCTAAGCCTTTAAGAACAAAAAATAACTAAAAATAGAGATTGAAACAAGAGAATAAAGCATAAGAAATGAAAGCATCTAATCCTTAGCTCTAGTTCAATCCATGAACAAGTATGACCGAACTCTTAATTCCAAAACCCTCATGGGTATAGTCCTGGCAGTCTCAATACACAACAAAATACTCAGAAGAAACTTATTTCCAACCCTTGGTCTCAAAAAAAACAAGCCATATATAGGCTTTGGTTCCAAATCATGGTTGGGGTTAGGCCTATAAATAACTCCTAGCTCAAACAGGCTGAAGACTGAATGTTGTCATGATAACTTTCAAAGTTGTCATGACAACTTTTACAATATTCTTGACAACTTTCTCAAGATTGTTCCATGAGGTCTCAATAGACTCTCTACTAGTCCAAGCATTTGAAGACCTTAAAATCACTTAACCATATTAATTTAACACATCATGACAGTCAAGAGTCACCTTTGACTATTTTTCACTTCTCAATGGCATCCAAGCTATATGCTTGGGGTCTTCACCAAACTTAACAAGACCAACACTAGGACTCACCAACCTATCTAGAGACCTTTATTGGACTACAAAAAAAACACAAATTCACTAACCAAACATAAAACAAATCCAAAAGTCCATCAGGATAGTGTCTTGGCCAATAGTCACTACAAGCCAAAAACTTGAGTGTAGGTGTCTAGGAGCTAGCCTAGGTGCTCCTGCACCAAAGAATGGTTCCTCTGGCATGATAGGGTTAGGTGTTAGAGCTTCTTCTTCCAATTCCACTTCTTGTTCTCTATCTTTCTTCTCTTCTTTCTGATCTATCTTTTCCTTTACTTTATCTTCCTTGTCTTGCACCTCACCTAACAATTGTTCTAGTTGTGTTAATCTTTCTCTCAACAACTTGTTATCTTCTTCCTGGTCTTCTACTTTCTTTGCCAATTTTTCATTGGTCACTATTTTTCTAGATGCACTAGACTCACACTCTAACATTCACCAAGATATCCCAAATATTTTTGGGGCTCTGATACCATTCTGATAGGGAGGTTGGATGAATCATTCACTGATTCATGCTCTAGTCTTCTCACAAGACTTATAAGGTTCTTTTCCTATACCTCTAAGGAAATATAGGATCTTTTATTTCTTAGGATCCCCTGGCCTCACTTACCAATCCAACTACCATAAAAGTTCACTCTATCAAACTCATCCTAGAAGCTTCCTTTCCATTCTAGCCTTAGCCCCTAAAATCACCTCAAAGGCTTCCAAACCCCAAATTGTTTTCTCTAACCTTTTAGAGGTGTGGAGCTATTTGTAAAGACTTCAATCCAACAAACTAGGGGTGTTAAGAGTCCCACCTAGCTTCACAACCAAGTCAATCTCACCAAATTGCTCAAATTAGGCCTAAAAGGCTACTAGCCCAATTAGGTCTCCTACTCCAAGAAATCAAGGAATTACTCCCATTCCTTCCAAAGAAACCCTCATAGTTTTCTTGGTATTCTTGGTTCATATTTCTACCCCTCAAGGATTTTTGGGGTCTTGGGTTCACTACAGGCCGTATAGTGCCCTAACTCAAAATGAGTGATTTTAGGGCCTTTTTAGGCTTTCACTGGCTCTTCTACAACTTGGTAAGTTTCCTCATAGAAAAAGGATTGGTGAGAATTATCACTCTTCACCGTATCACTAAAATTATCCTGTCTTTCTATTCCAAAAGGAATTTTTTCATTTTTTATTCACCTCTGCAAGTTATCTTCTTTTCATTGTGGTCTTCCCTAGTCGGGCTCAACTTTGGCTTGCCTAGGGAAAGATATGAGAAATAGGTCCTCTGTATTTCAGGGCCCCTCCTCCTGTGATATGTACACACATGGATTCTAGTCACCAATCTTGAAAGGCTGTACAAAATGCATGGTGGTAAAATGAACTAGAACCCCATTTTTACAAATTGCCTATTAAGACCAATGACAGTGAAGAAAAGTAAATAGTTACAAAAAGAACTAAAATAATAATAAAAAAACTAGCTAATGCCACATAGAATCAAGAAATAGATCACATTACATCATGCATGAGTTAGAGTGAAAAGTTTAATATATTTTTTATTCACTATTACAAAAACCCTCTGCAAATACACACAAAATAATGATGAAAACTTGATTCCAGAAATCCTTGTCCGTACAATGGGTGTCTAACCTAAAATTTAGGTCAACCTAAGTCTTAAATAGGCTCAGGTATTTTTTTTTTCTTAGGTCACATTGGAGCCGGTTGAAGACCTTATGTCCAGTATGGCCGAGCAAGTTTTGAAAGTTGTAAAAGTTGCAAATGCAACTTTTACATCTTTTTTGCAACTTTTACATTTTTAATTGTTTTTTACTTTCTCACTTCTAACCAACCTTACCTAAGACCCTAAGCATGGTCAAAACATGGTTCTAACCAATCCTAAACCCTATTGACATCATGCTAAAATCACTACCTCTTATGTATAAGTCAGGAGGCTTTACAACCTTTTAGGCCCTGATTGTCTAGAGGTCCTAATACTTTAACTTAAAGACCCTATTATACTCAAACCATGGTCAACATTACCTTCAACTTCAACACACTAAAAACTAACCTTAGTCACACACATAAAACAAAAACTAAATCGATTGACCTAAGCAATCCATGGGTGCTCCTACACCACCTCTTATTACTCCTTCTTTGAGCACCGATCATGTACATCATTGGGACTCACTCGATGATGACATCAGTAGTGGATAGGGGAGTTTTTAATTTATTTATGTGTGTACATGTACTATATGTGTTTACAGACTTTATAACATGTTTTCTTGTACAATATTTTATCAAACTTAAGATGTGTAAAATGTTTATATATTAATTTATATATCTCTTTCTCTATAGGGATCTGCACATCCTTCACAACATGATAGTCACTTTGGGTCTGACCACTTAGTGAGGAGTCATCATGATGAGTCTTAGGCACTTTCATATTTGATCTAGACATATTACATATTACATATATATTCACATGTGTTTGATGAACTATATTTCATTTCTAGACTCTACAGTCAATTGATGTGTTTGATGTTATATTTCATTTCTAGACACTTTGGATAGAATGTTTGACACATGTTTTTATCCATATGTTTCATATTTATATTACTTGATCTACACGATTGATGTTTCCTACATGTTATATATATAATTTCACTCTATACGTGGGCATGTCTGATGAACTTGTACATACTTTCAATCTATGTGTTTTCAATTTATACATGTGTACACATGTTTGATTCTTAATGAGTTCATGTGATTTTGATATAAGTAAATTTAACTTATGTGTTTTTAAATTTATAAATGTAAATTCAATACTTTCAATAGATTATATAAATGTTTAATTTAAATACATGTATACATGCTGGATTATATATGAATTTTATGTGTTAAATTGATATGTACATGTGTTTGATTCAACACATGAATTCATGTTTGATTACATGTTTATGAAAGTTATGAATGATGTAAATTTGACACATGTGAGCTATATAATTGAGACCTATGTTTTATTGAATCTTACTTATATTTAAATTTACATTGGATAATAGTTGTACTTCAAGTAGATTTTATATTTAAAACATTTGTCCAAATGTAACATGAAAATTCAATATACACACATTCATATTCCAAAGTTAGAGTACTTCCAAATGACCTAGAATTAATCAACTTAGAGATTTTATTTAATAAAGTAAATTGCAACATGCATTCAATACACATTTATATTCAGGTAGATAATTAATAAATCATATCACATGTAAGCCATATTTTAGATATATTATAAATATTTGAAAATCCAAGTAGATAATTAATAAATCATATCCAAGTAAGATATTATTACACCCAACAATTTTGATGGCTCTTTTAACTCATCTTTAAGAAGTGTAATTGATAATAGTTGAGTTTTTTCAAGTGTACCAATATTCTCAAATTGTTTCATTATTTTCTTAGACTTTTTATTCAATGCCCTGTTCATAATATTTATGGGTTGTTTAGCATAATCTATCAATTTTCCCACATCCATTTCAATTAAATGATCTATGCTTTTACAATTAATTTTTCTCTTCAACTATTGGACTATACTATCATTCTCATATGTTTCTTGCACTTCTAGTGCAAACAAAATAAAAATGATATATTAATATCTCATCTTAAGGGGACCTTCATGAAATAAGTATTTACAAGCTTGAATGTCAAAGGTAATAATTTATAAACTAATGAGAGAAACACATACTTATTTGACCTTGGGTTGACCCTTCTCTAAAGTCCATTACTTCAACTTGGGATGCCCCTTGTCCAACATTTCACCATCAAAGGCTGCATGTACACAACAAAAACAATAACTTCTTAAGGGGAAAGACCCAAAATGCATATTCCACCACTAAGAGAATAAATCGAGACAGTGAGAGAGAGTAAGTGAGGAGAGAGAGAGAGAGAGAGAGAGATGTATACTTATTTGATATTCTCAGAGTTGTGCTTGTTGAGATTGCGATGACCCTCCCTCCATCTTCTAAAGTTGTGCTTTGTGAGCTTGTGATGACCCTTCTCCAACTTCTGAAGGTTGGGCTTGTTGAGCTTGTGATAACCCTTCTCCAACTTTAGAAGGTTGTGCTTCCTGAGCATTTCCTACATACTAAGTAAAAATTATTAAACAAAAACTTTCAAATGAAGTTAGGTCTAACTAGGTTCATATTAAGTCAAAATAGGTCCTAATAGGTCTAGTTGGGTCCTAATAGGTCCTAATTGGTCTAATTACAAAAATAATTAGGTCCTAATTGGTCTAATTGGGTCTAATTAGGTCCTAATTAGGTCTAATTGTCCTATAGGTCTAATTGGGTCCTAATAGGTCCTTAGTGGTTTAGAATTAAGTCTAATTAGGTCCTATTAGTCTAATTAATTCTAATTAGGTCGTAATTGGTCTAATTTAAGTCCTAATTAAGTCCCTAATTAGTTTAATTAAGTCTAATTGGGTCCTAATAGGTCATATTAGGTCCCGATAGATTCCATATTATGTCTAATTAGGTCCTAATGGATCTAATTAAGTCTAATTAGGTCCTAATGGGTCTAATTAAGTCTAATTAGGTCCTAATTGAATCTAATTGTGTCTAATTAGGTCCTAATTGGTCTAATTGAGTCTAATTCTAGGTCCTGATTTGTCTAATTAAGTGTAATTAGGTCCCTAATTGATCTAATTGATCTAATTGAGTCTAATTAGGTCCGAATTGGTCAAGAATTAAGTCTAATTAGGTCCTCATTGGGTCTAATTAAGTCTAATTAAGTCCTAATTAGTCTAATTGAGTCTAAATCGGTCCTAATAGGTTCATATTTTAGTCATAATAGGTCCTAATAGGTCTAATTGGGTGTAATTGGGTCCTAGTAGGTCTATCGAGTCCTAATTGATCCTAATAGGTCTAATTGGGTCTAATTAGGTCTAATTGGGTCTAATTAGGTATAATTATATCTAATTAGGTCTAATTAGGACCTAATTGGGTCTAATTGGGTCTAATTAGGTTCTAGTTAGGTCTAATTGGTTCTAGTCAGGTCTAGTTAGGTCTAATAGGTCCTAATAGGTCATAGTTAAGGTCTAGTTAGGTCTAATAGGTCCTCATAGGTCCTAATACCTGTCTAGTTAGGTCTAATTGGTCTACGTTAGCCTCTAATTGGTCTTAATAGGTATAATTGGTCCTAATAGGTCCTAATACCTATCTAATTAGGTCTAATTGGTCTAGTTAGACCTCTAATTGGTCCTAATTGGTCTAAATAGGACCAAGTAGGTCTAGAGTTAGGTATAGTTAAGTCTAGTTGGTCCTAATTGTTCCTAATAGGTCCTAATTGGTCTAGTTACCTATCTAATTGATCCTAATAGGTCTAGCTAGGTTTAGTTAGGTCTATTTGGACCTAATAGGTCATAATACATCTAATTGGTCATGCTAATAAGTCCTAATAGGTCTAATTGGTCCTAATAGGTCCTAGTTAGGTCTACTTGGTCCTAATAGGTCTAGTTAGGTCTAGATTGGTCCTAATAGGTCCTAATTTGGGTAATAATTAGTCTTATTAGGTCTAATTAGCTCTAAAATTAGGTATTAAAATATCACATTTACATGATTCATTAAGACAAGTCCTAACATCAACTTAAAATATCTAGAGAGAGAGATAGAGACATACCTTGTTTCCTATGATAATATCTTTGTCGCGCTTCTTCACATAGTTTTTGTTTAGCCTCTTCTGAATAATTTGGTGTACTCTTGTTTAGCCTTCTCTTTTTATTTCCCATCACAAATTACAAAATTGTTTCCACCAAAATGTCTTCCTTCTCCTAAATGGTGAATTATTTTTGTAGCTTTCGGGGTTAATGAAATGAGAAAAACATACATTTATTTATATGTAATTGTTATTAACCCAAAATGACACCAAATAGGTTGACCTAGGTTTCTATCGAAAGTCAAAGTTGAATTTCGATCGAAAGTAACTTACTTTCTATCAAAATTAAGTTAGTGATGGTTGAACTTGGCATCAAACTGGAAAGTACTTTCGATAGAAAGTACTTTCTATCAAAACTCAAAAGTTTCAATCCAAAAGTACTTTCTATCGAAAGTACCTGGGTTAGGCCATGTTTGCAAACTATGAAGAAATTTTGATAATTTCATGGCTTCAGACCTCAAGCACAGTGATCAAATAGAAGAATAAGAAGATGTCCTTTTGCATACAACAAGTACTCAGAACTAGCTAAATCTAACGATTATATATTTGACTATTTTTTAATTTATTATGTATGGTTCTTGGCATTAATCAAATGTAAATTTTTTATCAAATATAAACCTCTGAGTTTGATGTTCAATGAAAAATAGTAAAAAAGGATTATTTTTTGAAAAATAATAGTGCCCTCCATCTTTGAGTCTACTTTCTATCAAATTTTTTTTTTTGAAATTCAATAAATACACAAGTTATAAGCTATGTAGTTAAGGTATGTCAAAATTATGGATTAGTCCACTTCAAACATTACTAAAATATGCAATAATAGTGATAATGTCATCAAACCAATTGCATGCCTTTCCGTATGGATGTTACGAAACTAAATTTGAAATAATCACATTCATATATATTTTACAACAAAGTTATGCTCTATGAAAATGACATTTTCAGTACCATACCAGTTTTCGTGGGAGAAAGAAAAAACTATTCAATAAATTAACAAAATTTTAAAAAAATATATTTAAAATCTAGATAGAAAATCCTAAAAGACTCTAATTTACTTTATCATCCGATTTCAAATGGTTCAACGACAATATGCATCCAAATATGAATTTTTTTTTTCAAAATGTAGAGTTCAGTGTCCATTTAGGCAAAAAAGTGTAACCCACTATTATGGGTTCACCCTTGATAGGGATACATTATACATTTGTACATGTCCTAATCCAATCAATTGATTTTTATTTGCATTTTGCATCTATTTGAAATACTTATTTTCTTGACGCTCAATACTTGCATTCAATCATAGACTTTTAGATAATCTCACATCTCTCTCTCTCTCTCTCTCTAAAAGTACAAAACCTGTGTCACACTTTTATAAAGGAAAAGGATGACGACATGCAAATTTTCCAACTTTAACGACATAAAAGTGGCATTTGTGTTTAGAATTGAAGGTAATGTAAAGTAATGAAATATGTGTAAAATTTGATGAAGTTTATGCTTATGATTTTTTTAAAAAACTGTGAACAAAAATTGGACATAGTTTTTTAATTTTTGAAGTCCATTTTTTATTGTTGAAATATGTTGAAAATCTAGGGTCTAGTTCCCACCAAAAAACTATATGCAAATAATCTTTTTTTCCTCTAATTTCAGAATATGTTTTAGATGACATGTATAGCTAGTACATAAAAAAGAGAAAGATTGGATTTCGGTATATATTTTGTCTGTTATAAATATCCAAAGTCGGTGTTACCCGAAATCAATAATTTTTTGTTCTCACCAAATTTTCCCTATCAAATCTACACCATTAAAAAAATTATATATTCTTGAAAATGACTCAGCTCTTCTAGTGTTAAATATAAGTTTTAAATTTTCTGACATAATTTGTTATTTTTTTTTCTTTTCGAACGAGCGTGTTCTTAAATGTTAAAATACCTACTTGAAGTATTTAAACTTATAATATATAATATGAATCAAAACATAATAAAAATTACATGACCATATTCTTGACTTCGAGCTCTACAAAAGGTATTTTTCTAGATTTTACATAAGTTTAAATTTTGATAGAGAATTCAAATCCAGAAGTGAGAACTTCTGAGGCTCACCTTTTTTTCTTATTTGACTGCCACATGGGGATGCCACTAAGATAGGGTTCGACCAGAACATGTTTGGCCCAGAATTGTGGGCGACCAAACACGGTCTTGTGGATGAGCCACCCAACCCATTTTTTTGGGTTTATATAATTTTTCATGGAATGGTTTCAGCCAGAACCATTCTAGTCAAAACGGGTTTCGGCTGTAACTCCCCCGCCACATCAATGCCACATGGCACCTTGTGTGTGCCAAGTATGTCTGGCCGAAACCATTTCGGTCAAACCATTAAAATGTCCTCTAGTGCGACACAACTATGTACGTTTACCTCTCTCTCCTCTCTTGAAATAAATTATGTGACTTATAATAAAGATAAAATATTCCCCTTTAAATAAATAGATGTTAGATTTATTTTAATGTACAGTTGGCTTTCCTATAGTTGGCTTTTTTGGTATCGGTATAATTTATAATGCATTCTATCATGTATATATTGATAGAAAATAATCCTTCCCAATTAGCACTTCAATAGATGTTTGTTAAAACACTAATGAATCAAATTTAGCTGACTAGAAAAATTAAAATTTTATCATAGTAGGAAAGAAAGTCCCATTTCTACCATCATAAAATCATATCATTACTAAGTTCAAATGTACAATTTAGTATAGCTTAAAAGTAAAAATGATTTGGTAAAATTAATTATATGTTATATGGTACTAACCATACCTACATGTCAACCTACATTGAGCTCATTAACAATGCATGATCTACAAAGGAGTTCACTGTCATTCTGGCCAAAAGTAATAAAGCTTTGTAACATTAATCCTAGGCTACTTAGTGTGCAATCAGAAAGTCCATTATATGAACCTAAATCTAATGGGTGACATTTGGAGCCTAAATTCAAGGCAATCAATCTTTATGTGTACCAATAATTCACAGCTACAACAATCCTGTGCAAACATATATTAAGTGTTGAACACTATCTACTTAATGAGTTGGGGATAACACTATTTATGGAAGTATAAGGTTTAAGATGCAAATTCAAAGGCAATGCTGATTTTAGAAGCTCAATGATAATTTGAAATTATAACAAATAAACACAAGGATATAAATAAAGGAATAATAGAAGTTCAATGATCATTCAAAATTAATACAAATAAACACAAGACTAGATATAAAAGAATAACAGTATGAATTTTTTAAATAGTAGAAATAAATAATACTAAAAAAAATATAAAAATGAAATAGTTAAAAATTTAATTTTGATGAATTAATATTATAAGTCACACTAATAAGCTATATAAATACTAATAATTATTTAAAAGTTACTATTATTGAAGCGTATCAATCTACAACTAGTTGATGTCAGTGTTGTCATCTTCGTTGATCACGCTCACATTAGGTGGCTATAATCCAATTAATTTTGGTTGACAAATGGCCAACGGGCTTGAGTGTCCAAATTTGATGGACCAAATTGCTTATAGTGAAGATGCAAAGAACGTCCACATATAGACTAATCAGTTTAGAAGACTCAGATCAGATTAGGGTTTGTGAAGGACTTATTGACTCAAGACTCATAAAGTTTATAACACTCAGAT